>JAVJGJ010000002.1:26733504-26744058 GCA_035590215.1 Microhierax caerulescens
TGCCACCACACGTCCCAGCAATACAAGTCATCCCAGCTGGTGCTAACACGGGCAACAGAAACCTTTCCCCTTCGTATCCGGGCAAGACAGAAGCTAATAGTTCTTGCAGATGTTGTTCCCTTCGGCACAGGAGACCCGAGCCCAGGTCTGGCAGCTTTTCCAAATGTGTCTACCTGGCATCAGCAGGCAGGCGGTGGCCAGAGCGACTGATGCCCACCCCACCCGAACTGCTCCTAACACCATCCTCTGTGTGGGACTGTGTCACTAAACAGACATGTGTCTTTTTCACTTCCCTTCTGGAAATGTTAAAAGGCTGAAGACAGAAGAGCCTCTTAAAATCATAAAATAGCATAGATGGGCACCTCTGTTCTTCATCTAACCTTTTCCTCTTCTGCCCTTTCTTTCATGCACAGTACTAAAAAAAAAAAAAAAAAAAAAAAAAGACAGGGGAAGTAAAATGATCAGACCACCACCATTTAGATACCATTTAATAATTACAATGGGAGCCAGTAGTAAAGAAAACAGCAGTAAAGTAGGATTAGGTAGAAAATGTTTTCTTAGCATAAAACTGTGGGGCTTTTTTGTAAGAAATAGCTGTGTCTGTCTTAAAAAGGAAAACAAAAAATGAACTGCTTAGTAATGCGCATCTCAACTCTTTAATTAGAATTTAGCAATTAAAAATGCAACGTATCAAAATCCTCCACCCATAAGAAACTTTTAAAGCTTTTTTTACTTTGGATTAAAGGAATTAACTTTGTTACCTTGAGAGATCAAATTATCCTGGGTGCTTCTGGGAGGGAAAGATGATTTAAGATTGTTAGAGACAGTGCAGTAGGGAGCCACGTTCTGACTCAGTGAGCCACCACAAGTTAATCAGTACTTTTCACTCTGCATTGTTTTCTCTTGCCTTTGCAAATCTCATGCAGTTCTTGAAATGCTAGGGAATTGAAAGAACCAATTGGCTGTCAGTACTTGGGGAAAAATGCTGGTACTTCACAGTGAGATAAATGTATATATCCTTCTTTTAAAACTTTTTAGATTCTTCTTTTTAAACTATTTATTTATTTATTTACCTGTTGGGACCCCCAAGAAAGAAAAATGCTCCTTGTGGAAACAAATGTCTTTCCATCCCCTGCAGAGAAAATTATTAAGAACAAATTTACCCATAAAGTAATAAACCTTTTTTTTTTTGCCATGAGCAAAAAGTGCTATTAATTTTTACTAACTTCTGGCACAAAGCTTAAATACAGCATTCCTAATGCTTAAGAATGGCTTAAAACCTCAGATTTTCTGCCTATTTCAAAGGATCAGAAAATACAGGAACAGTTACAGCTCTGGATGTGTATTCTAGGTACAACCAGCTATTTGGGGTGCCTATCATCATTAGGAGTTTTGGCTCATTATCTTCTCTGTTCTTCCTAGCTTTCCACATTAGTCTTCCCTGCCCCACCACTCCAGGCTCATGCTGATATAAAAAAGAGAGACGGTTCAGTTCTCACAGTACTTTTAGACATATTTAGAATAAAAAAGATAAGGAGGGGGAGGGAAATTCAGAGGCTTATTTCACATGGCATCTAGTCACACTTTGTAAACGTGATAAGAGCTGTGAAGTACCTGAACCCATATCCAAACTCCCATATGTAATCCAGTAAACCATTATCTAAAGAATTTAAGTGTTTTACTTAAGTTGGGGGAGAGAGAGAAGAATTCATTTTGGATATATCCATGTATTTTCCAGCAAAATATGACTATGCAATGAAAATGGTTAGTAATGTGTGGGTTTCTTATTTGTATTTCAGTAGGACCGTGTGCAATGACAGAGCAGCAAGGCTGGAACTATGGTATTGTTTTTGGGAGACTGAGACTGGCTGAACAAATATAAAATAGCATTCAGATGGTTGACTTTGGGATGCACTAAGAAGATCGAACAAAGTGAGCCATTATGTTAATCCCCCGGGGGCAGGAGTCCAAGCAACTCAATTCCTGAAACCAACTGAGTCAAGTGTAAATAAATCAAAACAATCAAAGAAATCTTTGATTTCAGACCATGTGCTCAGGGAACTATCTACTGGTGGTAGAAAGTCTTGTGGTTTACTTAAAGGAAATTGGATACACCTGAGTCTTGGCTAATCAGGGAATATAAGAATAAAAAGCACTATCTGAAATTCAGGAGGTAGTGATGGCTAAGGCATAGGTTTAGTATGGTTTAGTATCAAGCAAAATTTTTAGGGGCTTAACGTAGAATTGTGTAGCCTGTCATTAAGATGATGAGGTGGTGTAAGCTTTCGTTAAAATTTGCACCTTAATATGTGATATAGTTTTTTCAGTCATTTCCTAGATCAGTAACTGTTGTTACAGTAACTGTAATCCATGTAACTGTTTCAGCAGACTGTAAACTGAAGTGCCTAAGGAATAGAGGGACTTGTCAAAAACAGAAACAAACCCCATCCCCCAAAAAATAATCCTGTGAGATTTCTGACATCATAATTTTATTTTTGTTTTGTTTGGTACCATCACTTTGATTTGGAAATTTATCTGTTAATGCCTTCATTGGTCTTTTCCCAATTCCTTTGTAATCATTGCTAATTGTTCAATTTTTCTGTAATGTTTGTTTGTGAAAAGGGTGTTGACACACAAGACATGGAAGAATTTGGAAACCTGGAGCCTCAACTTGCCTCTCAACTGGGGCTCTCAATGCAGTAGTATCATGTCATGAATGGTCTCTTACAGCCATAAAGCTAACGCTCCAGACTGGATTTCTTGGTGTGGGGGGGGGGTGTTGGTTTTGTAGGTTTGGGTTGTTTTGTCAGTGCAGAGGGAGAGCTTTGCTGTCTGTATGCAACCTGGAACAACTGCTGGTAGGAGTGATGTGACTGATTTCCCCAGCAGCTCTGCTGCAGATGCACTCCCAGGATCTGAAGGCAGCTGCATAACCAGCTAGAGGAGACCTCAGTGCCACAACCCAGTGGCAGCTCGGGGCCAGCATGCGATTTCGCATTTTTAATGACGCATCTGTCACTACCTCCTCAGAGCTGCTTTCGTACTATTAATGCGGTAGGAAGCATGCTAACATTTGTGACCACTGTTGCTGAATAGAATGGAAATACACAATTTTGTTTAGAAGTAGAAGCTATATACGTGCGTGTATGTGTATATATATATTTTATAAAACTGTGCTAGGCTGTAATCTTTCTTTCTACTTTAAAAATCTGCACTATTTCCATTGATGTCACTCTTCCTTCTATAGCTTTCCTGAAAAAACAATTTGAACCTCCAAAGGCTTGCTTTGCACTTAGTACCATACTGACCGTTAACAGGAATTTAATCAGGAAAAGAACTTCTCTGAAATACAGGGATTTTAATCTGTTACTACCTCTTCCAAAATGCAGAATAGATTTATTTATGTAGATATATATTAAGGTGATATACAGACCACACAGATGTGTTCTCTCTCTAAAGATCTTGAAGTCCAAAGAATTTATGCTGATGAAAACCAGAGACATACATAGTTTTAGCTGCTATTCAGCAAATAAACTTTACAGGGTAACATTTAAAAAAGGAAGGCTGCAGGAATTAAGATGTGGGCATCTCAGCTGTGTTCAGGACATGGTATAGGGTTTTTTTGTTGTTGTTAGAAAGCCTAAAATGTTAGAAATCTTTTGTCTGGCTACATATCTGTTTATCACCATCAAAAAGTGTACATTAATTTTTGTGTTGACAAAAATAAACATTTTTGTAGTCTCCCCCTGCAAGACAGGTTATTAGAGGACTTCTGGCTATGCCAGTATGGGAAAGGTACAAATGCAGTAAGTGCTCCTCGTACTCTGTGTTTGCAAAAGAAAAGTACAGCTTTAAACATTTTTTTTTTTAAATCATTATTCTATACACATTCTCTTCCCAGAAAATGTAGTTAACTGTTTTCTAGAAACAAAGAAGTATGTCTAGTGATGTGCCCTTATTGAGCAGTCAAAACTTTTTTTCCTTGGGAAATTAGGCTCAATTTGTGATTATTCAGCTCTTTGCAACTAAAATGCACAGTGTATTGATATTTTAAGTAGAGAGTGTAGCTATTGCCAATTGTTAATCCAAGATGAGTATCATAGACTCCATGCTGTATAGTTGCCAGGAAACCTCTGAGTGGAGGGTTTTGCACATCTTATGTTTCTCCTATGGATCTAAAGTGAAGTCCCAGGCTCAACTTGACTCCTTTGTTCCCAACTCTTCTGCTTCCTCCTTGCCCAACACCAAGCAGTGCATGGGGATGGGGAATGGAGGCTGCAGGCCATTCATGACACTTCATCTCTGCTTCTCTTTTGCCATGCTTTTCACCCCCTCCAATGTGGGTTCTTCCCATGGGCTACAGTTTTTCAGGAACTGCTCCTGCATGGATCCATCACAGGCTGCAGTTCCTGTCAGAAAACCTGCTCCTGTGTGGACTCCACCAGCCACAGTTTCTGCCAAGAGCCCGCTCCTGCATGGGCTCTCCACAGGCTGCATCTTCCTTGGGAGCATATCTGCCCTGGCATGGGGTCCTCCATGGGCTACAGGTGGATATCTGCTCCACTGTGGTCCTTCATGGGCTGCAGGGTGACAACCTGCTTCACCATGGTCTTCTCCATGGGCTGCAGGGGAACTGCTCCGGTGCCTGGAGTGCCCCCCTCCCTTTGCTGCCCCTGGCGTCTTGCAGTGTTGTTTCTCTCGCTTTTCACATTCCTCTATCATACAACTCCTGCACAGCACTTTTTACCCTTTCCTAAGCATGTTGTCACAGAGGTGTTACCAACATCACTCAGCTCCAGCCAGCTGTCCATTTTGGAGCCAGCGGGAACTGGCCCTGTCCAAGATGGAGGCAGCTCCTGGTTTCTTCTCACAGAAGCCACCCCTGCAGCCCCCATTATCAAAGCCTTTTTCACATAAATGCAATACACCAATTTTCTTTGAAAATAGTGCAGTTAGTTATGTTTTTGTAGACAGAACTTGTCCCTTCTCATCAGCATCAAACTGTTTTGCTTTGTCATTGCTATGACAAGACAGGATGGGTTTAGGTCTCTACAGAGTTGTAAGAAGACAGGTTGTTGCCAGAAACAGTTTCTTCCTTTGAGTAGGACAAAGTTTCAAACTGAGCAGAAAAGCCAAGGGAATAACAAGCAGATAACAAAGTGGACAGAGAGATTTTAAGGAAGTATTTGTCCTTGTCTCTTTCAGACTGAGGTAAAGAGCTTTCTGTTGAAAAGAAATTTCTTGGGGAGTGAAAGACCCCCAAAACTAACGCTGGGGTTGTGTGTTGCCTTCCCCTTTGTTTTCTTGGATTCCAGAGGCAGGTTGTTTCTTGTTGGTGAGACATTTTCTGTGCTGTTGAATTGTTGATAAGGAAGAATGAGATTGTTTATTCATTAGAGTGCTCCAAACTTTTCTTGCACTGTTTTGTTGAGGCTTTGCAGATAGAAATGACATATAATTACTTCAACACAGTTGCTGTCTTGAGCGGGACACTCGCTGAGTGCTTCCTTCCTGCTGCAATTCTCCTTTGTGAAGAGGCCCACATTCTGCTGAAAAAAGAAACTGTCCATTCTCTTAAGTCTGCAAAAAAAACAGTGAAATGAACTGGTTTTACTCCAGTGGTTGTACATCCTTTAAAAAGCATTTATTTTCAAACTGTCATTCACACCAGAAGAAAATGTATTGTATCAAATTTTTCTTGTACGAAAGCTTACATTTTCATTTCTAGAGTTTAAATAAATAATGCTATAGCTTTTAGGCCTCTACATGTCTGCAAGCTATAATGTCAGAAGATTTGTAAATGCCACAGAAGATTCTGATGCTCTTTCTCCACAAGCTTTTAAATCACAGTACTGCTTAATACAACCATTGAATTTTTAGTTTGATTGAACCCGAACTAATTCCTAAAATGATTTGATTTGCAGCCACTTGAGAACAAGGTTTAAAGGAAAAAAAAAAAAAAAAAAAAAAAAAAAAAGAGCATGTTTAGGCAAAGAATGTTTTAGTTCAATTATAAGGGAATTATAAGGGACAAGGATTTTATTCATAGTTTGGTAGCAGCAGTACATGTAATGGCACAATCGTGTGGGATGGAAGCATTGTAAGTAATTGATCTGCAGTCACGCTCACGCTTTTTTAATAAGCTGAAATGTTATTTAGATTAAGACTGGAGGCAGGATTGTATTGTTTTGATTTTAATAGAAGCCTTCTCTGGAAGGTTTCTTCTCGCCTGCTATGGCTTGCTAGACATTTTTAGAAACCGATCTGGCAGGAATCAACTTTGTACTGTTCTAACCAACCATTACTAAATGTGATTCAGAAAAACACTGAATGATCTTGAAGAAATCCTTGCGGACTAACAAGAATAACAACCCTCTTGAGCTGTACTATACAGTATGTTCACCAGTTGTCATTATCAGCTGTTGAAAAAGTCTGAGAATAAACAGTGATAAGAATTCAAATAAGGAAGATGAAGGAACAGACAGTCCTCTTTCTACAAGTTAATGGCAGATGTGTCAATATTTCCCAGTTTGTATATTCTGAATAGCCACTATTAACGAAAAACATAGATTCCATGCCTTTTTCCAAAATTTAAAAAAAAAAATGCTGAAAAAATGCTGAAATTGTTCACACAAATAAGGTATGTATCTGGTTTCATCAGTAACATACTTGGGAATGAGCTGAAAAGTTATTTCTGTAATGGAAAATGGCAGGGGTTTCATACATTGTTTTTACCTAATCTGGTATGCATATGTATGCACTTACATATAGTATGTAATATGTAGAAATATTATGGTGTTTAACCCAGCAAATAAGTATGAGGAAAAAAATTGCCCAGTAAAACACTTCTGGTGGCCGAGTGGAGGTTACAGGAGCAGGAATAGAAACTGTGAAGGAGTGGAAGATGGACCTAACAGAGGCACAGTTGCATAACTCACTTCTGTAAATCCTACGATATATTAACTGAGGATCTTGAAGCACTTTTATAATCCCAAATTTTATTTTTTCTTTTCTGTCCAAGGTTGTATTATTTCAATTTCTGTAAATTTCCTTCCAAAGAGTTCTTTCCTTTACAGTGTTTCACTTGGTTTTGTTTGTCCTCTTTGCAGCATATCCTAGCTTCATTCTCCCTCTGTATTTTGCTGATCTGAGACATGTAGTGCCTGAATGAGACTGTGCTGCTAGCCCGCACTCCACATGCTAACTGTCGCGTTCAGAGAAACATACTTCTCCAAGGTTTCAGGTCCAACTTTCTCACAGCAGGAACCTTTACTTACAGATATTTACCCACATCAAAGATGGGAGGTGGGTGAATCAAGCCAGGGGAATAGTAACTGGCATATTTATTCTAATCTTAAAACACAACTCCAGTTTCTCCTTGATTTATTCTGACCTTGCTGAAGAAATTACGAAACTGCAAAAGACCATGAGTTTCTAACTCAGGAGTGAGTCCTACTCAATATCATTTCAGAGCAGAAGTTTGCTTTGAAGGTGCACCTTATGATCTGACAAATGTTAATGGTCTAAACAAGGCGGGTGAAATAGGTGAAACAGCCAGAGTGCTGCTGTCTATACATACTGAAAGGCAGGATACAAGCACCACTTCACTAGTTTATCAGTTCTGCGCTTGGTCTTTCTGCACCTGTGAATTTTAATGCTGATTCCTGGCTCAGGGCTAATCAGAGCAACTGTTAAAATCCCACAGATGAGAATACAAATGGCAAGAGATGACAGCAGTTCCATTTGATTCTGTTACAAACCTGGTCACCTTGCTTGCAGTTTGAGCTCTTTGCTATTCTGGACAGCTTGAGGGAATCCAGGGCTTTCTGTAGGTGACATTTCAGCTGAGCAGGTTTGTTACAACATTTGTCATCAATTTGAAAAGATTACTATCTCCTATGTATTGGATGAATCTTTCTGATGCAAGCAAGTCCTTTGCTGTGGATACAGCAAAACCTGCCTTGCCCTGTTACTCCTCTCAGGTATGTGCCCCAGGGAAGAGCTGCCACTATCCCTTTTTCTTCTTTGTGTGTCCAGGCATAGTGGATCATGGTTGACACAAGGGAAGTCCCCTGCTTTGTTGGTGTTATCATGGGTTCTGTGTCCTCTGCCTCCCTTCCTCTCTCTTTTAACTGGGATAGAGGATAAGTAGGTTGGTAAAAATTCACTAAATCACATTTTCATCCTGACTTTGTATTAAACTCAAAGTACTGTGTAGCTTTTGACAAAAAGTTATGAGGAGCTTGCTTTTTTTGTTTGTTTGTTTTGTTTTTTGTTTTTTGGGGGGGGGGGGTTGTTGTTTAAGCAAGTTCACTGAATTCTTTGGGATTCCTTCAGACCTGGAACTCAGAGGTTTGAACTACAGCAGTCATAAGTTTGAGAAGTGTTGAATCTCTGCACGGTTACTGCATTTTACGCAGCTCCAAGTTTCAGCAGTTGCATTCAGTTTTGTATGTCAGCAAAGAAAGGGTTAGCCAAATGTACAGCAAATGCAAGAAGCTTATACTGATTTATTCTAACTTAATAACAGGACCCAGTGTTGTTTATGGGGTATCAATGGACATAAAACACTTTATAAAAACGTTTTTCAAGTTATTAGGATATTAGGTGTGGGTATAAACAGAGGCTCTTTACTGAGATCTTTTGCAAGATGTTCTATGGAAAATGTATGAGAATGGCAGGGGCAGGAGGTAAATCTAGAAACGTGAGGAAAAAAAATACTGTAAGAATGAGGTGTGTTGCCTACAACAGAATTTATCCCAGTGTAGAAAGCTCAATACTCAAGTAGTATTTAAACTCCAACTATCTGACGTCTCATAAGGAAACTAAGAATGCCTCAGCCTTGTTGTTAATACCATCTATCAGAGATGAGAAGTGTTTTAGGTCATTAATAATCATAATCATATTAATAAATATACAAGACCAGACAATTTAAAAAGTAATATTGAAAACTGGTTTAAAAAAATATAAGAAAACCTCATTTATAAGAGGAGGAGGATAAAAAGAGGAGAACTGGATTATTTTTTTTTAAATAGTTTATTGTGCTTTGTGGTCAGGTCTTGAAGGATAAATTGGAATTCTATTAGCAGCAGTGTAGTAGGTACATGAAGGTTTTCCTTGAAGGAGAATCTGTATTGGAGACTTCAATTAATAGATGCTTGAAATGAGTCAAGTTGCTTATTTGTAAAACGGGGCATGGTCCCGTTATTGGAAGCACAGGCTGCAGTGCTGCCCTTTGCATCCACGTGGACTGGTGATCTCAGAAAGGAACATTGGCCTTCTCCATCTGCAGCATGCGGGAGAGGATAGAATATATGCCACTGCTCTGGTTGACTGTGCGAAACAGTCCCTTTCTGTTTCCACTTAAATGACTGTTGTTATTTTCAGCTTGAATAAAATTATACATATTTCCATTTTACTTTTATATAAATCAAAAATGGTCGGAGTAAGTCTGATATGAACCAGGAATGCTGGAAGCAGGCAGGACATCTTTCTCCTTAAAATCTTGTAACTTCAAAAGAAACCCTATGTTTACATGCAGGCATCTGGAAGGAACAGTTTGGACTATTTTCTGCCACACATGCCCAATATGCAAACCAATTAGACACAGTGAATATTCTGGATGGATCAACAAACATAAATGTTGATTTGCCTTAAATTTTATGATAAGAGAAAACAAAGTTCCCATTTTTCAGTTCCTAAAACTTTAACAGCAGTTTAGCTAGTCTTTAATAATTCTTCATCTTTATAAAAAAAAAAAAATTCTTAAAACCAACTCTTTATTAAAATTGGGCATTAATCCTTTACCTTACCTGTTGAAGGTGTAGTCTTTGTCCATTGTAGAGTCTAAGCACTCCTTAGAGTGCAGTTTAATTTCTTCAGTAAATATGAATGGAAGAATACAATTTAATGTGGATTTTTTTTTCCTGCATGCTCTGCTTTAAGTCTCCGTTTAAATTCAAGTGATAAAGTAAAGGCAGAAGATTTATTCTGGTAGTTAATTTAATTCAAGTAGAGTCTTTGCTTGATATATTTTTTATGCTACATTTTTATTTCTATGGTGGTATAGTGTGATTTTTTAAACAGTTTATAAATGGACAAAAATTAGACATAGATACAAAAAAATCAGCAATAATCTTTTTTTATTGATGACGTATAATTCAGTTTAACAGAAGACAGTAGTTCAGCTATCAGAGATCTCTGGGGACAAAGGATAAAACTACCTCACCATCATCTTTGCTAGCAGATAAGATGGATGTGTAGATCCACTGACCTACTGGCTACTACAGAATTGCATACAGCAGGCAACTCATTGGCACCCTGAAGTCATCTGCTCGCCTTTTTTCCAAGTTGCTTTGCATCCCTGAAAATGTACCATATGATAATTGATGTATTTATGCCAAATGTGAATTCTTCTAATCTTGCGAGGGCTGTATAAATTTGCCTTAAGCTGATTTACACTGCCAATATGCTCAAAACAGATGGAGTACATCAATGCCATGATATAAAGTCTTTTAATGAACACTGCCAAGCAAAGAACCCCCTGACACAAAG
>JAVJGJ010000002.1:26757970-26787452 GCA_035590215.1 Microhierax caerulescens
CCCCGCCCCCCCCCCCCCCCCCCCCCCCCCAATTTTGGGAAGTCTTAATCTTCGTATTCTATGGCAAAAATATTCACTGACCATCTTCACTGTCTATGAAAATACATTTGCTTTATTCAGTTTGACTTTATCAGTTCCATGTTTCAATTAGAGGCAATTGCAGGAAAAAACCATTCTGTCTGTTTTTCCAAAGCAACATTTGTTACTAAGTCATTTACTTTATCAAAAAGTTTTTTCCTTCTTAGATTCATAGAAAATTCTGTAAACAAGGGAATGTTGTTATGTGGAGCAGCATTTATCCACAAATTGCACTTACATTAACAAAATCTATACTTGTTCAAAATGTCTTGCAGATAGCTGCAGCAGTGTCAGTCATTTGAAAGTAGGTATCTTTTTATAGACTACTTCTCAGGATGTCTTCTTGAACTTTCCTTTGAATTTTACATAAAATAAATTAGTTCTTCCATCAGCCAGTAAATTAGAAGATTGAAGTGAGTAGCTGTTCAAATCAACATGTTGTTATCATTAGGTACCATAGCTCAAGATACATATTAACATAAGGATGTATTAGCTGTCTTTCCTCATCATTCCCTTATACCTAATCATAAGGCTGTTTTAGATGCATAATTTGCAGCTCAGCTGTGACAATGGCCTCGCTCTCTTCAGAGTGCCCAGAAGGCACAGCTTCAGTTAGTTACTCTGGCAATGATGTGATTGAACTAGAGAATGGAAAAGTGCTTAATGAAGTAATGTTCTGGTCAGACAAAAGCAGCTCAGGAAAAAGGTGTTTCCTTTTGTTCCGTACATTGTTTAATCTTCTGCCGCTTAGCTTACATATAGCTTTGTACAGTTAACTTTGATCAGCTTCAAATGTCAAAGAAAATCTGTGTGTTGGTTTCATGTCTCTCTGAGTGCTTTCCTGGTGTGCTTGAACTGAAGTGTTCATAACTTAATCTGAATGTGTTTTCCTTGTGTCTGAAACCCACTCATTCTTAACATTATTTTTTTTTTCCTTTGATGCGTTTGTATCTGCAGCATGAAGAACCCCTTCTTTAGAGGTATTGCTAAGAGACATTGAGAAATATTTAAGGCAAAGCAATACTTCATACCTACTTTGAACATACAAGAATTGACTTTTATGTTTTTGTGTCAGCTGTGATGATTGTTAATGTGCCCTGGTTTTGGTTAAAAAGTCACTGTCAATGGGTGTTTGTTCTTAACAAGTCCATCACACATATAGATCCTCTCTTTCTTCATAAATACAATATTACAAATGTATGCAACGTCTTGTATCCTTGAACCCCAATAGGAAAAATACCAGACAGGTAAAAATACTTGAGTTTTCCATTTGCCACTTGCTCACAGATAATCTGCTCTTGTGCTTCCCAGTCACACATAGATTTTCTAAAATCCTCAGGGGCAAATAATCTCTTCCTGCTACTACACATTCAGAAAATTTCCAGGAACACTTAAGTGTTAACAGGAATGTCAGAATCACAAGCACAAGTACAGCTGAAATATGCTCTTGAGAAGTATTGCTTTTTAAGTGCTTTAGGAGTTGTCATGCAAATACTCCTGTAAGCCTGTCTGGGTAGCAGTGAATAGAGTAATAGATATTGTTATGCCAGGCAAGGCTAGAAAAATGATTTTATTCAGGTGAGGTTTATTTTGCTTGGAGGGAGCAGTTCAGGACAAACAGTGAATCAGGGACATTATTGCAAAGTTGGGAGTTTGATTTAATAAGTTCTGTTTTTTCAACTAAAAATTCAAAGGGAATACATGCATTAGAATATATGCATTGCCAGAAGGAATCACTAATACCTTGAACAGTAGAGGTTTAGCAAAAGATTTTTGAATTTACCTGCAATGGCAATTCATGGGGAGTAGAAGAAAGGTGGCTTCCACGTAGCCAGAAAAGAATCGGAGTCAAGATTTTAGATTCTGCATATAATCAAGCTATCCATTAACAAAACATTGATTTAATGTGTTTTGTACAGTACAGCTGTTTCATAGGTAAGGTATTGATGGATTACTTTTTAAAAAAGAGCCTGGTTTTATGTCATTAAGAGACTTTTCTTCCAGTGTTATCAGCTGCTCGATATTTTAGACTGACTCCCCTGACTGTAATAAGGGATGAGCTTGGTAAGGACTTCAGAGTGAAGGGTCTAGTCTATATGGGATCAGAGAAGTGTGATCGCATTTCCCAGAAGTGTAGGTCAATTAGTCTCCTTTCTTGAATTTGTGGAATTGTTATTCTTAAATACAAAGGGTCTTGCTTTCTAGGTTTATGTTAAGCCTTATGTGATATGCAAGTTTCATGACTAAATATCTGTATAAACTTTGTGCAAGAGAAGCCACAGTCCTCTTTAATAGCAGTACAAGTGCTGGTACAATTTTAAGTGGGGAAATAAATGATAATGGAGTAGATAATTGTTAATATATAAGCATAATGAAACAGCTATTAGTAAAAACTCCTTAATAAACAGGGTAGAGTAGATATAAATTGTGTGATTTTGTCACTAGAGTTGGATGAGATGTACAGATATTTCAAACTATTGTCATCAAGGTTGAAAGAAATTTATTTTGAAACTGAATTGCTGATGTAAAAAAATGCACTGAAATCAATGTGCTTCTGAAGAAATTAGAACCACTGATAATGATTCCAAAAAAGCCATCTTCATTGAAAAATGCATAATTTTAGTAGCCGAGATTGATTTTTCAAGTATTTATAAAAAAAGATTGTATGAAAATGTTCCTTATTGCTTTTCATGTTTCCATGGTTGGTACAACTATGCATGAATGAAAGCTACCTCAAGCCACGCCAGCCATGTAAAGGAAAACTCCGAGAAGGCAGCAAGTATATCTTTAAGTGATGTAAAGTGCTATGCCACTCTGAAAGCTATCTGTGAGGATGTATGTTAGGATGTACACTGGTGAAATTACTTTTCTATCTCTCTGCTTGCATCCCAGACTATATTCAGGATTTTTGGCCACAGTTTAGGATTTAGCTTTTCAGGTACCTATGGAATGACTGACTAAAACCAGCTGAAGCCACAGAAAAGATTCTTGCTTAAAACTGCACTCAAGTGAGCCAGGACTTGTAGTCTTGAGTTGAAGCTCAAGACCTTAGAAATATAAAGTAGTTTACAGAAAACATAGCAGACTTGCTTGATGTTTAAAATTGTAATCTAGCCACTAAGACCTTTTTTTTTTCTTTCTTTTTCAAGGGCACTTCATTCAGGAATGTGTTCCAGAAAGTAACTTTAATATGTACATGTAAGAGAAATAATGTATCTCTACAATGTGATGATTAAAAAAAAAAATAAATAAAAAAGGAAAATTTATACAGCTGTAACCATAATCTCAACAAGAAAAATACCTAATAGTAGTCACATTCATCCAAAATTTGGAATGATTTTAAGGGGGAAAAATGATTGTCCTAAGAACTGCTTATTCTTAGTAGAAAATGAGGAATTTATCTAGTCTTTAGGTTAGCTTGTGTGTTACTTTTAATAGAGTACTGTGTACAACCTCTCAGTTTATAACTCAGTTCCATTGTTCTGGGAACAACTCAGAAAAGAAGTAACATACATGTTCCTCCTACAGCTTTACCAGTGTATGCCTATCAGTAACACTAGCGACATCTCTGGCTCCAGGACCCAGACGTGTATGTAATTTAACTACAAATGATGCTCAACACATGAGGCCCAAGTACACCAGATGAGTAATATTCATGCATTTGAGATGGTGGTAGGTAATGTTGGTTGCAGTTCTCCACTTTCATAAACAGCTGAGTGGGATTATATGCTTTGCTGCCGCTACTGCTCATCACATAACTGTTATTTATAATGTTTGCATGTAAACCCTTATGACCTGTCTTAGACTAAGATGATTCCTGTAGAAGGAAAATATGATAATATTTTCTGGAAAAGCAAATTTTACTAAGAAGTTTTCCTCAGCTATTGACAGCCCTGACTGAGAATTTGGTTTTATTTAACTTATATGAACCTAGGATTCCAGGATGTAACATTTCTCTAAGGCTATTTGGTTAAAGAGATTTTGCCTCTAGGGTGCAAAATGAACCGGGAAAGTCCTGTTTGTTTATGATGTTAATGCTAGGAATTAAAATCTTTGTTTAACTTGTGTTCTTTAATAGTTGGTTGAAAGAACACATTATAATAGGTCCAAATCAGGAATTGGAGTATTGTGCTCTTCTAGGGTAGCAGAGGTGACTAGGGGATTGTGCATATCTCTCTCTATATGGATTGTATTTAGGTGACTGTATAAGGCAGCGAAAAAACCCTCTTACCAAACTTAACTGTTCTCAAAATGCTGTACATTATCAGTGTTGGTCAGCTCATGGTGGCTGTATATGGATGTGCAATCAATGGCTTTGCACCAAACTCAGATCTGACTGAGGCAATAACTGATTAGAGATTCATACAGCTCCGCTATTTGTAATTTTAAAGTGTAATATATATTGGTCTATGAACCTATAAAATGCTGTAAACCAAGGAAATTAGTAGATTGCAATGAGAAGTTCTAAGATGTATCCTTCAAGGGATAGCCATTATAAATAATTTAATATTGTAAAAGCATAGTAAATGTTGTCTGAACTCTTTTCCATTAAAATTAATGGAAATTCTGTGATCAAATTAAATGAGGAACCTGATAAACACTCCTGAAAGCCCTGTCCCTTTAGGCCAGTTCCTTATGTGTTTTGTATTGTTTAAATCTGTAGGTGCAGTTATGAACTGCCTCAGTAGCTGGGTCTTCTATTTTAGTTTAATACACAATTGGACTGAGGTTTTCAAAGTAGTTCATTGATTAAAATTGATGGAAAAAGAGTAGCTAAATTCTCTGCATGTTTTGAAAATTTTAGCCTTTGGGTGTTAACTTGCAGAATTTAATCAGTCCTTAATCAAGTAGAATTCTCACTGGGACTTTTGCTTGAATAAAAACTACACAATTTGATCTTTTGGTGAGAAGGTTTTACAGAAAACTTGTTTCTGCAAGCAGAAGAAAATTTATGCAAGAAAGGTTCTAAAGTACATGAGAACAAGCGTTTCTCCCCAGTTATAAATAGCTAAGTGCTTTTTTATTGATTGTGGTGGTGGGATTTTGGTAAGCAAGGATATGCAGAGAAATTTGTGACTTAAACTAAAATCCAACTCTACTGTTAAGAAAATCCACTTTACAGGCTTGAGATCAGGTAACATTTTGGCATTTTCTTCTTGGCAGTTCAAATGATCACTTATTTATTCTGAAGTGAGGCATACCTACTATTCAGATTTTTGTTCTTTAAAGCAATGAGCAAATTATATTAAAAAAGCAGGATGGTCTGCTGAAATTCAAATTGTGCAAGACAAGAACGTCCAAGTTTATTCTTTTTATTTTCCAGAGGACTAATAATGATAAAGGGCAAACCCCCACTTTTGAAATACAAAGTGTTTAGGGACACTGTCTTACATAGTACAGTGCTGTACTTAAAACTGGTCTAAAAGTTTTGTCATTTAAAGCACAGAGAAATTGCAATCCTGTAAATTCCAACCCTACAAATCTGCACTGATTTTTTTACAGCTCCTGTGCACCGATTCTTTTGCATTAATGCTTCTGGGGTCAGACTCTAATTTTGTAAATACTTTAAACTATTGTTAACCTCACCTTTGTTTAGAAATTATTCTCAGATGAAGGTAGTTCTGAGAAGTGTACACTGCCCTTTTGGATTAATTTAGGACATTAAATAAGGAAAATCTTATAGAAAAAGAAAAAAAAAGAAAAAAAGAAAAAAAGTAGAGCAGGAAAAAACTGATTAAATAATGAAGCCTGTGCTTTCCTAGCCTTCTTACAAAACTGTTCTTCCTAACACCAGTAAATCTTTTATTTGTGTAAGAGTTCCTCATATGCACAAAATATAGTATATGATGAGAATGTTTTCTGGACTAGAGGCTTTATTTGGGGACATTGACAGAATCACCAGATTTGGTTTTAGGCAATTAAAATGAACTTTATGCTTTAGTAATAAAGTGGTGAAGAGAAGAGCAAATCAAATATTCAAAAAATAAATTAACAGAACTGGGAAAATGGAGAAATGTCTGAAATCTTTTCTCTGAAGATATACCTACATGCACTGTGGAAAGTCTTGTGTAAAACTGTATGATGACAGATCCATAATCACGGCATTTTAAATGGGGAGCTCCTTTTTATAAAGCAAACCAGAAGTTCAAATTGTCCCCAATTTTAAAGGTGTCAATACCATTTGTGGGGAAAAAAAATAATTTTCCTCTGAAATTGAATAAACCTAAGATGCTAGTCCTCAAATATAAATGACCTTGATTCATAAGGATTATATATTATGCTGTATCCACAGTTCTTGATTTAAGAAATACTTGTGATGTTCTCAAGTTTAGAATTGAGACGGTATTAGTGGAAAAGCATTTACTCTCTCCTGTATTCTTCTGCCTGTTTGGAGCAAAGATTTCTGGACTGTCAGGGCCCTGGGTACCCTGGTGCTGTCAGAAGCCTGTGCCCACACTTTCACCTTGTTGATCCTCACCTTGCCTGACCCCTCAGCTCGACCTCGGATGCTGCAGACCTAGCAGCCCTGTCCTGCTGTCCACTGGCTAAACGCATGTAGCAGAGGACTGGGGCTGAACTGAATTAACTCTTTTGAGTCCTAGGAGAATATGTAGCACTTTCTAGAGTAGTCCTCTGAGATGATCTGCATTACATGTAGTATTTTCAGAAGAATTTTGAAAGACAGAATAATCGAAAACCTTCACAAAGGAAAAGGGATTGGAAAGCAGCATACATTTATTAAAATGTAGTTTTAAGACTGACCTGGTGTCTTTCTCTCCTAAAACCCATCCTGAACAAAGGAAATGTGGTGAATGTAGTCAGTTTTTTGTAAAATATTTATTGTTAAATTGAAATATATTAGTCAAAATGGTAGTGATTCAGGGAGCTAAACAAAGATTTCTGTGTTGAATAAGGGAAGAACCAGATGACATTTTTCATAAGATAGTTTTAATTTTTATCCTGCTGAAAACAGTAGCAAAAGAGTATCAGACTTAAAATTTCCAGGGTTCTCCTGACCTGAGCTGTGATCCTGTCATACTTGTTGTGCCTTACATGGTTAAACGGATGAGGATCAAGGCTAGGTTTAGCAGGATTAATCTCTGTCTTACCAAGCACTGAAGTTGAGTCTTGATCAAGAGCTGTTGGGGAAACTCGACGTTATTTATGTCTGTGTGTATAGAGAATGATTTTCACAATATATTTGTGTAGGGGAACCAAAATGATTAATGGAACAGAGCAGTCACCTTACAAGGAAGAGACAAGGCTGAAAATAGGCAGCTGGGAGATAGATAATAAGGCTTAGAGTTGATATGATCAATGTTCACAAAATTCTGAAGGTCATGGGTAAAATGAATACAGAGCTATTATTTCCCAAATCCTACAATGTTTGAGCTACAATGTATTGATGAAACTATTAGGAGTTTGGTTTAAAGCATAGAAGAAAGCACTTCTCAAACTTCTGAAATTTATTGTCAAAGGAGGATGTGGAGGTGGATTCAAATTCATGGACAACAAGTCCATAGAGATACTAAATGAACAGGCAGGGATGCACTTTCTAATATTTTTCATCCAATAAGATGCCAGGGAAGTGTGGAAGAGGCAGAATACAAACACTGGGCTTGCATAATTTCCCCTAGGTAGCATTGCCTGTGCCACTGATGGAGACAGGGTGATGGCCAAGGAGGGACACTGCTCTGACCAAACAGGGATATCCTCTTGTTCCTGTATTTTCAAGTTCAGTATATTAAAAATTATGTACCAATACATGAACCCTAGGATTTGGAAGGATATTTTTATTTCAACTGGATTAATGGTTTATCTTTTGATAAGTACAATAATAGGATAGACTTTCAGGAAGGGTGGTTTCAACCTGGTATGTGCAGCAGAAATCCACCATTCAGTAATTCTTCAGATTATATGTGGATCAATGAAGGAATGATAAAAAATTCTTAGGTAAATTGTATTAATCTAAATATGACAGTGTGTTGGCAAATCAACAGATATTCTATTCCCACAGACAGTAATCCTACATACAGGCTTGCTGCTTTACTCTTACTGTTCAAAGTACTCCAGAACAGGACACTTGAGGTACAAGGTACATTACAGTTAAGCTAGATGGGATGTTTTGGTATCTAGTAATATGAAGTATTGTTCGGAAAAGACATTTTCTACTAATCAGAAAATATCCTCTGTATATTTGGCATATAGAACAATAGTGGAGGAGTAATCTCAGTCTCAAAGTGAGTTTTTAACAAATGTCTGCCTCTGTAGGACCATATGCTGTTGTCTAATGAGTAACTGGAGAATTTCACCATTCTCATATGGTAAATACCACACAATATTAGAATCTAGCAGTTGTCTAATAACAGACATCTGTCTCTGGATCCACTGAAATGGTGACACCTCTGAAACAAGTGTTTTGAGGGGGTTCTCAAGCTATTATTCTCAAGCTAAATTAGATTTTCAAAGGTCCCATATGTTTCAACGCTAATAGGTAATTTCTGATTTTATTAACTTTCTATACAATCCATCCCTTATAATTTGACATGTCGTCTCCAAGTTTCTATGGTCTTTTCTTCTCTAACCTTAACCTAAGGTCTATAAAAATGGGGGCCGGTCTAGTCTTAGAAAACTGTAAGCAAACCTGTTCACTAGATCATACTTATCTGCCTGCCTTTGCTGCTTTTATTTGCTGTGCTGTAGTTATCTGTCCCTAAGGCATACTAATTTACAACTCCTTTTTATTAGACCAATGGAGAGATTTTGTGCTATGGCTTTGGTTTATTATCTGATGCTCTGAAACTCTGGGTCAGATAGAACAGCACTGCATCAACTGGAAATTGAATTGCAGCATCATTTTTTTGTTGTGGGTTTGTTTTGCTTTTGTTTAGGTTTTGGTTTTTCTTTTCTTTTTTTTTTTTTATTCAAGATCTATCTGATAAACTGAGCAGTTGCTCCTTGTGAACTTGCCACGTGGAAAAGTGTGTCTGTTGCAGATAGGGGGGAAATTCCAGCTTCCTGTGTTTTTTTCCCCACTTTTTAACAAAAGAGATGTGTGTCTGTCATTAAAAAGTGTGTTAAGGTCAAAGATTCATAATGGAAGTAAAAGCTGGTTAAGATGCAGTTGCAAATACATTTAAATAAGTAGCTTGTTAGACTTCAGTTAATGTGAGTTACAGAGATGATTCTCTGTGGTGGGAGTTTAAGACTTTAATGAATTTTATTTATGGAATAAATAAGCAGTCTAAGGTTTTGTTTCCTTTATCAACCATTTTCCCAAAGGGCATAAGGTTCCTGTTTTTACAGTGGTGTTCACATTTGCCCAGAATATTTTTCAGCTGTTTCACAGCTTTGATAGAAAGATTTCTGATTTTGAATTGGTGATTCTGGTTCTGAGTAAAACCTGAAAGAATTGTTGGGACCAAAGAACAACTGACACCTGATAACACGTAGCTGAGTCTGATGAATGTTGAATCCCTTGCAGTTAAGATCTCGGGCTGCAAAAAGCAGACAGTCCAGCAGAAGTCTCCTATTTTTTTCCTGGCAAAGGAGCTCTGAGAAAAGAGTGGGAAAGGTTTCAGAAAATATGCTAAGAGGAACTAAATTCTGTAATAGGTAATTAACAGGGTAATAAGTGGCAAAATCCTTGGGGTACTTGATGGTCTATAGGAAAAAATGTTCAAATTTCTAACAAAGAATTGTAGAAATGGTCAGAAATATGAGATTTCATGAACTTATCACAGAGCAGAGAAAGGGCATAAAATGCTTTCCTGGACACTGGCAAAGGCTATGTAAGACATCTATAGGTCTTCTTAGAAACATCCAAGAATTTAAGACTGTAAGAAGAGATGTGTAAGGCAAGCAAACCCACAACAGTGCCCGAAGATCTGGTCTGAGACCACTGGCATTCTTAGACTCTTTTGTGACAAGGTATGGGGGTGTAATTTCTCTGATTATTCTGTAACATATCTGTTTATAGCATTTTATAATTTTCTATTATTACTCTGTAATTTTTCCTCATCTGATGCATGATCTAGTTCAACAGCTATGAAAACATGAGTCATTATAAGGAAGAAGTAGTTAAGAAATGGAAATCTTGCTGATCTGCAGAAAGGTGGTAGCATAGGCACCGGACAGTAGTGGATCCAGGCATCTAGAAGCCATCCCTGAACAGCAAAGACTGCTTCTTTGATTAAAAAAAAAACTTGTTGTGCATATCACTCAGTTCTTCATGGAAAAAAACAAAAAAACAACAGAAAAGAATCAAACCCAAACCAAAAAAACCAGTGGTTTGAGAACTGACAGCTTGGATCCTTGTATGTTACACCTATTTCCCATTAAGAAATGAAGTTTCAAATAACCTGCTACTTCAGGCTAGAGTGCCTTCTAAAAGCAGAATTATTTCCCACAGCTGCATTATGGATGTTGAAAATTGTGTGGCTCTGTGACTGTCAGTCCTGTTAGAGGCTCTGTAGAGATCAATGATTGCTATGACAAATTATGTTTTCATGCTGCAAAACAGATGTTTTGTAGGCAATTAAAAAATAATTTAAAAAGCCTTTTTAGCAATCAGGAAATATTTATAATAACAAATATATTTTTTTACATTTTGATTAAATAATTCATTTAACTCCATTAAGATCCAAGTTGTAATCTCTTATCTGTGCTCTTTAGTCAATATTCTTCTTTTGTCCTTTCTACCTTTCATGTTATTGGATTGAAGCACTTTTCTGAACAGTGTCCTGCCAGCAAGGCTTTGTATCAAACTCCCATTTCTTATTTAAGGTAATCATTATGTGGGAGGGATTTATGACCGAAGGAAATTAATTTCAGGAGTCAGTAGACTTCCTCTTGTGTTACATTCTACTCTGAATAAAATAACACTTACCGGTGCGAAGGGATTAGGTATGGTTCCAGAGAGTGATGTCTTGGCCACTGATTCCAGGAGTTTGGTTGGGTTTCCAGTTCTTGCTCCAATGTATCTTGCATTTTATTAAGTTGTGGTTAATACAAATGGCTCATAGTCATTGGAACTAGGAGGACAGCTGGGACTGTGCTCTCTCATGTGAGTGCTTTGCTTAGCCCTTACACTAGAGCCCAGTAAATGTTTAGTGATTACATGTATGTCAGAGCTATTTCCAAGAGCATTAGGAGCCTCCTCTGTGGTTTGAAGGGGGAAAATGTGGGTCTGAATCTCCCAAAGACTTGCCCAAAGGAGGGCGTAGGACCTCCTTCCTTGAGGCACTCAAAATCTAGCAGGACAAGGCCCTAGGCAGGCTGATTTAGCAGTTAGCCCTGCTCTGAGGAGGAGGTTGGGTTAAGCAAAAGCATAAACTATGCTATGGTTTTCAAATTTTGTAATAATTTCGTAAATCTCAAATGTCTATGAGGCTTCTGTTTGCTGCTTTTTGGGAAATCCCCTCCACAGGAACTAAAATTCTCCCAGCCTTTGTGTTTACAACTACTAATCCAAGTAAGGATGCTATTCTCTTATTCCTGGGACCAAGTACAAAAGTTCCTTTGTGTATCCCATATGCTTGAACATGTGACTTTTAGACAAGAAAACAATACTTATGCCCTTTCCCACTATTTCAGGGAAATAGCTTATATGATTAGAAGGAAATGCTGTAACAAATGGACCTATTTTCAAAATTAAACAGATCTATGAAAAAAAGAAGAGTTAGGAAACCCAGAAAAAATAAAGCCCTAAGGCAAATCAATCCATTACAAAATCCTTCAGTAAAAGTATTCCTTTGATATTAATTTTTATGGAAATGTTGGTTAAGGTTTCATGTTCTTCTGTAGAGGTAGGATATGATTTTATGTTAGTTACTAAACAGGTCATTAATATTCAGTGCCAAAGTCATTACTTTTACAGAAAGTAATGTAATTACATTCTGTCCAGATAGGAAAAGTATGTAGTGCACATGCTGAGATGCTCATGTTTATCAAGATATCAGGTGTTCCTCGGCACTGAGAATCTGTCATCCTGAGAATGTTCTATTCTAGTGCATTTTAATAAGCACAGCTGAAGCTGTGAATGGTCTGTCAGCACTTTTATTAGGCATCTTATTATTAGGGAGTTTATAGTTTGGCTGTAAAACCTTGCTGTAGGCTAAAACTAGTTAAATAATACTTCAGAGCAATGTTTTGTGCCAAATTTAATTCAGACAGCTTCAGGCATTTTTCCACGTTCATATCAGAAGGCAATATTCAAGTTCTGATTGAAATCTTTTGAAGTAGGGCAAGGCAAAATACAAATGGCCTAGACCTGCAGCTTTACTCATACCAGACAGTAAGACAGTCTAGTACTGCAGAATGGATGTTTCATGTAATAATGATAAACAGTGGCTGTAGCGGTAGTACTCAGTGTTTCAGGGTGGAAGATAAAGTCCTTGTTGAAACAGAATCCTGTTTTGCCTCAGTAGGGTCTTCAGAACTGGAGCTGCCCTGAGGCTGGCTGTGAAAACCGTAAATTACTAACTCTGACAGAAATAGATGACATTATTTAAAATAAAAACTATTAATTTAAAATGTTGCTGAAAAGTCATGTTACTTTTTCTGTGTTGTACCCAGTGAATAGCTCAGCAGAGCAGGGAACTTGCAGGGCTCTCTGTTTTCCCTTTGTTCATGGAGCAAATGCTCTCATTTCATACGCCAGCAATCACAGTTTGGTACAGCTGTTCTACCAAGTCAAAGCATATACTTTTCAGGAGTAGGTGACAAAAAGTAGTACATCTTTTTATTGTCACTTCAAGACTTTGGACATGGAAGTCTATTACTCTTTATCTTTGCACAGATTGTTGACAGGAAAGTTGCATAAACCTATAGCTAATAAATCTAAGCTTATAAAAAAGTTACATTTTAAAAGAAAAAGTATAATACATTCTGTGGAAACATACTGAGTTCTTGGTTTATTTCAGTACAACATGAAAGGGGAAGATTGCCACACAGAGTATGTGTTGCTTTGGTAATTCTCACAGTCTTTCATCAGCTGCCAGTCACAGGCAAGTTCCTGAGGGTGAAGAATTTTACTATGTTCTTGTCAGTAGTGCTATGTCTGGATAAACTTTTCTGAACTGATTGGTAGTGCCTACCTGAACAAGTGTGCTGAGGAAATGTCTGTTTGGATAAAAAAGCTTTGTCATGTAGCACTGTCACTCTGACCACAAGTCCCAGTGTGTACTCTATGGGATGTTAATGGACACAGCTGTGTAGTAAGCTGAAGCTAAATGTGGACAGATGTTATGAACTCAGTGGTTTTTGTTTTCATAAGATTTGGTCCCTTACTGCTTGGAATTCAGGAAAGAATGTCAGAGCCAGAGGAGTTCCTCCTTTGTATACCTGTCTTTCATTTGCCTTCTTTGTTGCTTCAGCTAAGGCAGCTGATATGTGCCAATTCTAATGCAAACCAGACACATGAGTCACCTTGCAAACAGTTTCAGGCAGCTTCTGTGGGAACACAAATTATATAAAAATGCAACTAACGCAGTTTTCTAACAAAAGCTATTTTGTAAGTTTTTACAGGTTAGATAACTGGTTTTTAAATGAGCAATGAGTGACTATTTAAGGTAGAACCCAAGCGCTCCTGACCTCGGTCAAGACTTCTGAAAATATGGATGTTATTAACTCCATCAAGCTATTAATGTTTTATTAACTATTACAGCTGTGTTAAATGCTGGACAATGTACAAGTATCTTCAGTTCTTCCACTCCATTACAGTGGAGAGTCCTCTCTGTGGTGGTTTTCAGTTTGAGCCAAGGGTTATTCCTGTTGTTGAGTTTTCAGTAGACTAATGGGAAAAGTGGAATAGGTAGAAGTGTTTTGAAAGATTGGTCGGTTGTCTGTCTGCTCTGCAAAAACTACAAAGATGATGCCCAAATTTTGAGAACCCCTCTAAAGTAAAGCAACTGTCACTTAAAATCTAAACCATACTTTTCCTCCTGTCCTGCTAAAAAAATTTGTTTGTCAAACATCCAAGGCAGCTGTGCTTGCCTTCATGTGCCTGCTTCAAGGTATTAATGCAATGAAAATCTAATGTGTGGTAGCTGAATTGCATGGTTTACAGGAGCTCCATCTATGAGATGATGAGTTTTTACATTATATTGATATGTGGAAACAGGGATGAATTTTTGTCCTGCAGAATTTACTTTTTTTTTTTTTCAGTACTTTTTTTTTTGTGTGTGTAGGGTTATTTCTAGAGAAGAGGCAGTTCTAAAATTGTTGTTGGCTGTCTTTACAGAAGTGCTGTGCACAAAATTAGTTGCTTCTTTTTTCTGTACCTATCTACATTTTCAGTTAAATACCTAACAAAACAAATATGAAGATAACAGAGACAAAGATAGACTCACCTCACAAACTTTCAGGTACCAACAACGTGATAAAAGATACTTGCATCTCATGATGTAATTTAGTCTACAGCATTATTATATATTTACATGAGGCTTTTATAAAATTCAAACCCTGACTTAACATTGGGTTTCTCAATAACAGCTGAAGATCTAAAATGTTTTGGCCTGGGCTTTTTAACTGAAAGTGATCTTTGTAGTGTTCATAAGAGGACAAGATTTTGTCTGACCTGCTGAGCTATGTGATGCTGATCTAATGAGTGTGTCTTTGTAAACTGGAGCACTGGGTACCCCTGCGCCTTCCAAGAAACCCATGCATGTGGCAGTGTGTGCTGCAGCTTTGTGGAAGCTGATTGTCTCCTCAGCAACTGATTAAACAGAATATATGAAGTCCAGGTTTCTCCTAGAAAAACCAATAATTTATCTCTTCTGTTCCTGGAAAACAGTTTGTCAAACTTGAGGAAATAGTTATTCTTGAACCTTTTAACACTTTTCTGTCTTTGAAGGAAACTGGTCAACAGTTTGGAAAGTGTAGGGGCTGGAAGAGGGAGGCTGGCATAGAGGGTGGTCACATTATCTTTGCTTCCTCAGGCAATCAGGCTAAAACTGGGCAGGGAGATCTGTACTAACACTGAGTTTGATTATATATTTCAAAGCCCAACTTTATGTGGAAGTGCTTTGATGAATTTTTAAACAGTCTCATAGAAATTCAGGAAAAGCATTTGTACTGTCAGTTACTTCAAAAAAGTAGTTCTTTATTAGTGCCTTCAATTAATTGTTCTTACTGGTTGTACTGTATATCCAAATACTAACTTTTCATAATTACATATTTTTTCAATGATTATTGAATACAAGAAAATGAAAGTAGATGCTTAAAGAATATGTATATTTGTAGAATATGTATATAGCTAGTTAAATGCTTTTGTCTTGGTGTTAAAGTCACAGAGATAAAATAAGTTTTGCTGTTGTTTAAAATAAATTATTAACGCATAGGGTGAATGCTTTATTTACATCACTGCAGATCCTTACACTGTCTGTCTCACTTTTATGGATGTGCAGAAACAAATCTGGGCCTGATAAATTCTTCAGGTGGGGTGATGTGAGCAGGAAGGTAAAAATGACATTCTGTTCAATATATACCCCAGTGGCTGATAAGTACAGTTAGTCAAAGGAAATCTGAAAGAAAATTGATGAGAATACTAAAACAATAAAAAGGTGCCAAAAAGATGTTTTATGTAAGTGCTGGTTAGACTGTGAGAAAGGAGAAAGAAGAGACAGTGGTCAATGAGCAAAACACAAGTTTTCCTTATTTAAGATTATGACAGTTCTGCTATGTATGTATATGGTATCTATGCTGCCTGTTTCACAGTGTATAGGATTAATTTGCAGTTCTAAACTTGTAGTATTATTTATTGTTAGCTTACATTTAACTTTTAATACCTGTAGTTACACTTTGCTAGTAGTCTGAAATATGTGCTACCCAAGTATTGTTAAGTAAGCCCTGTAAACAGTGGTGATTAGACTATTCCTCTTTTTATAGTTCAAAAGTAGAAGGGACCATTAAGTTTATCCCATGTGTCTTTTTACATGTCACAGCCCATTACCTTTCATCCAGATACGTTACAGATGCAGATTTCAGTAAACAAGTAAATTAAGCCGATTAATCTGGGAGATTTTACTTTGTACAAGCATTGAATAGCAGGGATCAAGATGCTTTTACTGTCAAGCATCTGTAGCAGCCAAAAAACGGAGTGAGATATGACTAGGTGATATCAACTGCCTTTTGATGTATATTTCTTTTATATTCCAGCTTCCCCTTAATCTAGGCTCTTTATTAAAAGAGCATACCTGACAGCTGGAAACACTCTTGTGTTATCATTAGGAGTAAGGATGTCTTGAAACAATAATGGAAATCTCCAAAGGGAAGAATAATGATAATTTTTGACTCTTTTTATATTTGTCTTATGGCTTGGAGTTTGTGCTTGTCCTTTCAGGTTTTTTTATCAAAAATTTTCAAATTTATTTTAATTAGTTCTATAATACTTTCTTGTAACTCCCTTCTTCCTTAGGTCTTTAACCTAATTGCGGCTGGCATTTTCTTCTTGGTCTAGGCTTTTAGTTGTGTTTACTTTGAGTGAGATGGCATTGTTGTACTTAGCTGCATTCTCTTTGCCTCACATTCCTCTCATTCTTCCAGTTTCCCTGACAACTTTCAAATAAATATCTGTGGTAAAGGGGTTTCTAAGCTTAGTTATGAAGTGTTGCTCTTAGAGGAAAAAACCAAACTTTCCAAAAAGAGAAAACAAAAATGCTAAAAATGAATGCAAACCACATTGTAAATGTTTCCTAAATGATTACAGGGGCTGTCTGTGGGAGTGGCCATGCCATAAACCGATGCAGTACTGTGAAGGGAGAGTGCAGGATGTGACTGTCCACTGTAATCATAAGGCAGATTATCATTAGAAGAAAAAAAAGATGGCCTCAAGGTGCAGGTTTACATTCAACTACTACGTTTGAGGTTTGTTGACAGTAAGAAGGCCCTTGCTTCAATCCTGGCTTTAAAACTTCAGATTTTCTAAGTTATTCTTCCTAATGGTTAAATAGAAATTACAACATGCTGATATCTATTGTTCCTGAGTGGAACGACTATCTATTTCAGCAGAGGCAAGCAGGCTGAGAAAAAACAGTAAATGTCAAATAATTGAATTTATGAGAGAGTTAACTTGTTCATTTCTGCTGCTTTGTGAATGCCTGTAGCTTGAGATGGTCTAATTCACTTGTTACACCAACCCTCCACCTCCCTGAGCTACTCTTGGTTTTAGGGAGAAATGGGAATGGTGTGATAATACAATCCATCTCTATGGCATCATAAGCTTTATATTTCAGGGACTAAGTAATATGAACAGTGCTAACCATAGTAAGTAGCAGGCATTGAGCCATGTCCCTGCACAATACGAGACAATTTATTTATTTTGACTCTTTTTTCTACTGAGTATTATACTAGTAGAATATTTTCAATTTGGTGCATAATGGATGAAGTTCAAGAATATAAAAATCTCTTAAACTACCTTACATTCATGACTTTAAATATTTTTAATTTTTAAAGACTTTAAAGTACTTTTGACAACTGACAGATAGCTTTACAATTTACAAGAAGAAAACTTCACACTATGAAGAAACATTAAAGGGCTTATTTTTAATGTTAAAAATAAGTCTTAATTATCATTCTTTTGAATTATAGCAGGCATTTTGCAGAAAACTAATTTGTAAAAATAGAGAAAAAATACACATCAAGGGATATATTTTAAATATCAATATAGAAAGTAGATGTGTATAACATCACTGCATCTATTCTCTTTAGCTGTATTTTTTATGTCCCCATTCTGTCAGTCTGCAGTTTTAAACAGTTCCAAATGTCACTGATATTTTTGCTTAAAAGACAGGATCTGTAACCCTTCAGAGATTATATTAATAGCTGCAGCAGTTTGCTATACACAACATTTCAGTGTTTTACTTCTACATGCACTCTAGGAGCACTAAATCTGTAATTTTTAACCTTTCTTTTCTTACTAAAAGGCATTGTTAAATTAGATGATGCATTATTAATTAACATTGTTTAAAATGGAACCTAGCAAAGATAATACTATATATAATCTATTGCAAAGAATAAGCTACACTTAATTTCTCTGCTCACTTATTCTGATACTATAGTAGTTCCCTGTTTGTTTTTCATGATTTATTACTTTTGCATGATTTTTGACTGTTTTCTTATTCCTTTGCCTATGTATGCATATGCAGTTATGCATTCTATGCTGTTACACTCAAAAGGTAGCGTAAGGCACTCAGCTTTATTTCCCACTACCATTCTAAATACCTGCCTAGCTAGGTTTCTTAATTTTCCTCTGGCTTGGAGTAAAAAGGAGAGAAGTCTTGCATGAGATAAAACTGGGCTATGGTAAAGTGAGCTGTTGGTTTTGCTGCTTTATTGAAATATCAGCTCATGAAATGTGCAAGGTTGTGTATCAACACCTTTGAACACCAGCTTTATGCCTGAGGTCACATTTAACCTAGAGGCATATTCATTAGTCCCATGGTAGTTAATATATCCATTTATTTCCTCTGATTTCAGTAGAGAGTGACATAGAAATTATTTTTCTTCTTTTATTTTTTTTTTTTCATTGAGCAAACTCTTTGGTTTGCGTGTGCAGGTTCTGTGATCTTACTGACTTTATTACTGTTCCCAAGTGAAGGAGTTGGCTGTGATGGCGGAGTGAGATCCTTGGCTGTATTTTTAAGTTAGACTGTCCCAATACCTGTGATGAAAAGCTTCAACTATAAGCTAAATGCAGTTTGAAGTATCAGAGACCAAACAAAAGAGCTCAATGTTTATTTTTGCAAGTTTGACTTTTTATTTCATAAAGAAATCCAGTAGGTATTTGCAGTTTTCAATACATACATTAAAGCATAACAATCCACAAAGGTTATAATATCCAAAAACGCTTTTCCAGTCCCCTATATTATGGAGGGGTTATTTTGAGGAAGGAATGCTATATGAACTTTCCCTGTTCTTTAGTATTGTCTGGGTCTTTTTGAGCCACTGCTGGAGCTTTGTGGTACCAAGCCAGAGGGATCTTTGGCCACTTTATGTGATAGAGTAGAAGTTTGGACCCAAGTGCTTTATCATCATAGCAGAACTTTAATACAGCAGTCATTAGAGAAGTTATATGTGTAAATCTAAGATGTTATGAGTTTTGCACCAACTTTTTTCTTTTTGTGTTATCAAAACATTGGCATGCGCAAGTTTTTATTTTTTTTTTTTTTTGTTAGCTTAGTCTGCTTCAAAAGAGGAATATTGGCTATCTGTAGAGATTTGTAACAGAAGGGGAGGTACTTGGAACAACACCAATTTATGCAGCCTCATGGAAATTTATATTTGGCCTTACTGATAGTTTCAAGTCATCTGTAAAAAGATTGGTTTCCTATGACAGTAGTGTGTGCAGTAAGGTAGTAAGGATCTTCTGCTGATAAATTCAGCATACAGATCCATATGTTGAATACTTCTGTGTATTTTGTTGATCAATCCGGGCAAATAAAGCAGTTGAACACTGCAAATGTCTTCTCAATTACACAGCTCCCACGAGCTATCAGTTTTGCATCTGAGATGGGTAAGTGTTCTAAGTTTTGAAAAGTCTGCTTGCCTGGACATTAACCTACGCATTCAGGGCTCATTTTCCAGAATATATACTATGGCTTGCAACTTTTGGACTCAGTCAATGACCACTGCATATAAACAGGAGATCCAAGATGTTGTAAAATATTCAGTTTATCTTGTAAATGAGGCACACTGATGCCTTCATGGAGATGCAGAGGAAAAGCATTTCTAAAAAAATCTTAAAAAGAAAAAAAGAAAACATTATTTATAAAGCTTTTCCTCTTTTTTTGAAAGAACACAACATATGCTTGGACGGCTATCTGAAAGCTGTTCACATGCATGACTGCTTTGAAAAGGTACCAAAGAAAATGTTACATAGCTAAAACGTGATAAAAAGATATTTTTTTTTAATATTTAAACATTCAGTGGAGATCTAAGATGTATTGCTATACTCCTTGACTCTTTCCTCTAACATATAGTTCTGAATCTACACTATACAGATTATCTTTCAGAAACATTTTAAAATAGATCAGTGCTTATTGGTAAAAACTGATAATGTGGTGATTCAGCCTGACCATTAGAGCTGTGGCTGAAGGTAATTGATAATGTGAGTGTGTGACTACAGCTAACAGTGCCAGTATTTAAAGCAGAAGATGGGGTGAGTCTGTCAGTCCTATCATGTGGTGCCTGGCTGCTGGTGCTCCAGGGAAGGGGAGAGGGGCTACGTGCCTTGTCTGCTGTGCTCCAGCCTGAATAACTGGAGTAGATTTGCTGGCGAGAATGTCATGATTGGCTTAATACTGGGGAATATTTGAAGGCACTCTGAATCAATTGCTGTATTCCAGGCCCTGGGTTATCTGATTGTCTAGTGATGAGTCTGATTTGAAGGCATTGCATTTCAAAATAGGTTACTAAACTCTCTTTGTGGGGAAGCTGCTAGGAATCTGTCTCTGTACTAACATTTATATTTTAAATTAGCTAACTTGTGTTCAGGCTGATATATTTCTGCCTCCTGATTTCTAAAGAAGTCTTTTTACATGCTTGTGTAATGTTTAGCAATAGTAACAGATATTATCTGTTAGTAAATACAGAGGAATGGACTAGTGCATTTGTATCAGGCTTTAGTTTGGAAATTTTTCTTCTCACTGTCTGATTTGACTTGAAAATATTGATTCATTTCAAACAAAGAAGTCTGGCATAACTGCAGCCATTCATTCTTGTAAGGCAGAATATTAGATCAAATTAGATCAAAATAAGAGAAGGTATCATACTGCAGTCCCTTACCCCACAAAACTCACAGTAGGCTAGGGGCTAATGTGGTTCACTGAGATTTGGATATTCCAGTAAAAAAGCCTGCAGCTTGCCGTTCTAAGCATGAACTTAAGCTCTTAAACCTCAGGTTCCTGAGTACTCTAAACAAAATTATCTAAACTTTGAGAATGCAAAGTAGTAAATCTTTTAACAGCTTTTGGCTAAACCCCTTAAAATTATAAATCTGGCTTTAATGTAACATCTCAAATGTTTGCATAAGGCAGGAGAACTATTTCCCTTTTCATGTCATCCTATTTCTCTTTTATATCTAGCAGATTTGCTGTTGATGTCCAGATATATGAATTTGTTGTTTGAAAGAAAAAGGTTTGTATTCAACACTTTGATACTGAGCTTTTTAAAAATGACATGATTGTTGTAGCTCTAATGTCTTCTATCTCTGTCAATCAATTCCCTTAATTAAATGACAGATTACTTTCTTTTGTACTGAGCCATACATAGTACTTTCATGTTGTACTCCCATAATTTCTTTTGGAGTCTCAGTGCAATGATTAGTCTTGTGGGGTTTTTCTGTTTTTTGGGTTTTGTTTTTTTTTCCCCCCACCTTTGAGTTTTATTCCTGTATGGATTTTGTACCATATGTACATATATTATATGTACCATGTACATAGGGTACCATGCAAACACTTAAAATTCAAAGCATATGCTCTCTGTTCAACTATCCATTAATATATCCAAGAAATTAATTTCTTTCATAGCTGAAAATGGTAAGAAATTCTATTGACACCAGTGAAGAAAGTATTTCCTGTGATTTCTTCTCTAAATTCTATGGTTTTGAGATTTAATGTCCAGTTTAGGAATGATTTATCCTAGTCATTTAAGTCCAGCCATCAGCAATAAACATATTTAAGCCTTGTTCTCAGTTTATCTTTTTTTTGCCAGTATTGAATAACAGTGTAAGGCTTCATTCTAAACTAACAGCTCCTCTCTGCCTTCCTTATTGCTAAAGCAAACCTATTACTAAATTGTTATTTCCCTGCTTTCAAGTACAAATGTCTATGCTTCTTCTGAACTGTCTTTAAATTTCTGTAAATTGAAAACATATGATATTTACTTACTGCCATGCAAATGTCTCAGATTACATTAACAGAAGTTAGCTTATTTATTAGGATATCAAAACCACTGACCTTTAAACATAAAATGCTGTCCTAGTTGTTTTAACTAAGTAGCCAATTTTCCAATTTAAAAAGCCATATTCAAGTTGGAGTCTGCTTTCCCTGTCATTGATTTGTTGGTGTTCAGAACCACTTGTAAACTAATGCCTTTGTTTCTCAAAGGTTTGTTTTTATCAATAGTTCATCTGCATCTGAGAAGACTCTTTCTTGTATCTTTTTCATGTCCATTTGGTTTTATAAGCATTCCTCACAAAATCTCATTAAATCTTTCATGTTTTCTTATGCATTTGCAGGTGTCTGTTTTACAACTAATTCCTTCAAGCTTTCCCACTAACAAAAATCCACCACCACCACCACTAAAAAAAAATATAAATCAATCATATGGGGAATATATGAACTACGCAAGTGATACGTCAAATCAAACCCCTAAATTACTTTTATTCTAAGACAAGGAAGATCTATTGATGCTAAAGGTACTTTTTTGAGGGTGAAGAAGGGCAGGGCATGTTTTCCTCTCTACATGACTGAAAAGGCTAGAAAGTTAAGTGGACTCATTCCAGAAGAATAAATCCCTACCCACGGGGCAGGTGCTGACTTACAGTGAGATTTCAGAAGCATTCAGAACCCTTCTTCTGCTTCCTGAAACATTATTTTTGTGTGACATCTTTTCACTTTAGTGTATAAGTAATTATGTACCAAAGGAGAGGAAACAGCTTCTTGCTTACTATGCAACATATTCAGGAGGCCTGAAATGTTAGGAAAGCTTTAGAGCTCACTTTTGTAATTATTTTTCTTTTACACCAGGGTAAAGTTCAAGTAGTGTAGCAGCTTGACAGCTAAGGCAATACTATCCAAATTAGTAGAGACACGAGCATTTGGAAAGAAGAAAAAATTTACTGTTTGAAATCCTTGAACACGGTACCTAATTGTTTTCGAAACCTATGATTTCTCAGAAGGATTATATTTCCTCAAGCTCTAGTATCTCATTTCTTCATTTAGTATATAACAATGCACATTAGATAACTTCCAATAAGACATGGAAACAAAGCAGAGAAACTATAATAATCATATGTGAAAACACTGCCTGTACAATGGTACATGGGGAACAGTGCATTCTTTTCCAGTCTTGTGTTGTTCAGAAGTTGGCTTATATGATTTATTTGGACTGAGCTCAAACTGGAATCTTTTGAGAGGTGTTTTTTAGCATTGATTCCTAGTGGCTTTTTAATATTTTCCTGCAGTTGAAATTGGATTAGAATAGCAACTAGAAGGAAATTGCCTGTGTTGTCCAGTTTTTTCTCAAGTCTTGGTTTGTAATGATCGCTGTAGATTTCAAGAGTGCATAGTCAGAACTTTTATTAAGCAGTGGTCTTTACAGGTCTTATAGTCAGAGATCGATTATTCAGAAGTAAAGTACAAAAGCTATGCAGTGCCCTAATGACTTTTCCTGACTGTTTGATATTTGACTGTTATGAATAATCTAATTAAACTAAAGGCTCTTTGTGTTGCATTAAAAGAACTCATTTGTTTGGGGTTGGTTTGGTTTTTTTTTTGATTGTTAGGGGTTTTTCTTGTTTGTTTCTCAGATTCAAATAAAACTATACAGACACATGGCACTTCATTTTTAGCAAGTTACGTCCCATGATACATAGAAGTTGTGGAAGAAACAAATCTTAGCAAAAAGTTTTGCAGGATGACAGTTGAGTAAGGTAGACACAGAAAATTTAGAAATGCAAAAATACAAATTTGCTAATATAGAAAACCCTCCAGTTGATATTTCTAGCAGCTTCTCTGGAAATGAGATCTAGCTTGATTTATTTTTTCAAAGGGACTTCTGTCAAAATTTCAATTTTATGTAGAAAAATTGTGCTTTTTTCTTGTTCTTTTTTGGTGAAAAATTCTTACTTCATTTATTTCAAAATATCATTTATCACTGACGCCTTCTTTTGCTGGATACTAAAATGTAGCATGGAAAGCAAACATGCATTTTTAAGGGACTAATTAATCATACAAATAATATCAGAACCTGTCTCAATTTTGTTCTCTTACCTTCTCTGTCAAATAGCTCTCTGCTCCACAACCTCCACCTTGGCTGACTGAAAAACTGTCCTGTTCAACTGTCATCAGTGAGCTCTCCATCACTAGACATCATCCGCGTATCTTTTTTTTTTTCCTTTAAACTTTCTTTTTTTGTATGCTTCTCCTTGGTGATTGCTTTTATGAGTAAGTGACTTGTTTACATTTATTCTTTGTGACTGTTAGAAATTGCTGTCATCAGGCAACATCAGACTTTAAATGTTTTAAAACAATACATTGTTGGTGTAATTGTTGTGAAATATCAATTAAATCTATAGGTTGCCCATATTACACTCAATGAATGAAAAAGTTGCTCATTCCATATGTGAGGAACACCCAGATAAACTCAATATATTACCCTCTTCAAAGACAAATAATAGGAAATAATAATTATTCAGCTCTGCTAAAATCCATCAAAAAGTAGTGGGAAGCTGTGTACCAGGTTAATCTGTGTCAAGGGATGACAATTGAAAGACATCATCTTGCAGGAGGTCTTCCACATCTTCTTTTTGAAATTTATAGATCCTATGGAGGTGGTTTTGAGCTTGGAATGAGGGAAGAAGCAGACATAAAAATAAAACATTTTTAGCAGTTCCCAGTATATTGCTATGGTCACTATTTGCTTTATTTATGAGCCTATCAGACCCAAATGCATACTCACTCTTACCTGTGACAAACTGGCAAGTGGGATATAAAAATGAAAGATTTTTTCCCTTAGCTGGTGGCAAAGGAATCATTGATCTTCCCTAAACTGACATTAATCTTAGAAAGGCAGTGAGGGTTTGTAGGTCTTTCATGGAGGCTGAAGGGGTAAATTGGAAAACAAACAAAAAAATCCTTTTGTCCATATTCCTTATTGTTGGGAGTATTTTATAACACTGTGGTTACCAGTTGATTATAACTTGTTTCATTAAAGTTTCATGCTTGAAGTATGCCTATGCATTGTTTAAAATAGCTTAATCAGTAGTCTACAATATAACTGATTAGAAATGTAGACTTCTTTTGCTCCCTGTATCGCTCATAGTAACACTCTGATGATGAAGTTTTAGAAATTCCTCTGAAATATTCAATACAACAATCTCTAATGAGAAATTCCAAAATACTGACAGGTATTACCTTATTTTATTAGCAGATCAGGTAATTGAAAAAAGCATGAAAGTGCATGGAGGTAACTGTTTTTTTAGCTTTCTGAAATCAAAGTAACAGGGCTTGGGACCACGATATAGAGATATTTTGGGGAGTAGGTTAGATGCTTTGATTGGCATGTCATCTAAATTCCTCCTCCTGCATTTCCCAATGTTTAGTTCTGCCTGAAAGTTTCACATAACCTGTGATGGCTGCTTTGTTGGTGTGAAGAAGCATCTGGATTGGTAAAACTGGATTTGGATTCCAGTTAGGACACAGTCTTTGTATGTAGACCATTAGTTTAAAAGAGATATTCAGAAGTGTTAATGTTTTAAAATTTTGAAAATTAGTTTCCACGTGGTTGATACTTCCATATGAAACAGTAAATGCACAGACCTTGCTTTTAGCACAAAAAAAAAAGAAAAAAAAAGAAAAAGTAGAATTTGGCAGAAGCAAATATAATAATTCTGTATGCTCTTGCCTCTACAGTAAAAACAAGCCCTCTTCTGCCAGCCCCCCAGATCTGCCACATGGACATAAACAACTTTACAGTGTTGCAGCTCACTTTCTCTCTGATTAGTTAAATGTGTAGGGAGAAACCTCTTGTTCTTGTGTAACTTGAGAGCAATCTCTAAACCTCATGTTTTTCTCTGGTGTAGACCAGTGTAATGTCTTACTGCTATTTATCTGTTGTTATGTGTCCTCTAATACTCCGGATAACTCATGCCAGTGCATGTAAAAGTGGCTATATAATATATAGCTGTGCTTTTTCATCATTCTGGAAGCATTCATTGGCCATCTCATAGGCTGTTGTCATTGTTAGAAAAGGTAAAGTGCTCCTGAGTAAACTCTGGACACGCTAGCTTTGTGTCAAAAAGAGTGGAAAACAGCTGAGTTAAAAAAAAAAAATGTCTTTCATTCCTTCCACTGTTCATCTTTGGCCCTGCTTTTCAGCAATATATCCATTTCATTGTAGATTTACCTACATTGCTAAAGTCTTGCTGATCTATTATAAATGCATACTTTTAGTTTTTGAAGTGTTTGAAACTGTCGTTGCTGTGAAATAAAAACTATCACCAGCTGTGAAGATTTAGCTATCTTTGTGTTTTTGAGTGTTGCTTAAGAGTAGGATTTAGTTTCCTTTGTATGGCAGGTCCTGAAACAGAGGGAGACAGTATCTCAACTTGAAGCTGAACTGCTTAGAGGTTCTATGATGGTTGATTAAAGGGAGCCAAAACCTGAATCATTCCTGCATTCAGTTTTGCAAACTGAATCAAGTAGTTTTCAGAAAAGATAAAGTTCACCAATTTACTCTCTTTTAAAGAGAGAGAAAGCAGACATAGAGCCCCATCTTTGAATGACACATAAAATTTAACTTCAGGTTTGGTAAATGTTGAATGTTACTGGGTTTGGCTTAATCCAGTACCTCAGGAAGAATATCTATGAACAAATATATTTGGTTGGTTTTTTTTTTCATGTTTGAATTCTCTATTTTCCTCATCTCTCAGACTAATCTAGTGCTTAAAGTGTATGCTACAATGGGTTTAAATTATGAGTTGAAATTGAAATAATAAACTGCATGACTATACAGTAAATTATATCTGAAACAATGTCTATAATGTATATGGTAAGGTATCAAGTCATGTAATCCCAATTATGAATGTAATATATCTAGCCATACAGTAACAGGACTAGATACACAAAAAATTCTAATTGTAGCATGCTTATTCAATGATGTACACAGGCTCCGTTAACTCCGGAAGTGTACATATGAATAGTTTCCATTGTTCATACATTAAGTAAATATTTTGGTGCTGGAGTAATTAAATCCTTCTGACTTACTGAGTTGGAGACAATTTTTGATAGTGTTTTCTTTCAATTATGAAGCACATATAATGTGCCAAATTTGAACTGCAACATCTGTAGAGAAAGGAAGATGTGAAGATCAGTCCTGTATGGCTGAAAATGTACTTGATACTAGAACTTAATGAATGAATACATATATAACAGTGTATTTTCACATCTTTGATTTATATACTTTTACCAAGGTATTCCCATCAGCCTGCTATGTTTGTTTCCCATATATTTACATACACTTTTTCTCAAATAATGTAAAACTGTGCAGAAAAAAAAAAAAAAAAAAGCCAAATTATTTTTGAGAGACAGAAACTGAAAGAGAAAGAAAAAGGTGATGGAAGTTATGTTTTTGTCTAAAGTATTAAATTACAACCAAAGAAATTAAAAGGTGCTTAGTGTTCCCCTTGGGTGGATTATATATTTTACATAGCTGCGTGGTTCCAGAACATATCAATGCAGAAAGCCATAGTGGCTTTCCATAGAGAATAAAAATGTCTAGGTGAGATGCTAGCTTGCTGCTTATCCTTATTAAAAATATCCATGTGGCTTACAAATCAAAGAAGCCTCCATCCTGATATTTTTCAAGTCTTCCAGTTTTGACTGGAAACATCTTGTCAACTCAGTTTCGTTTCTGTCCTGTACTCTGAAAATGCCTCTGTGCTCCCCCGGTTTAGCGTACGCGTCTTCCCAGTGAATTTGTATTTTGTCTTCCTTGTTATCACTGTAAACTGAAATTGTTGGTGGGTGTTGGGTTTTTTTTTCTCCGCTTGGCTATTCACTTAGACATCACCAGGAGTCCTTTGTTTTAGTAATTTATCTTACACTGTCTTTATTTTAGGAGGCAGAGATCATAAATAGTTCCTAGAAGCAGATTCCTATTTGCAAGTGATTATCTTTTATCTTTATTATAGTGATTGTGATAGCATAGTGTCTTGGTGACACTTCCATCTTTCTGCCACAATATAGTCTTATCACCTTCATGAAAAACCCATATTAGCTTTTTCTACACTGCATGAGATACAGTAGTGCAGGAATCCATGCAAGTTATTCTATTTCCTATTTCTTTTTTTAATACGTAGCAGTGTCCTGACTTGAACTGCTTGTTTTAGTGAGTGCCATTTGGTTGTTGGTTGGTTTTTTTGTTTTTTGGGTTTTTTTGGGTTTTTTTTTTGACTTCCCTCTGAATTCTCCATGTCTTTTTGTTTCATGTCACTTTTCTTATAGCAACTTTAATTCTCAGTTGCATTAAAAATGGAACCTTATTCCGTATACATCATTGTGGACACACAGATTCCTAGTTCTCCTATGTATTTGAATATTTTGCACTCCTGGGACTATCTGTTAATTAATTAGACTGTGCAACAAGAGCAAAACAGCACCTCATGGAAATACAGCAGTCAAAGAAAAATAATCAGTTACATATTCTGTGCTGTGAAAGGCTGCTCATGACACACTTTTGAAAGGGAAGAGAGACAAAGTTAATTTACTGAATAATATATTGCAAGTATGAGAGAACAGAACCAATCATTAAAATGAATTGCATCCATATAGTCATTTTAAGTGTCTGAGATACAGTGGCAGGCAAAGCTTTACAAGCAGTTATTTGTCATTGTGCAGAGACACAAACAAACACCACAAAGATCAGGCAATAACAGTGAGTGATCTTTGCCTTGAGGCAAAGACCACCTGCATGTCCATCAACTGTTGACTTCTCCCGGGATAATACAATGCCAGGTGCTCAGGAAGAGCCCCAGGAATGATTTTCTTCTCTGAAATTAAATGCTTCTCTCAGTTCTGAAGTCTGCAGTGAACATCCTAAAAGTACTGCCTTGAAGAAGAGGGAGGTGTGCAATTCTGAGATGCTAATTAGGTTTTGGGCCAGGGTTAGTTTGAGTATATAAATAACTGATAAAACAATTAATAAATAGAGGAAGTTTAGCATATTAAATGATAGAATTTAGCAAATTTATGTATTCATAAAACAAGTGTGTTCAGTGGGAGAAGGTGTTTTATCAACGTTTTTATACCCTGGGGGAGGGGGTGGAGAAGGGGGGGAAATAGGTGCTTATAGTAAAATAGGTCTACAATCCTTAATAAAATAATGCTCCCTTCATGCCAGATGTTCTCTGCTCATATTGGACAGCATTTTCATGCCTAAACAGACAGAAAGAGTCTGGAGAAAAAGGGGAAACAACTCAATATGCATCTATGAAACAAACCTATGTCAAAGGTACTTCCCAAGGACAATCACAGCTTGAACATGTATAATACAACGATCCGTCCTTAACGCTAGCTTTTGGTTTCAGTACTTCTGCACTACCTTCCTTTTTTTTTTTTTTTTTTTTTTTGAGGAATAAAAAAAAAAATGTGATTATTAAAAAGCAGAAAATATTATATTATAA
>JAVJGJ010000002.1:26787552-26801927 GCA_035590215.1 Microhierax caerulescens
GTGGCTTCAAATTCTTCTTCAGCACGTGGTGCTTTTACTGCAACAAAGGAAAACAAACCCATACAGATGGAAAGCCACCTCTCGTGCTGCTCAGGAAAAGGGACTCTACAAGCTTTGTGCTAGCGGAATCACTCGGTTAGGCGTGGAGAAGACTGACGAGCGTGATGTCAAGGACAGCTGCCAAAATCGGAAACACCCGTTATAGCTTCCCTCTGCCCTTCAGTCAATCACGCTCGCTCTCACTTCGCTTTACTGATGTGCACCGGCACTGTCCAAAACTGATGAAGACACTGAGCAAGAGCAACTGCAAGTTTCTGCTATTTCAGGAGACTGAGCTCTTGTTCTGCATGCTTGTTCAAGGGAGCAGCTCCTCTAAACACCCTTCTGGTAGGGAACGAACAAACAAGTAAAGAAAAACGTCACTGCGTTGATCTATAATTTGTCCTTAATTACTTTAGGATTGACATAAAAACATAAAGATTTCCATAATACCATTAAGAAACTGTTGCAGTGCAGGGAAAATAATTAAAACCTGTCCTTAATTTCTTGAGATGTAATGGATTCATTGCTAATGACTGTTCACAGTTGCTAACAATGATATTTACAGAAAAAAAGGAAAACTGGAGAATGCCATGAAACAGTATTTGGGTATTGTTTCTGCTTTCTAAATCTGTCACAGACAGACAGCCTTTCTTTAACAGAAGGCATGCAAAAAAGCACAGGGATCTCTCATTTCGTGGATGGTTAGTCAAGACTTAGTGTTCAGCAGACGCGCATAGGAAGTATGTTTCCTCTGCATTGAATAAATGTCCTTCCTTACAGGCATTTGCTTTTGATACTCAGCCGAAGTGGCCTGTTGGGAGATCAGTGACAGAGAAACTCGGATGACTGGTTTGCTTCTTCTGTCTCCTTTGGCAAGAAGTTGGGTGTTAATTTAAAACAAAGCGTTGGCTTTTTTGATGGGGTGTGTGGGCTGGCAGCCTTATGCTTGCGAAGGCATGCAAGGCTACAGGCAATGCTTTTTTTTTTTTTTTTTTTTTTTTGAGGCATAAAAAAAAAAATCTGATTATTAATAAGCAGAAAATATTATATTAGAATTAAATAATGTTTAGTGTTTGGCAATGTGAATACTCTGAAACTGTTCTGTTAGATGTGTCATTTATGTGAATCACATAACATAGTTAGAGTGAATTTCCATGCCATGAATCAATTTCATTCTCTTTTTTCTGGACTGTAGATGGAACTCTAGATAGGTATAGCTGGTTAGTTTGAAACAATAATTATTTTGTCTTTTTTGGAATATTGCAAAGCAAGATTTTCAAGGGAAAAAAAAGCTTTTTAATTGATGAGTTGCAAAAGTTGTCCAGACTTGCCTGTGTGTCTTGGATGTTTCTGAAAAAAAATTATAATAATGAGAGGAATATTTGAGGTAGTGTATGTTGGAAATTACTAGTTTTATAGCAATGAGACCCAGAGAAGACAGAACAGACACCTAGGGTGACTTAGGATAAGTTTGGAAGACAAAACAGTTCTGGGTGCCTTGCTGTGTGATACCTCTGTTCTTGTCATAGATGAGTTGCTAAAGCAGCCTTGACCTTACTGATGATCTTTAAATGGTCCAGGTCATTAGAACTCAGCCAGTAGTCCCACTGTCTTTTGTGTCAAGTGCATTTGGTTGCTTTTTCAAATAGAAAGTGTTTTTAAGGTACTTTTAAAGGTATTTATTGGTGGCACATTTTTTAATTATGGTAATTTTCCACAGATGTTGCTCACAAATTGATACAAAGATACATCAGGTTTTGGTTTAAAACAAAGTTTTAAAAAGACAGTTTAAAGACAGTTTCTTTTACCAAGACCTTAAAAAGAATGAAGTATTCAAAAATCACAGAAAGATATTCCTTTATTTGATGTAGTCATCTAAAAGAAAATGAGAGATTGTTATTAATTATTGCTTTCTAGCTTTCTGTGGGACTTTTAATTGCAAAAGCTTATGTTAAACATTTCCAAGAAATTCTTACAACAAACAGACCTAGTTTATCTTGGCTTCCTGTAATATTTTTTAGAAGATTTAGACAGTATTAAAATTCAGCTCTTCATTGTTTCAGAGAAACAAAGAGAAAATAAAGATTTCTCTTCTAACTAAAGCTAATAATTTTGAGATATTATTTTCATAGGTGTAATGACATCTAATCGTTGGCTAGGCATCATGTTATGTGCTGTACAGACAGAACAAAGTCTTTATTCCTAAAGACAGATAAACTGAGAGCATGTGGAAGAGAAATCCGTATAAGTAGGACTAATATCACTGAGAAAGTGTAAGGATTAGAGGAGGAGAGCAGATGAGAAATCTATCTCCGTGCTATATGGTTTAAGAAAAAAATACAGTAGAAGAAAAGGGACAAAAGCTGAGTGGAAGTGAAGGAAAAGGTTAATGTGTATAATTAATTCATGTCCGGAAGAAACATGCAAAATCCATTGTATGGTGACAAGTGGAGGGTGCATTTGAAGAGGTGGTTTTCAAAGAGAGCTTATGGCTATGGGGAACCACTTTAAATTGGGTAACATATTGCTCAGCCAGAAACACAACAGAAACAAAGAAAGCAAATGTCTAAATGGTGAAGCCAGCTGGACAGCAGGAATTCGGACAAAGATGTCTTGCAGCATAACAGCAAAAGCAGCAGATATTGTTGGGGAGAGACATTCAGTGGTTGATAGATAAGATACTGGTGGCAAAAGAGTTAAAAAAAAATGTGGGGGACTATATGAACTGTGGAATAACACATAAGCTCATCAGGGGAGTGGAGCAGGCAGAAGGTGGCTGAAAGATACAGTGAACAACCTCTGATGAGCAAAAGTCATGGAAAGTGACTGAGATGTGTGGCAGTGAGATGGAAGGGACAGGTCACACTGAAATAGGTGAGGAGCAAATAGCAGAGTAGAAGCTAAAGTAATTCAAAGTGAATTCAGAAAAGCAGTATGGTGAGATGCTCTGGTGGGATGACCACATGGTTGACATTTGGCAGAGGTGGAGATGCCAAACCTTGATGAGTATGGTGTATGATAACCTGGGCTCAGGACTTGCTTTGTCCAGACTCTCCTGGCTTCCTGCTGGCTGGAAGTACAAGTTCTATGAGCCACCACAGCCTGCCTACCCCGTGGAAACCCCAATAGAGTAAGGATGATGGAAAAAGGAGAGTATGTAGTAGTTGACAGCAATATACAGGAAGAACAAAGGAGACCTACAGAACTTTAAAAAAAAAACAAAACAAAACAAAAAAAAAACACAACCAAAAAAACCCCATAAAAATGAGAAAAGAAAGATGAAGTAAAAACTGAAAATGACAGCAGCTTGTATGGAGAACTACAGTCTGACCCCTAGGCATCCAGCAAGAGAAAATAAAATATTAATTAAATGATGTAATAATGCATATCAATTAATGAATTTCATAATGGGGACTGCAATTATTTAAGAAATTGGTCTGGCACGTACAGATCTGTTTATTCAGTCATTTTGAACAGCTATAATGTAGGAAGCACAGGTGTGAAATCCTTTTCTAGCTCTTTCTTCTTTTTAGTTACAGAGCTGATTGCAATAGCTTTTGAAAACTTGGCTTCCTCAACAAAGTATTTCAAGTTCTCTGTAATCATGTTGGATACAAGATTAATCATTTTCCTATAGTAAGATGTTATATTGAATATAATTTGATTCTGGTTGCTTACCGCATAGTTTGCTTGTGAATGTTTGCACGTAAGCAATTTCTCCTTCTAAAGCTCATACGCAATAAAGTAGTTCCGGTTTCTTTGGGCTTCAAAAGGTGGAAGTCAGCCTGATTGAATGATTTGGGACCCAGACGCTCTGCAGCCCAACAGCAAACCCAGCAGTTACTGTGGGGAAAAGACATTCAGTGGTTGAATGGTTGAATTCAGCTGGGCAAAAGGACATACACTGCGTGGGGTATGAAGCAGAATTTTTAAAAAGTTTTAACTTCTATCTTGCCATATGCCAACTTCCTAATCCTATTGGTATATCACATGAGCTGTGCTGCTGCTACTAATCCTTTCAGTAAGAAAATCAAGCTACTTTTGTAAAGTCTGAGAAAACTAATAGTTTTCACTATCATACAGATTTTCTGGAAGCACCACTGACTGCTTCCAAATGTTGAAACAAATTCCAAACATGAAAATCAAATCCAAGTGCTTTCAATTCATTCTCTTAAAGCATTTAAGGCTATATAATATATGCACATGTATAAGTAGATATTTTAGTTTCAGTTTAGAATGATTAAATAGTCTCAAAGAGAAGACTAGAGCATAAATAAATCACTGAAGCATATGCTTAACATAAGCATGCATATTGTCCTTAAGGAAGTGGCATTTGGGAATGCAAGTACGTATTAAATCCTACTCCCGTATCTTCCTTCTTATTCTCTCTCTCTCTCAATCTGACACTGGGTTAATAATTGGTTCTTACCACCCCAACCAAGGTTAGGACTGCCTTGTATGTATCTATATTCCTGTTTCTCAGATGAAGAGGTGAATGAAAGGGAAATAAAATTACTTTCCCACATTAATACAGGATACATATGGACTGCAGTGTAAATTGAACACAAACTGGATGAAAGCACGTCTCCAGGAAGATGGCAGTGAAAATCACCACCAAATTCTCTTTGTTTTGTGTTTTATTCTTTCTTCAATTATATATAAATAAAATGGAGTAGAGTCTTGGGGTAGTCACAAGAACTGTAGCAAACTGTTGTTCAAGTCCCAAATGTCCCAGATGGTTTTATTTACCATTCTAAATAAAAATTAAAACAGCTGTTAGCCCAGAATTTTCAACTCAGAAAGCTCATCTAGAATGGAAAGTGAGAAGTGAAAAGATGGGAATTGAAGTTCAATTTCTTTGCAAATTTAGCCCAGAAAGAATAATTTTGTTTAAGAATAGCTTACTGACACTCCAAATATATGTCTTAATAGAATACATGCAGCTATGAAAAGGGCAAAGAAATAGATTATTTTTCCTACTGAAATTTTGATTTTATTTTTTAGTGGGAATAGGAATAAAAACATATGCATTGTATCTCCAGATAATTTCATTAGGTTTGCACTTATTAAATGCAAATAATGATACTGTAACAGCTAAAAGTTTCTGAAATAATCTTAGAAGCTGTCATTTTTAGACTGGATTCTTTTGATTGGCAGTATAGTTCTGGAATAATATTGTTTACATATCTATTTTAGGAGGAGTGTTGTTTGAGTTGTTTGACAGGATTGTTTGGAGTATGTGTAAATCATGGTACTTGCTTTTACTTGTTGAATGCTACTTTAAGTACAAACTGATTTGAAAAGATATTTCCTATTGTTGAACATGTTTTTTAGTATTAGAATGTTGTAGTCATAGTGGTTTAAGGATATTGGGTAAGGTTGAGTGCACGGAGGCAACATCTTTTGTCAGACTGCTGTTGGAAGAAGTGGGTGAGGAAGAAATGGGTAAGCTTTTCCATCCAACAACATGAACTGGCTTATTCAGCTTGTGTTCTGACTTCCTACAGACCTTGTTTATGAAAACATGAATCTGATGCTTCTACAGGAACCATCTCAATACAGGTGGTTCTTTTTGTGGGACAAATAAATTAGACTCTTCATATTTGCTCCCCTTTGGTCTGGCTTTGTCACAGGTGTGAGTACCTTGGTGGCACTTTGTGAGTATCAGAATTACAGCAGCAGTAGCGTGCCATGGGGCAGCTCCGGATCAGGAATATGCAAAAGCCTGGGTAAAGGGTGGTTGCAGCTAGCTTGGTGTGTTTTGCATTGTGTTGCACTGCTTGCCAGAAGTATGTGTTATTTACTGTTTTTTCTTCTGTGGCTTGTGTTGAATGAAGTATTGGGGATTCCTTGCTTCTGAAATTCCATCAGAGATTTAGGACCCATTATTTCCATGACCACTGTGGGGCTTATGTGTGTGAAGCATACACTGAATTTGATTCACATTCACAATTAATTCAAAGTGAATGGCTGCCACACATTTACCTGAAGCATAAATAGGAATTTTTATTCAGAATAGATTTTAGATTTCATTGTATTTTGTGTAAAGTGTTAAATACTTGATTGCAAGTTGTGTTCAAGTGTCTGGAATGGATATTTTCTCTTTTGGAAGGTGTTGCTCTGTGGAATAAAACCATGTAATGAATTCTGCTCATTTACTGGGAAGTCATTATTCGCATCAAAGAAAGTAAACTTTAAATCTGTTATCAATGCCATAGGTTCTAGAGGGGTGATGAACTGTGACACAAGGCTCTGAATAACTTTAAGCTTAACAGCTGTGAAATTGCCTGAAAACACATTTATTTGCATATAAAAAAATAGAAGCCTTCGGATATGAATGAGATACTTCTACTATGAAAAGAAATTTATACAAAAAGCATTAAAAAGAAAAGGCACTCTGCAGAGACATTTATGAAGACATTGGAAGTGTTATCATACTCATTGGGCTGGATTGTCTCACTTACTGATTACTTGATTTACCTGGTAAGGATAATTGCTGGATTTTATGTAGGAAAACCATTGAGGTTCAATAACAGAGTGTCATTTCACTGGCTTTCAAAACAACATTATGTAAATACACAGTAATGAATTCACACCAGGAGAGAGATTCAATGATGTTTTTTTTCCTTGATCGTGTGCCTTGTCTAAATTTGAACTCCAGATTTGTTGTTGGCTTGACATGTTCTTGATAAACAAGTATTGGGACTTAATGAGCAAGTATGAAGGGTGTAATACCGTAGGAGAAACAACATAAAAATATCAAAATTATTCTAATGGACAGTGAAGTCTTTACAGCATAAATTTAACATCTTGCACTAAGAGTCTCTAGGTAGAATGATAATGCCCTTTGATGGTCTAACAGTTTCTCCTCCTCGGGGATACCTAGTAAAAGAATCTCTGAAATGTTTTGAATCAACCTTTTTTCATACCTCTTGTCAGTTTTAGAAGGTTCTTTTCTGTTTAGTTAAATGAATTTCACTTTTGACATATACTCTAAAGTGTAGTTCTACTCCATAAAAATGACACTATTGGGTCCTATATTTATTTTACTTCAGCAACTAAATGTCAAGTATATTTACTGTTGAAAGCCTTACTTGATAAATCCCATATCTGAAAACTGGGGCTAGATTGTAATAGCTGCATGGTTTTTGTTCTTTTTTTTTGTCCATTTTCACTGATGCAGGAAAAGTTCTGCAAGAGAAATTACGCTGCTGGGCTTGCAGAAGTATAGCTGACCAGAAGTCATTGGACAGCTGTTTTGGTGATGCCCAAAAAGGAAAATAAGTCAATTTTCTTTCCCTTATCTGGGACAACTATATATGGGGGTTTGTCATTTAAGCTGAGATATCGCTGATTGTCCGCAAAGATCAAAACTGTCCTGTCATTTGTTATGGTCTGTTAGATGCCTTGTGGATGAGTATTCCTTCAGCTGCAGAACTGTGTCCAGACTTTGGATGTTACTTGCTGCTGAGGCTAATTTGTTGTAGACAGAAATCAACTATATCTCAAGCTGTGTGCTCTGCGGTATAATGCTAAGGTGTGTTTTCTAACTAGTTTTGCTAAAAAAATAAAAAGATCTGGACCCTCTAGATCATCACTATCTTGTGAACCCTGAAACTCAGCACACACAGACTTTATAAACATTTTATAAAGCAGTCACATTTTAATTGTTGTTAAAGAGCAAAAAATGCACAGAAAAGAAAGGGAAGAATAGTCAACACATACTGACATGCAAAACTGTCCCTCCCATGTCATTCAGAGAACCCTTGGGTTTTGGCCATTTCGTTTGTGGGACTGTTCCCTTCATGCCTTCTTTACCTTCCCAGTCTTGTTTTCAGGCTCTCATCTATTCTAAAAACACCAGCCTCTCAAAAAAGCTATACATATTAGGTGGTATTCTTGTTTGGCTTCAAATCTATGGTGTATGATTTGCTACTTATATCACCAGCCCAAATTGGGAACACTTGTTCCTGATGGTCCTGGACTGAAACACTCTTTCTGGTCATTCCATTTGAAGAGATGGCTACTAGGATTAGGGATTCTGGGTCATTGCATTCCTTTACCAACCCAGAATACCCCAGTCTATTATGGAGATCAAAAGGCAGAAGTGAAGCGGAAGTAAAAATTAAAACAAATATTCAGAAAGCAAAATGTGGATGCATTTTTAGTACACTTTAAATGAAGTTAAAGCAGCTCAGATTTCTGTTCAGGAGGAATTCTGAGACTTTTGCATGTAGTTGTAAAATATATACTGAAGCTGTGTGGTCACAAATTTGCTGCTGTTGGTGCTTGTGCTGCCTTGGTTAAGGAATGAAACTAGCCACAATAATTTAGTCACTTATGCAGAAATTATATATTCAAAGAAATATTTATAAGCATGCTACATCTTCTAGTAATTAAAAAAGTATATCATGTTTTCCTTAACAATTATAATGTGTTGTAATAAGAGCAGATGATTTTTAATGAACATACTGTGTTTTAATGTGTTTGAAAAAGCCATGCAACATCTATTTGTACTTGAAAGTTTTTTAAGAAGCTACGTTCATTGGGGTTTTATAGCACACTTCCTACTTTTGTTTGAGTGAGATGTACAGTTTGGGGTTTCCCACATTTTACTTTATTTCTCAGTAGCAAAGCCTGATTTTCTAAAAGTCTGCAATCAAAACATTCTTGATCTTTTCTCTTCCTATGTTTTAAAAGTGAGTGTCAACATTCAGCAACTGCTGCCACATAAATGTCACTCTGAATAGTACATAATTGCAAATGAAATTAAAAGCAACAGGTCATATAAAAGTTTAGACTGCAACCCTTTTGAGAGGGTGTGACATTTTCATGCCCTTGTTTTCATCAGACAGATTAATTTGGTGATTTGTAAGACTAAATATTTCTTCAAATAAATTCACTTTGTTAGGGACAATCTGTCTTTAAAACAGTTGGATTAAAAAAAAATAAAATAATTCTGACCTAAAATTTAGATTAAAAAATAACCAGGTTGGCAGAGGAAAAGGTCACTGTTTTGAGTAAGCATTCCTAAAATGTAACAAGAAAATAACATTAGTTTTTTCTTATCTAGGAGTATCAAACTAAACCCCCCCCAAAAATCAAACAAACAATAAAACCCACCAAAAAACCCCAACAAACTGAAGTGTCCCGGCATATCTGAAACCTGGAAGTTTGACTGAAAGCAGGAAAACAAAACTGCATGATGAAGTTCTAAGTTAGCATCCTATTCTAAGATGATTTCTGCTACTTCCCTGACAAAAGCTGTATCCTGGGGTCACTGACTGGTCCCTATGACCCCTCCTGATGACTTGACTGGCCCTGGGCTCTGCACTGCCATTGCTGTGTCTCCTAGGGATCATTTAGGGATCATCATGTGCAGCTGGGAGCCTTCTCATCCAGCCTTCCCAGCCTCTGCAGGTACTTCAGGGTGTCCTGAACATCCCCCATCCTCCCCGGGACCTTCATGGGCAGCCTGAACCCCCTGCCCACCCTCATGTTTCCTATGCCATGTCCTATTTCCAGTTTTGGTGCCTCTATGTCTGCGGAATACCCCCTGTAACACCTCCTCCTGAGCAAGCCCGGGGCTGTGAAACACAGGAGGACACACCTGGCTAGGTGGGATGGTCAGGTGGCAATAATAAGCCTTAATAGGGAAGGCCAGGTGGAACTAATAAACCTTAATGGCCCTGATGAGTCTTACCTGGGTCATCGCCATGGACTCAGGAGCCTATTTAGCTCAGCTGTGAGGGGCCCTCAACCCCTGTCTTTGTTACTCTGTGCTGAGCTGGCTCTTGCTACATCTTGAGAAAAGGGGTTTCAGTCGTGACTAGCGAACACACAAAAGTGGTAAGTCCTGGTATTTATTCTATCTGATATACTTTCTGATTTCAGTGCTCCTCGGGTTAGGCTGACTGCACTGATCTTGGTAACTTCCATCAATTTCTGTATTTTGGGAGAGTTTCTATAGATTTCTGGAAGGCTCACTGAAAGAGAGGTTAAGCTTTTCAGAAGAACCTTAAAGAGCAAAATCAGGCTGCTTAGATGAAAATGTTTTGATGAAATTTCCAGAACTATGGGAATATATCTAAGTTTTCTTTATTATTTGCATTGGTTATTCAAGTAAAAAATTATAAATATGCACTGGTTTCTGTGAGATCCCTTATACAACTGATTATTTGATATTTTCTGTGCTTGTCCTTGCTTGGGGTGGAGGTGAAAGGTGGAAAGCTCATTCAGCAACTTGCGAAGCTCAATGTATTTTCTGATCTCACATCCCCTTAGCAAATATCCTGTGAGAGTAATTTGTTGTTGGGCTAGGTAATATAACGAGCTATTAAACCATATCATTAGTTATGGAATAGTTACAGATTGGTAGTATTGCCAGGGGCATACAGAAATTGTATTTTCATGTTCAGAAAGATAACAAAATTTGTGGTTATTAATAAAAAAGTCACTTAATATCCACCAAAAAAATAGCAAGTAATTATCTCCCAGTATCTGTACAGTTATTTTCTTATTCCTTCTTTGCTTGGGTTTTCTAGTCTTCTCTTTCCAACGTGATGTCCTTTGTGTACTTGCCAAAACTGAATTAAAAATGTATGTTAAATTTGATAGCAAATATACTTTAGAGAACAACTGCCAGCAAAGCTGCCATGTAATAAAAATTATCGTGACCTTACTGCTTTGTGAAAAAGGTACTTGGTAAGAATTGGTTAGTAATGTCAGTGATCATTTAATATCTGCACATGATACTGCTGGAATTCGCTGGAGGGCTTAGATTGTTTCCCCCAAACACTTAGGCTTATCAGAGAGTAGCAATTCCAAATATGATCATCTTTGAGAAGATTTTACCATCTCAGTGAAAAGTTCACCTATAAATGGTGCTGTATCATTCTGTAGATCTCTTTAAGACTATATAGAGTAAGTAAGACTAGATGTTGTAAAGGAAGGCGCCTACAGTATTTGGCAGTGTATTACCTAATATCTGGCTCCATGCTCATTTGAAAGGAATTCAGAAGTCAGCATGCTTTTTTTGTGCAGCATGAGGAAGGGGTGCGGGGTGGGCAATGATGGTCAATGACAGAAGAAACACCTAGAAATTGCCAGAGATCAGCTACGTACTTTATTTCTGTCCTAGAAATTATTCCATTGCTACATAAGATTTATATAAACTACAGAGAATAAAACTTTGTGTTAGAAATGGATAAATAAATGCCTCAGAAGAGGACCTATGTGCATAGCATATCTTCCTTTAACACTTTAGGATCATTAACTGCTTCTTTATTTGTAATTCTTTGACTACGATTTGGGTTTGAATTGACTCTGTAATGTTAAAGTATTCTAGTGTACACGGAGATTTTCCACAACAGTAAAGTTTTCCCTGCATTTAGTACCTGGAAATCTTAGAGATTTTTCCTTTAAAACTGAGTTTACCACACAGTTTGTGACTACAGCTACAGGAAGCTGTTCTCCAGTTACTATATAGTTGTTGCTATATGTATCTTGTTGGAAGGAGCCCTTGATAAAGCATACTCTACTCAAGTATCTTAAATGTTAAACAGTCACTGTGTGTATAGTAAGCATCTGAGTTCTGGATTCTGTGGTTCCTTTTGAATGGTCCATCCACACAAAACTTTTTCTCAATCTGCTGTGCATAAACATTCTGTTTCTTCTATTAATTATTTGTAATATTTAAAAAATTTTATTTATATATATATTTATATATAAATCTTAAAAAAGATTTAAAAAAATCCCTTGGAACACTTGTTTCTCCTTGTCATCAATACATATAAACATTAAGGCTTTCTCTGGTTCTGGCTGAGGGGACATGTGGATGCATGGCTTTGTTTTGAAATGAATGTATGTTTGTTTAAATCCAAACAGGATCAAATTTAGAAGCCAGAGATTGGAATAATGAAGTTGCCCTATAATTGAAGGATGTAAAAGTAATTAATTTCTCATATTTTTTTTTCTTTCATGGCATTTTCTATATCTAATATATTGTCATAGTTGCTGAAACAGATTAAACTATATATCCTATGTGAGGGATCATCCGAGTTTTATACAGAAATATTTTTAGCTAGTTGGTCTGTTACGTGAAGGCTCCTCTGAAAACTGGCAAGCAGCAACAAACCTGTCTCTTGTTCTTCAAATTAAACCAGCTTTAAGCAGAGACCCAAGTTTTTCTTTTCATGTCAGTTAACTGTGACTTATAGCTAAGGTGTGGCTGTGCTAAAGCAACAATATTTATTCATCACCTGGATTGTAGAAAGGTAAAATTTCTGCCAGTCAAGGCAATCTTCCCTGAGTGCTTCTTTCCGGGCGTGTTTCAGTAGAGACAAGGCAGGCAAGACAACTTTCTCCCCCTTCTCTCCCCTATGCATCTTAAAAGCATTTTTTTAATGTGCCTCATTAGTGTGTTTGTGTATGTGTGGGGTTTTTTTTCTTTTAAGTAGCAGGAGTTGCTAAATTTTAACTTTTGTTAAGAGGATGTTCAGTGCTGTCTCTTAAATGTACTTCAATTGATGGAATTCTCCTGTTCAGTCCTGGTAGTTTGTTCACCCTTAGGCATGAAAATGGCACAAGGAAGTGCAAATGTGTCATGTTTCTTTGCCATCTATTAAGAGTAAATAGCATTTTCCTTTTTACTGTGAAGAGAGACGTGGGACGTATGTAGTAATCATAAACTTGTTTCAAGGTATCTCCACAATGAACACATTAAGAGTGTGCCTCTAGCTGCAATGTTGCATTTCGTACACTTACAAAATTGCTTATTCAGTGTTAAGAAGGCAAATCTTGCTGTAATATTGTAGGTTGTCATGCAAAAACAATGATCATCAGTGTAAAAAAATTAATTCCTTCATATTGCCAGCTCCTTCCCAGGAAGCTTTATTATATGTGAATTGAGGTATAGTATGATGTTAAGCTACAGTTTACATGCAGTAAAGTGATACAGAGAACAGGCATTAACCACCCATGCTTTTAATGCCACGTAATGAATGACACATTTCTCATGGGAGTGAGGCCGGTTGTTTTAAAGCACTGAATCCTGATCCCATTAAAAACACTGGGAGTCTTGCCATTGACTTTGTTCGTTCCAAGATCTGAATTATGAACAGTGGTTATTATTCAACTATTGAACAATAGCAAAATTATTTTCAGAATAAATAAATAAACACACCAAAACCATCACCCAACAAAGCAATAACAACAAAAAACCCAAAACAGACAAAAAGATCACCCCAAAATACCCTTCAGTAATATTCTTCCATATGTATTCTGTTTCTTAACAATATAAATATTTATGGCTCCCTGCTCACCCCCAGATTTGGACCTGAAAATATATGTATTCAAAGGCTATCTTAACAGATCTATGCATTTGTAGTTACAGCTGGGCAGAAAACAGAACTACTTATCTCGTTCTGTAAGCAAGGTGTAGATATCTTTATACAGGTAAAATACTGTCTTATCTCCTAAGTCAATGAGAAGGTGGTATAAAGATTCTTTATGCCCTAAGATCCTACTTAACAAGGGGGCTTGAGTTTTAAAGAAACATGAATTTAAACAAATGAGCAGTTCCATAGGTAAAAAATAGGACCAAATGCTTGCTTGTGGTAACCAGCATTACACACATGTTCTTGTGGTCAATTGCTGATCCTAATGAAAATGTCTCTTGCAAAAATCAGCTGAAATCTCATTTCCCCTTCTGATTTTATGCCTTTGTTATTATTTTTCTCTTACCGAGTTCTGGTAGATCTAGCTGAGCTCTGCTACTATAGAAGTAGATATAGATTAGGGGTATCAGTTGAAAGACGGAACAGCTGCTGAATTAATGCAATTCTGTGTGTCCCCTATATGCTTTGGGAAAACAATTGTATTAAAGGTTGTAAGAAAGAAAGGCGGGGGGGAAATCCATGAAAAATTTGAAGGTTAGTAGAATGTTTCGTTCTTTGTTATGATTAAAAATTTTGGAGGTCTTTGGTGTTTTTTTTAATGTAGAAATGCCATGATAATGATTATAAAATTTTCTTCTAATTCAACATTGATATGCAGGATGCAGCATCAGGTTGTGTTATGAATTTACCAAACACGAAATAGTTTGTGAGTCAAAATGTTTCAAGAAACTTTGTTTTTCTTATTGTACAACTGTTAGGCTGGGAGGGCTCTCTTGAAATGTTTGTTTGCCAAGGTTTCTAAGAGACTGCTAGTTTCTTAGGAAATCTAAGTCTTGGACACTTCCAAATGTGAGCTTCTAGTTTCTTTCATCTTTCCAATTTTTCTAGATAATTTGGTTGGTTACTTCAAAGTAAGCTTTCCTTTCTCTGAACATA
>JAVJGJ010000002.1:26802031-26815358 GCA_035590215.1 Microhierax caerulescens
ACAGATACAGTGCCTCTGGTATAATGTTATGTGAGTTATAAAGAAGTTTTGTATCTTTTTTTAATTGTACCAAGGTTATCAAACTTATTACTTGCAGTTATGTCCTGTGTAGTGTTGAGGTGAAGACAGTAGTTACTGTTATTGCTATATTAGTGCAAAGTCTCTCTCTCTTAAGACTGAAGATTTCATAAACAGGCATGCTGGTTTGTGTAAAGTAAAAGATAAATGGTATCTTTCAATGAAAACTGAACTCCAGCCCATTAAAAGAATGAGATTCTATTTTATGCAATTCAAAGAGATGGATGATGAAATTGTTAGGGAGGGGAAAAAAACATTGGTGTTGAAGCCTGTATTAATTAATTTGGAATAATTCAGCATAACAACAGCTATGTTGGTTGTAGAGTATGTGTAAACAGAGTTTTGCTGCAGATTACATGTAAAAATCTGACTTGATTATAGACAGTTTGATATTCGCAAAGTTTGAAGTTTATTTTCTAGTATCAAACTTACTGCAATTGGCAGGCTTGAAAAATTTTGATAGCTTTTTTTTACAGGAACAAGTATGCAGTTATTCCATGTATGTGGAATACACGCGTGGAAACACATGATATTTGTCCCTTTTAAACAATATAGTGGTTTTGTCTCACCATAAAATTCAGTGTTGGTAATGAATGCTAACATGACGACTAATGACATGCTCTGTTTGAAGTAGGTTTTAATTTAGGGGTGTTTATAATTTTGTTTTATTGGGTTTTGGGGTTTTGTTGTGTGTGGGGGTTTTTTTGGTTTTTTTTGTTTTTTTTTTAATCTTCGCTGCTTATTCTTTTTGTGCAAAGATTAACCAAATTGGAAACTTCAATTTAAGAGAAGAACAAGATTTCGGGACATTGTATGCATACTGGTTATAAAAATTATTCCAGAAAACTAAGGCAAGATGAACAAAATATGCCTGCTTTATCTGAAATCTCAGGGCAGGCTAGTCAACAGATCAATTCTAACATAAAATTACAGTGACTTTGTGAGTTAAATAATTCAGAGGCAAATATGGAATGTTCTAATTTTGGCTGAAAAAAATGTGTTGACTGTCAGTTAAGTTTTAAAATATTTTCTATTTAAATGAGTAAAAAGAGCAAAAAAGGGAAAATACTAAATTATTTTTGCTATCTGCTATAACTTTTGCTTCATATGAATAGTTGGATAACTGGGATTGAGCTCAAATGCTTAAGAAAAATAATGCAAAAGGTAACTGTAATCTCAGAAAAATGAAAGTTGTGCTTTGAAAGACTTTTTGCATATATTGGTTTATCTTTTCATTGTGGGCCAGTCTAGCAGTGCATCTAGATTATCTATGCATCCCTCCTGTAATATGATTAAATAATATTTCTCTGTAGCTCTGTTTCTCGCCTTCCGTTGACTTTTTTGCTTTACGGTTTAACTGCCATAATTTTCTGATTGTCAGCTTCCTTTGTGCAGACTTTCAATTTTCAAAATATGGTTCAGTAACTTTGTACTTACGTTTGGGCTAATTTTTCTTTCTGTCATAAGTTTTATGCATGAATTTCAGCAAATCGTTCTTTTATAGTGTGCCTCTTCTACAACTTATTTTCATAGTATTAACAGGTTTTGTGTGATCTCTTTTTTTATGTTACAGTAAGTTATTCTGTACTCAGTTCTGTGGTTCTCATTACAGTTCCTTCATTTAACCAGTTAGTCTGTAACAGTCAAGACCATGTCAGAACAGCCTTTCCTTCTGTGTACCTTTAACCTGTTTGAGCATTACTTAATTTAAAATGCAAAGAAATTGGGTTTAGACATAATGCCTGGACACTGCATTTTTTCCAGTTTGTATCATCGCAGTAACCACCGCTATATTGAAATACCCAGCTTCCTTCACTAGTCAATATGCAACAACCTTCTCCTGGTCAGGTAGTCAGTAATACCCTGACTTCTAAATTTTCATTCTTATAGCTCTGGGATTTGCAGTTTATGATCTTGAATAGCTGTCTTCCCATTAGCAAGCCGTAACAGTAGATGTGTATTTAAGAACTGCAATTGATTTCCATTTTTTTCCCCTCAGACTCTTAATTATTTGCATTGCTGAACTACATAATGAAAATCAGAACAGTAATGTATTTTCTGTATGTGAACACTGCTTTTCATTAAGCTTTATGGAAATTTAATGCAACTTATGGACTTTCACATCCAAATTTTAATGTTGACATTTTTTACTTTCATTTTGCATACTGTATTTCAAGTACCCAGAAAATATAAAAGGCTAGAGATGAATTTCAAAAGGAAACTGAAAAAGTTTGTGGACCTATAAATGTTCAGGTGCCACCAGCAGTTCCTTTACAGTCAGCAGTATTCATTCCTTTTTAGAATGATGACATCATTACCTTTGTTGAAGACACTTTTTGTCAATAAAAAACCCAAGCTGTTTAGAAATGTAACAGAATAATCATTTGAAGACATGGAAGATGCCTACATGTGCATCTCTTGTTGATAGTAGAATTTTTTTCTACTAAAGCGCTATAGCAACAGTATACAATATACATTCATAGCTTACATAAAGCCCTCTGAAATCTACAATTGCAAATAATTTGCTTCTAAGACACAGTATTATTTCATCATTGTTACCTGTTGGGTTTTTTTTTTCTATTAAAGGTGTAAAACTCTGCAGGACTTGGCAAAAATCTAATACAATTTATGACCATTTTTTCCCATTTCACTCAACCCCAACAACAAAACAAACATAACATATTTGAAGCCTCCCCGAAGATAAAATTTGGTTCCAAAGATGTTGCCATACTTCCTTATGCAGTCTTAAACCGGTAAAGTTCACTTTATGGAATGCAGTGGCCATTAAATTTTACGGGTGTTCAAGATGTGAACAGGCCAATCTGTAAGAGGAAAAACTGAGAGGAGATTCTGAGCCAGAATTTGTTTGGAGAACGTAATGCTAGAGCGGTACTCGTATATCCGTTCCTTCTTGTTCTGCTCGTTGAGGTATCCACTGTTAAATACTGGGATAAGTAGGTCTCTGGCCTCACAGAGTAGGGCTTTCCTATGTTACATATTATTGATTCATCCTACAGCCTTTTTGTGTCCGTGCATGTAGAGAGGTACGGTGGACCTGCAGCACTGCCTTGCTGCTCCCACAGACTCATTCTCTGCATACACGTATATTTTAATCATTTCCTCAAATAACCGTCATTGAATCATAGAGTGGCTTGATCGGAAGGGACCTTCAAAGATCTAGTCCAACCCCCTGCCATGGTCAGGCATGTCTCTCACTAGATCAGGTTGCTCAAAGCCCCGTCCTTCTGTTAATTATTTAAACTTCTTTCTGTATTGCAATTTTTTGTCTCCCTGAGAAGATACTATGTACAAATTCAAAAGGAAAGAAAAGAACTGTAATCTTCTTGCTCTGTAATATCTTTCTGCATAATCTTGTTTACTGCTAGCAACAGCCTCTCCGAAAAAGTAAATAGAATCCCCTAAGAGGAGGCTGTGATTAGTTAAAGCAAATGTCATCAGATCTTATGAACTCTATTAGTTGATTCACCTTCTGAACCATTTCACAGCCTTTTGAGGCTTTTATCAAGCCACTGTCGTGTTTGGCTGAAAATCGGGAAAAGTAGAAGGCCTTCTAAAAGATGCAGGGCTCAAAAGAAGGAAAACTTTAAGATTGATGAAATTCCACTGAGCTCTGTGCAGTTAAAGCCATATCCACATTTGGATGTTAGTATAGCAATTCTTAAAGAGAGATTTGAAATATTGTTCTCAATGTTTTTTCTTACTGTTTGCTGTATTATTTTTGGACAGTGCAGGACCTACCCTTTGAACACACCTGCAGCATAAATAGGCAGATTAACAAAGTGACATGGGGCACAGGAAAAGTAATTTCAATCTTTAAACTCAAACTAGTAAGGATGACTTCATTTTGGCAGTTTGGGGTTGGTTTTTTTTTTGGCTGTGTGGGAAAAAGATGTGGAATGTGAGGGTTTATAGACTGTGTGTCTTCACAGGTATTTCTATTTTTATCTCTATTTATATTTAGACATTGTCACTTCTGGCACTTCCTATAGGTCTGTACCAATATTTGAAGAAAGCAGTGAACTGCAAGGGGAGGTGTTGCATACATAGTGATGAAAGGTGGGGATTGATCGCACGTTGCTTCAGCAGTAAAGCAATCACATTGAGAACTGTGCTGTCTTGCTGGAGTATTATGGTAACAAGGAGATAGATAGATAGATATATAAGCATTTTTAGAACAGCCTTGAATAGAAACTTTAAAGGGCATTGAAATGCTATCAAAGCTGGGCAATTACTTCTTATAAGCACTATCTTCTTCAGTACTTAACCACTGGAATAGAATAATAACCAGAGGCTTCCGCCCAGTTCAATAGGTGCTTGCTTTTGTGAAAAATACCGTTTTTCTGTCCTTTTAAAACATTTCTGTATCTTCCCACGCAAGCAAATACTGTAAAATACAGTCTTTCTCCTAGAAGACCACCTTTCAAATGGCTCAAGGTCATTATTAGGGGAATGCTAATGCTTACTGTCCAGTTTTTGCCAGATGTTTTTGTTCAAGGCACAGATATTACTTTGTGAAGAATATACTTGAAAATTCTGATTTTTTTTTTTTGGTGGTTATATTTTGTTTTTCAGAAAGGAAAACTCTTTTTTTCATTTATGCTGGTTGATAGGCTGTTCTTGAAATTAAACTCTATAATGACCTTTCTTTTGCAACTTCCTTTTCTAGGCTGCAGAACTTCTTGACCTTTTGTGTTTATACACCAGATTATCATGTAGAAACAGTTGTTTAACGTACTGTCTAGAATTAATGCTTCCTCCTGATGGAATATGTGAAATAAAGTAAACGGGGGTCACTGGCATCATCTGTATGATTATGTTTTAGTGCAAGCTAAAGCTATAAATTATACTGGTCAACTGCAATTCTGTTTGGTTTTTTTTTTTTATGGCAAAGTTGGGGTTGCTTTTTTTATTGTTATTAATGTAATAAAACTGTGAGCAAAGCTTTGCTCCTCTAAATCTGATTTTGAAAAAATATATCTCTCTGCTGTGTCACAGGAAACATATTGCTCAGAGTAAATTATTCGGATGACCACATTTGGACAAAATGAAAATCAAATTGCACATTTTATAAGCATCTATTGCAATAAACTAATTTTAGAGGTCCTAGATCATTTAGAATTTTTTTAATTGCTTTTTATTTTTTTGGTACACTTCTACTTTCAGATTTCAGTTATAGCTGTCATGATCAGATCAAAACAAAAGGCTTATTTTAAGATTGTAATCCCACCCTCTCCCCACCCTTTAAATCAGAAAGAAATCTCTTAGGTCCTATTCTTGTCAGGATCCAAGGCCTTTTATATAGAAAATTGGAAGTAAGGATCTGAAGTGCTGTATGCTGTTTGTATGACTAGAACATCCAGACTAAATTCACCAACAGATCAAATAGTCATAAGGAACATGAAACTGGTATAGCCTGAGTTTCTTCTGTGTGGCTCGAGTCCAGCAGACCAGTCCTACCACTTAATTGTAAAACTTGCAAGATTTTTCACACCAGATCATTTTTGTGATGTGTTATGTCTGTAGATCAGAAATGTAGTAATGTATCAAAAGAATTAAGAGTATGCTACATTTTTTTCAAGCTAATTTGTACGTTGTCTTTAGCAATGAAAAGTCTTCTGATAATTGTCAAAGCTATGCAAGTCAAGCAAGGATTTGGACAGTACGTGAGACTATACTTGGATTTGCTAGAACATAAAATAAAGTAACTGACTACTGCATTCCAGTAAGTTTAATTATGGTACATCCTTTTATATATAACATATACGTGAATATTTTTTTAAAATTTTCCTCATACTACCTAAATTGTATCTGAAGTCTAAGTGTTTCTTTGAGGTGAAGACGTGGAATCTCTTTAGCAACACAGAGCAACAGAAGTAACGTTGAGTGTAGAAAATGAAAGGCCGTATTTGAAAGTGTGGTGGAATAGGAGTGGTCGGGAAGCTGCTGACCTGCACTGGATTGGGCCAGTGTCAGCAGCAGTTTAGGGCCTCTGGTTTTAGCAGCCAAGCAAAAGGTAGCGCCTTCGGCATGCTCTTACCCGCTGGTGATGCAGTGATATACTTGTTTAGTTCAGGGAGAAAGTAATTTTCTGCAGCATTTTCTCATTCATTTCCATCTGAATAATAACTTGATGAAATCCAAGGACAAGTGATAGGAGGTTTTGAGGACTGCAAACCACATGTGTAAATGGAGGAGTGACTTGTCTGTCTTTGCAATTTAGTGAATTAGGTTTTTTTATATGTAAAGTAGTTTGGCGATAGGAAACATGACATCTATTAGGTATTTAAATCTTACATTTCCAGAGACAGAAAGGCAGTCTGAGTGTGACTTGCCCACTCTCTCTTTTGTTCCCTAATAAATAGGATTTACAAAGAGGTTAATATTAGTCGTGCTGATATAGAAAGTCAGATTGCCTTTTTGTTGCTAATGTGGAGTAGGAAGACACAAGTAATACAGACTCCGTATTTCCCCAAATGTATGGAAACGTAAGACGATGTGCTGGATCGATGGAGAGGGCTAGAAAGAAGCAGCGCCATCTACTGGCTGAACCACATCACTACCAATCCAGATGGGACCTACACGTTGCAACACAATCCGGCTGTTCTAACCATGTGAATGTAATTACCAAACCTCCCTGGTTTATTGGTTAACTACATAACAATAATAATAGCTTTGGTTATGGGCTCTTAATATATCTTCCTTTATAATCTTTTTCTCCTTCTTCTTTTAAGTGATCCTCTTTTAATTGCATACAGATTTAAAAGCTGGGTCTTGTCAGCTCGCTGCCTATTCAGTTGATGGTGAGGACTTCTAAATAGCTACTTGTTAATGTTATGTGTAGCTCCGGGGTTAGTGGTATCGCCTGAGGAACAGAAAACTGCTGTAGTACTTTACATAAGTGTTAGGATGACAGGTCAGGTAGAAAACTGAAGTTTCAGATCCTCAGAGGTATTTATGCACCTAATGAATATGTTGGAAATGGGAGTTAGATGACTTTGGGGAAATGGCCTCGCACAGGGCAAGTTCTCTTTGGCTTTAGTGGAGGGCTTCAGCGATAAGAACAGATTTGGCCTGCTGTGATTAGCTAGTAAAGCTGAATTGTGTGATCTGTGGAAAGCTTTATTCTCTGGTGTGTGGACAAACGCAGGTTGATTCTTGTCAAAATTTTTTAAGGATATTTCTCTTTAAAGTGTTTTACAGTTGTATTTGCTTCTATAGCCCATTACTACAAGGTGGTTACCGCAAGACAAAGTCCTGTTGTGGTTATTTGGAATTTCCACTCATGCTGCTAAAAATTTTCAGATCCGGGAAGGTAATAAGGAAATGACTATTTTATTCCCCCCCAACCCCCCCATCCTGGGTAAGACTGATAAACGTCTCATCTAAAATAGAGGCACAATATGCTTTAATCCAGGAGGTGCCTGAAAAATATTTGGCAAAAATAGTTTTAAGTCTTTTTTACAAAGTATTTTCAACTTTATCATCTGTTACAGGTCTTCTGCTTTTCTTTTTGAAGGTCTTGTGTAAAAGACACAAAACACTATCTTCTGCTTGATGCTCTATTTACAGTTTAGCAAGATACAGGAATTATGATGTTTGATGTGGGCATAGAAATTTTTGGCAAATCTTCCCGAATTAATAACATTTAATCATAAACTGTAGTTCTGGATTTTTTTTTAAATCCAAATTGTTTTATCTGCCCCTTAAAAATGTACCATAACTATAAACTGATATTTTAAAACTAGCTCCAGATCTGGAGGAAAAGGAAACAAGATGAGTTATAAGTGGGAATTTGAAATTGTGAGAATATGAATGTTTTGCATTGTTAATATTGAATATTAGTAGCTAGACTTTTTTAAAATATTCAGTTTCCGAATACTGTACCTGAATTGTGGTTCAGCTTTAAATATTTTATGGGCAGATTTGTTGAAATGATTTCCACTGAGTTGCTTAATTACCTGATTTCATGGGTGCAATGTGCTAAGAAATCAAAGTGGGGAAAACTCCAAGTGCAAGTAACTGATTCCTAGTTGTTACATCACTAAAATACTTTTATGTACAGTGGATTGCTTTCCCTTTTGTGTGATTGATAACTGTTTATGTCTGTTAGACAGAAAGTTTGAGCCACTGGAGACTGTCTTCTGGCACACAATTCTCTAGCCTGAAATAAAGACTTGCTTTGGAAGCACTGAATCCCTCAAGGAGTAGCGTTAGTGGGCTTCATATCTCAGTAGATTTGAGGCTGGTAGAAGTGTCCTCACTTTACAATACAGCTAATGTCTTAAAATTTGAGAATTCTTTTTGTATACTGCCATGTCCTAACTGATTAACCTGGTGGACCTCTAAAGAGGTAATATTTCTCTTTTTTGGCCCATTCTAAATTTGAAAAAAGAAAAAAATATTAAAAATGAAGTCTGAAATTGGATGAAGTCTGTTAGGTCAGATAATGGCAGATACAGCTATGAGGATGAGAAAAAACAAGTGGTAACTAGTTGGAATCTGTGTTATGCCTAAATATCTTTGTGCTGCGATTGAAATAGAAACATGCAAATATTCTGTCAGAAGTGTCTGTGTGCATGTGACTTGCTGGTACTCACTTAAACGTTGTTATTTTCAGAATTTAATAATAATTTCCCATCCTGGTTCCTCAATTCACAATGACAGTTTTTCTGAGTTAGTCTTAAGGGAATATTACTTTTATTCCTGTCCCAAATATCTGAATCGAAATTACTAGACTTTCAGTACTCCCTGGAGAAGCTTTAATTATCCTTGAAGAAACATTAATGATGAAGATCATCTCTCTAGCCTGAGACAGGGCGAAAGAACTGTTTTGGTGCTTCATGAACCTTTTAGAATCCACTGGCACTAGCACTAATTTTTCATAAAATACCTTCTGTGACATTGGCCTAAAAACGTAGATTATGACTACCCACTCATCATACCCCACAGGTCATTTGCTAAGATTGCATTGCTTTAAGCTTCTGTATTTATTGAGTTCTAGTTACAAAACTTTCATTCAGAATAATTTTTGCATTAAAAGTTGTTTGGGGGTGTATTGTGGTTTTGTTTATTTGGTTTTTAGATGCAATTAAAATTAGCATATATCTCTAAAGCTGTAAAATTACTTCAGGGAATTAAATTTGCAAGCAATTGGAAATTCTCTGTGCTTAATATTTGAAAGTTTAAATTTGAGCTTGGCTTTTAATCTCAGAAGTCTAAACAAAACCTGGTATTTGAACACTTTAGGAACATTTGTACTTGGTCTCTAGAACAAGTTATTTGCAAACCCAAATACTGGAAGTTGAAATCCAAACATTTTCCTTGGTTTCTTTGCTCCTTATGCTTTCCTCTTAAAGTGCTAAATAGATTCAGACATTTCTCAAGCTGCAGCCTGGGCTTTGCTGAAAGCATTGTGAGATTTAACTAACTTTCAACAGATCACTCTCCAGCTTTTGGTATGTAAATAAGATGCTGCTTAGGTTTTGTGTTTTACTGTTTTGATATAATAATTCCGGAAAATTTACTTGATTGCCTCCCGAATTAAATCCTCTTACTAGAAATTGCGAAAGTGATAAGTCCTAAACTAGTAGGCAGTTTATGTTAAATGCTGAATCATAAAATCAATGCAGGAGTTTAGGTTCTTCCTTGTTCACTAATTGAAAAAATACTTAGAATATAGGTAATTAACTTATGTCATGTCCACATAATACTGAAATAACAAGGGACAATCAAAACTTAAGTAGTATGTTTGATGTAAAGAAAGCTTGAACTCTGAGTAACAACTTCCCAGTAATATTTTCTCTGAGAACTTTCTCAAAAAGTGACATATCATTTCAGTAACCAATCCAGTATTGAAGTGGATTGATTATAACTTACTTATATACCTGGCACTTATATACTTCATTGGAATGTGCATGGGAAATATAGCTGACTTAGGAAGAGCTGACTGTTGTTTAGATTGAGCTAGACTATTTGTTCTTCTGTTTTCTGATTGATGGACTCGAAACCACAAATTTCTAATAACTAGAAGTTATAATCAGGTAGAAGATTTTACACAATTAAGGAAGAAATTAATTATTCATATAATAACATTACTAGATACTATGCCAAAACAGCAGTGATGATCATTTACTGTGAAGATGATATTAACACTTCAGTGAGTAAAAACTTGTAGAGTTGTGTGAGTCTTCTGATAGCAGACACAGCTCCTCACTTTAAAGTGAAATGTGCCACATTGTTGAAAATATATATTGTAATTTTCAGATTCCACTGTGTTTATACCTTTATTCATTTCCTGACAGTTGGTCAAGTTCTGAGGTTCAGTCTGGCAAGAGACTTATCTGAAAAAATAGCTACAGTATTTAGTCTTCTCCCTGTACCAGTGCAGGATGTCATTTCTCCAGCTTAAGTTATGTGATCTTTGGCTCTATGAACTAAGCTCTACTTTCCTTCAGATCAGTGAAGGAATCCTGTTCCATTAGGTCAAATGTTGTGGACAAGGACAACTCTTGGTATGGAGTCAGATTGCATTTTTATCTGAATATTTCAGGCAAATGCATGACCAGGAAAAAAAGAATTGAAGATAAATGGTGTTTTGTGAGAATATCACTTAGTAAGACAAACTGATAAATTGTTGACTTAGTATATTTTATAGATAAAATGATTCAGTTGATCTTTACAGAACAGGCCAATATATATAACATTGTTAGCTTTATTTCAAAGACACAAGATACTTCAGTTAGTCTGTCTTCCGCTTTTTAAAGTGCTTTTTTACATGATACTTGATTGCTATTTTGAGTCCATGATCCTAGTTTCTATTTAACATATCTATGCATAAAGCAGGGACAGTATGTACTATGAACAAAAATTGGAAATCAATAGAGTCTAGCATTATTCAACATTACGGCATGCATTAGTCTACCCGTCTGAGTTTTAGTTGAACCCAGATAGCTGCTTATATCATTATTCATTCCGATTTTTAACAGTGTTCTGTCTCTGGTTTACAGGAGTAGTTTCTTTTAAACATTAATCTCAATTCTAAAAATTGCTGTGAAACGCCAGATTTGAATAACTGACACAGAATAGATATTGCCATTACTTTCCTTGTCACCCAAAGCACATAAAAATTTTGAATGAACAATGTAGAACTGTGCACCATTTTGAGTACCGCTGAGTGGCACTCTTTTGCATTAAGGCAACTTTGGAGGGAGAACAATGATAAGGTTTAACCATAAATAAATAAATAAATTCTTATTTCATTAGTGTCTCTGGAATAACTTTCAATGACTCCAGTAGGAGTAAGAGTAGGCTTTGAAACTGGAGTGAGCTTGTCTAAAGACTGATCTGTAGTCTGAAAATTGAATAACCATTGTTTTTTCCTGATTATTCCTGCCTTGCCTACCTGTGATTGAAAGTAGAAATGCTACAATGCTGTGCTGTGAAAGGAGTTAATCTTATAGGTATTATGGTCCTGAACAAAAGCTAGAATTACTTAAAAGCATATTTGCACAAATGGTGTGGTTAATTTTACAGATTGCAGGGTCAGATGAGTAAGGGAAGTGTTCCTTATTGCATATCTCTCTCTCTCTCTTGGTGTCCTTCCATAATGTTATCTACTTAATCAGTTTTATACTTCTAGTCTGAATAAGCCAAGTAATGCTGTTATCCACCATCTCACTCTGAGTGCAGATATCCTTAAACACCATGCTGCTACTACCATTTCATTGAACAGATTTCTGTGCAGGATGAATCGAAGCAATTCCTAGTTCTCCATTTCATGACAAACAGAATCAGACCAAAATAAAAATACTATAATCATAATTTGACAATTGATTATTTTTGCCTTTGATTTAAATGTTCATGCATATAGTTAATATTCATTGTTGAAGTAGGTTATGACTGTCAAAGTATATTTGGTGACCAGGAAAAAATAAATTGTTGCTCTTGTAACATAAAACTGCAAATTCTGACATTGAGAAAAAATGCAATTAAAATTGCAAAAAAGCCCCACCAACTATTGCCATTATAACACCTCATTTATCTGAAATTATGTCCACAGGCTTTTGCGGAAATACTTCTGAGACAAATACATAATAAAATTGTCATAAAATATTTCTAAGCTACTGTATACAAACTAGGTACTTAATATTATTCCATCGTACTGTTGAAAGAACTGGGGCACAAAGAAGTTCAAGTGATTTGTCCATGCTTAAGCTATTATCTTGGAAAAGACAAATAATAGGCTCTGGGTAGGGGCTTAAAATGCTGTTATATAGCCTAAGTAAATGCACAGGCAGGATGGGCAGTCACTTGGTGCAATTAATAATTTACATAATATTGAACGCCTTCATCTGGTCATACTGAAGATTAGATCAAAAGTTAATTCTGGTGCCTTGAAATTAATGTACTGCCTCAAACAAATCTTTTATTTCTTGTACAAGTGCAAGCTCCAGCAGAATGAGAGAAAATCCCATCAAGGCAGCCTATAACTTAATTTACCTGAGTACTCTCTCAGTTGCAGAACTAAAATTTTATTTTCTGCCCAAAAAGACATCATGGACCTAAGCCTGCTGTATTTTATTAGAATATTCTCTGAAATGAAGTGAATTCTGGAGTAGAAACACAATTTTTAAATGATGTTTTACAAAACTTTTTTTTTCTTGAGGCTAGATGGGAAATGAAATTGATGGTAACCCTTTCTAAAGTGACTGACTGAGGCACTTTGGAGGGCCAAAACTTGATGAAGGCCAGGGGAGTTAGTATCAAGATTTCATTACTGCTCTGAAAAACATTACTTTTGGGATCTTCCAATTTTGCCTGGAAATACGGTGCTGTAGGAGGACTTCTGAAAAAGTAGAAGGAATGCAAAACAAAATACAGTCTTTTCTGTAAGTGTTTTTATATGGAGCACATCCTTCTAATCAATATAAAAGTATAAATACTTTCTTCCATTTTAAAAACAGTTTGTGTTATCGGCAAACATCTTGGTAGAGACAATTTTTAACCACGTTCATGCACTTTTGTAAAATCAATGTGTAATAAAGATTCACAGAGGTACAAAAATAACATATTGCGCTGCATTACTCAACTGATGATGCTTGTAGTCCCCCCTCCCCAGACTGACTGCTTTAACTATGGTAAATTCCTATGTAAGCACCATCCAGTTAGGAGGCTGTTGGCATATGCCCTTAACAATATTAAACAGAAATATATTTTGGTAAAACTGAGA
>JAVJGJ010000002.1:26832583-26873895 GCA_035590215.1 Microhierax caerulescens
TTTTTTTTTTTTCCTTTTTGTGGCCTCTGTGCCGTTTTGAAGATATGTCTTGTCCCATGGTTTTCCTGCTTCAGTTTTTGCCCCAGTTAAACCCCCAAGAAACCTTAACAGAGCTTCTTGCTCTCCATCTGTTTCTCTCAGCATTGGGGAGTTTCTTTAATAATACATATGATGATAGTCTCATCATGTCAAGAACCAAATATTTCCATGAAATGTATTGGAAATGAAACTTTCTGTACTGTCATTGTAAAAATATGCTGAAGGCATGCATGACTGAACAGGCAAATGTAATTGAGCTACTGGAAAGTTTAGTATTGGAGGTGCATTGTATTGACTGACAGTAGTATAAATGGTGAACAGACCTCTGCAAACATCTACTGTCGTTACTCTTCACTACTTAAATTCCTAAGAGAAAGGAAGTTGAGAACAGTGCTACAGAGCCATAAAAAAAAATAATAATAATAATTTGAAGTGTTTCTTGAGCTCTTTCCTTTGTCTAATAGGACAACAGATATCTCCAGATCTTTTTCTAAACAGGCTTCAAAGACAGCATGAACCAATCTGTGTTTGAGAAGCCTTATTCTTACTGTAGGTAGAGGGGAGTTATTGTTGCAATGGAATTATTATTCCATTCAAATAGATAGAGAAAGTTTCTATTTTGTTTAAGAAAAACTGACTGTGACTACTGGAGGGTGGGTGGGAAAGGAGATAGAAATGCAAAATTGACTAATAGCTGGATCTATAGTAAGACAAAGGTCTAAAAATGGGATAGACATATTTGAAAGTGCAACTCTCAAATTCCCTGTTTACCCTCCCAGTCACCAAAGGTTTTATTGCAGATTGTTTTGCAATGTTATTTGCCAGGCATCTGAGGCACTCTGCCTTTGCCTGAACAGCAGTGTCCTCTGTCTTGGCAGTGAAGAACAACTAAATATTTAAGCCTATGAGGAAAAAATCTTTTGGGACTTTCCTCAACCTTTTAATTGGTAGTGGTATTCAGAAGGTACTTAATGCAAACTTCCAATGTTAGGTGATCACCTGAACCTCGAAGAACTATTGATCTCAATACAATTAATGTCTTCCTCAGCAGAAAGGGCACCCTAGATCTCGGTCTCCAGCAAATGCATCATAATTGATAGATCACCCTCCCTTCCCTTTCTCTCTGGCTATTGATTTGTGCTTCAGCTCAACTTTAGAAGTCTAAGATTTCCATGAGGGACTGAGGGTGCTTCCAGAAGACCTAGAGCTTCCTGGTTAGAAGCACCCTGAGAAGTGGGGGATGAGGATTTGAATACTTGCAAACCAAGCGAGGAATTGAAACCTGCATCTCTCTGACACCCTAAACAATTACTTAAGTTGCAAGCTCTGGTGTAAAAGGGCAGGCATCATTCTTGCCAGTCATCTTTTGAAAGAGATGCATTCCCCTGTTACTGTATTTATATAATATATTGAAAATGGATTTAAGCTTCCAGCTCCTGTGTTTGGGAAGGTGAATCCTACAGCCCAATAAAGTTATCAAGCACCTGATGGCCATGAGATTTCAGGCATGTCACCTTGATGTTTCTTATTGGCTAGTTCTGTTGGCCTCTGCTTTCTGAGCAGACTCTAAGGGGTCTAATAACCTTGTAATCAGATTAGATGTGTACCTGGGGCACTGATTTACTATATGGGCTGGGACCTTAAAATCAGGTGTTGCACAGCCAAAATTGCATTGCACATGTCACTTTGTAGATAATTCCCAAGACTTCAAATAGCTTCACAGAAGCAGAAAGAAAGAAAAATTTTAAAATGCCACCTACAATATCTTCCAGTGAGCATGAGGATATTCTGCAGTACTTAATGCAGTCTTCTAAAATGCCATTTTAAAATGAGCTCCTTATCAGAAAAGCAAAAAAAAAAAAAGTGTCTGCAGATGTTGTGAAAGTGAAATGCTTTTGTTTGTTAGGAAAGCCCACTCGGGGTGGGGGGTGGGGAAGTGGGAGGGAAGAGAGTTTCCTCCATTACAGCTCCATCAAATGCAATATTACACCAGTAATGATTGTTATGCCTAATAGTCATGGACAGCAACTTTATTCATCCCAGAAAGTACACAAAGAAACGCAGCAGCACTGCAGTCCTTAAGATACGAAGCTTTCTCTGTTAAATTTGCCATGGATGGTTGGATTCATCAGTTTGCATGCTTCTTTGACTGATAGATCATGCTTGATGCTTTAGGCAAACACACACTAATTAGTAGAACAAATAGAAAACCCTGAGGATGCCCATGCTTAATGACATTGCCCATATTCTAAACTGTCTCTACCACAAATTATTCATTTCACGGCTGTAGGGAGTGCAAGTTAATTTATCTGTATCAGTGCTAAGTTGAAGTATTCACTTTTAACAAGGCACACTGTATTATACCTTTTTAGGAAACTTTCCAACACTTCAGCTTTTAAACAAATAAGAAACTGGAAGTAAGAGGCCAGGCTAATTCAGGAATAAAAAAGCAAGAGGTATAGAATCTATTATAAGTTTAAAGAGTCAGTAGATGCCAATGCATTGGTTAACTTTTAATTGGTTTGGTACCATATAAAAAACCAAAAAGTTGTGAAGATGACTTGAAATTAAATCCTTGGAGGAGCATTGAGTTAGAACCCAGAACCCTGGCTCAGAACAAAGACAGGTTGTGCAGAAGCGTGCGTGTGATTCCTGCCATGAATGCTGCAGTCAGGTAATTGCTTTTCAATCAATCTCAGCAAAAGAAATGAGAAGTCAGATATGGAGAACAAAGCAAATTCACAGGCATCTTATACCAGTATGGTTGTAGTAGTCATTTTCAGCTGAGTATTGGTTTGCTTTTCTTCACTGATATATTTGACTTCAGAACCTCGATAAAGTAAACGTTATTCTCATAAAATGAATGAGGTGAACATAGTGAGTGGTCAAATGATACCCAAGAGTCTATGATGTAGCTGAACTTAGAATTAAGTAGTTGCTTAATTACTTAAATGAACATGGGTCTTCGGAAGCATGAAAACATCCAAGCCAATTCAAAGCTTCAGTAGCAAAAGCAGACTGAAAATTATTGCCTGCATGCTGGCAGGTTGGAGGTGAGCAGTGTGGATTGAGTGGAGGCAGATGATCTGGCAGATTACACTGGAAAGTTAGGATTGCTCCTTCTGCCACGTTCAGCAGGAGAGGAACAAAAAAAGCAACTTGTGTTGGAAAGACCATTTATACTTGCATAGTTGAATGCTTTTCTCAGTAGTGGAAGCCTCTACAGTCAGGCAGGCTCTCCAGGTGGTCTGGCAGAAGCAGCGTAGATGGTACCATGGCCACTGTTGCAGGTGCCTGAGCAGGCATGTATTTAAGGATTGGATGCTGCTGTTCAGTGTGGTTATAAAAGCTTTGACTGCAACCTCTTCACAAGCATATGGATGGACACTGTCAATAACTCCATGTCTGCAAAAAAACTCATCCAACTGTTAATACTATCTTTACTGAATGTATAGTTTGAGGATGTTATGGTTTACGTTGTTTATAAACATGTAACATAAGAGACTAAAATATAGACAAGCTTACAGTAGCAAAGCTTTTGGCAAGGAACATTCCAGAAAGAAAACATTCAGCATCCTCACACACACCTTGAAGAAACACCTTTATTTGGCACACAACGCTAGGTTGTTGCTAAATGACTTCCAAAGGTAAGTTTGGAACCCCAAAATTTGCAAATCTGATACTAGCAAATGCCTAGGTAGGTACCAGAGGAGTTTCAAGCTACTTGTTTTCCATATTTCCTTGGAAGCTGTGCTTAAGGGTAGTTGTGTTCATCAATCTACTAGTCTTGCCCCAGAAAAAGTGGTTAGAAAGGATTTGTGCCCTCTTGCACATCTGGCATCTTGAAAGCGTTCAGGTCCTGATCGAGGACATAACTTTCCAGCTTTTTCCTCCACTTGCAAAGTAGTGGAGGGAGGAAGAAAGAGCAGCAGCATTTGGGGATCAAAACTGGAGTTAGGGAGCTTGTGGGTCTGGGTTCACTTTTTTTTTTCCTGCTGCTGTAAACTACTTTTGGTGATTTAGAAGAGACATTTAGCATCGTGCCTTAGCGTGCTTTGTAGAACCATGAAATAACGAGACCTGTGCTCTTCTTGCTTTCTCCTGTTTGCATCTGCTCAGATTTTTCCAAGTGTGGGAGCGGACCTCCCGTGTTCCCTCAGGTGAGCTGTGTGTGCTCTCGGCTGTCGGGTGTGCAGGCTGTGCTTGCATGTGTGTGCATCCATCGGCCTCTGTCGCCGGGGCACACGGTTGCGGGTTGATGTAGAAATGAATCTCGTGTTTGCGGCACATCCACCCCCCACCCCCCGCATCTCTCTCAGTGGTACCCGGGAAGCTGCAGCGATGCTCCCGCTTGTCGAGTGTGCAGCGAGCAAGCGGTTGTCTCGGTCCGTCTGTGCTGATGTAGTTGATAGTGTTTGTCATGTGGGCTGGTTTGGAGAAGGGGGGTGTGTGGGGTGGGGATCTTTGCGCCCTGTTATCCCTACAGTAACGACAGACTTCGGCAGGAATGCGGGTGATTAGTCTGAGGTCTGCGGGCTCAGCGCGAGCGGCAGCCGCTCTCCCTGCCGCCGCGCTCGCTGGCTGGAGCCGGCCCCGCGCTCCGCTGCTCCGCCGAAGCCTGTGGATTCGGCTGCGCTGAGGACACGCCGCCGAGCTGCGGATCGCCCGCTCTGAAACAGACCCGCACTTCACTTCGGGAGCTGGGCAAGAGCAGACTTCCCTCCCCCTCCCTCCCCTCCCTCCTCTCCCGCCCCCTCCCTGCCTTTCCCCTCCCTCTCCCCGGCAGCCGCCGAGCCGGTCCCTGCGACCCGGCAGCCTCATGCTGGGGGCCGCCGCCGGCCGGGGCTGACCGAGGCCGCCCGCCCGCGCTGCCCGCCCCTGCCCGGCCCGGCTCCGCTCCGCTCGCCGCCGGGCACAGCCGCCTCCCCGACCGTAAAAAGTTGTGCGGAGCGCCGAGGATGGGAGCGCATCTGCAGCCGCTGGCCCTGCGGCTTCTGGCGTTGACTTTCCCCTTGGTGGCGAAGGGTTTTTCTGACGAAACCTTGGAGAAAGCCGCGAAATCCGAGGGATATTGCAGCCGGATCCTGCGAGCCCAAGGCACCAGGAGGGAAGGGTACAATGAATTTAGCCTCAGGGTGGAGGGCGATCCGGAATTTTACAAGCCTGGAAACAGTTACCGGGGTAAGTTGGCCATCCTAACGCATCCCGTGCTAACGGTAATGGTCAGGACAAGTGGCTCTGAAACTAGAACGCGTCTCTGCCTGTCATCTCTGTATCCCTTTTGGCACGCGCGTGTGTGTGTGTGTGACTGCGTGGGTTAAGGCAGGGTAATATACTCCCACGCATTACTTTATTGGGGATGCTTTCATGACAAGTGAGAGGGAGTTGGATTTCACGGTATCACTTTACTCTCAAACACTAACTCGGTATTGAGAGGAATTTCCTTTCTTTTATGATGCCTCGCTACCAGCTCAGCGCTAGCACCCGATCACAAGTTGATGTGATACAAAACACACTCTACCCCCGTTCACCTACTTCGATAGGATTTCTTCCTATCCCTTTAAATATAACACAGTGAATAGGAGACGCTTTAACATCCAGCAGGAAGGAGAGGAAACTCGGAGCTAATTGTTCTTGCCCTGAAATACGAATGCTAATATAATGAGTTAGCATATGGGCAAACAGTGATGCAGCACGCTGCCAGCTTCCCACATTTTCCACTTATGTTTATTTCCCCCCCCCCCCCCCTATTTTTTTCTGGGGAAATGAACAGATGGTTCAAACAGGAAAGAGGCAGAGATGGTGCTGGGTGACCACTATAAATAAGAGATGGAGGCATTTGCTCTTTGCTGAGCATTTCACATACGATCCTTGAAATTAACTTCCAAAGTCCATTTCAGTTTATTTTTCTAATTAATAGACAAAGACAGGTTTTGGTCACTTTTTCTGCCTGACCATATAATGCCTTCGGAAACAAATCTTCCTGGAGTATACTGCTAATTTTGTATTTTAAAAGCAGTTGAAAAGATTTTAGAGGTTTTTGGGTACCATAAGTAATGTACTTTATAGGCATCACTTTGGGAAACAAATTTTGAGTTTCTTCTGAGCGTTTCTCCTGACCTTCCTTAGATTTTAGATTTCCTACACTTCCTTTTCAGTGTAAAGAGCAATGTCTTCCCATTGCATGTACATAGGAATCTTAGTATAGATAGGGAGAAAAAGGTGTTCACATAGCAGAGTCATGTTCTCTTAAAAGTTGAAAAAAATACATCTGCAGCAGTGATTAACCTGCTTTGAGCACAAGCCTGTAACTTTGCTTGATTTTTGATTATTTTTTTCTTCCCCAAGAATTGATTGATTTCAGTGTGATGTGAGGAAATGCACATTTCCCACAAATTGCTTGACTGTTCCAGACATTAGGATTAGTACCTTGAGTCTGAAAGATTTCATGTTGCATGTCAGTTTGATGTGTCTGCTAAGCAGGATAAAGATAAATGCTAAGATCTTTGAGAGTGACAAATTTGAGTGTTCTTAAAGTTTTGGAATTTACTTCTGTAAAAGCATTATCGGATGTTTCAGTCACCTACCAAAGAAGTTTCTATTGCATGGAAATGTAGGGGGTAAGAAACTCCCAGATGAATTAGCAGAACTAATTTGCTGCACATGTTAGGTCTTGGCGTTAGGAATGCTATTAATAAAATCAAATTAGTATATTGTAATTTCTTGGAAGTGAGAAAATTACAGCTAATAGTAAAAAGTTAAAAGGTAGACCAAAATATGCGCCCAAGTTTTTGGTACTTAAGACTGAAGTATTCAGGTGGCATATAAGCTTGTCTGGATAGTGCCTTAAGGACACGTCCTGAATGGTTGGAAGAACATAAGCAAATGTTGCTGTAGCATATACATTATCTATGGCAACAGTTAAAACTAACAGCATTACAGAAAGTTTCAAGAGCTCATTTTCAAGGGAATTTCTGCGGTACAACTAGAACTTTATTACTGTTTTACATAAAGGCTAGAAAATCCAACTAATGATAAAAAAAATAATACATGATTATGACAGGTCTGTGGGGGTTTTTTTGTCTGTAAATTACTGGATGTAGAACACCACAGAAGATCTGCACAACCTCCGTTGCATTGGAGCCAAATGTGCCTGTTTCCATGGCCCCTGCTTGATTTAATGCAATCTGGATCCTTGGCACATTCCCTGCTGGGCTCCTGGAATAAACTATTATTTATGCAATGTGGATAACACAGGAATTAACTGTCCATACAAATGCTGCACTCCACCAAATTGATGGTATAGAGGCATCCATTTATATTTGTGACTCTCCATCATTGGCTGATGTGACACCCACATAAGGCCCTCAAGCTGCAATGCCTGGAGGAAACATCGCAGCACTCTTGCCTTGTGGGAATTGGAAGACTACAGTTCACAGCTGCCACTTGTGCTTGGGAAAATTTTTATGGCTTTCCTGAAGTTACCTTTGTGTCAGACAGGATCTGTTTGCCCTAAGGGCAAATCCTGGGTGAACTTGTGTGTATGGAAGCCTTGGTTTTCCTCCTCTCTGGAGCTGGGATAAAGGAGAATGGCCCTGAGCACCAAATAATGTGTTTGAACGGGTATACAACTCCTCCAGCCTGCAGACACTGGCAGCAGTAAGGAAGGATGCATTTTCCTGTCTTAGACAATTAAAAAAGAGGTAGCAGCAGGGCTGAGGAGCCATCCTCCTTTCCTCAGTCGTGTCTAACAAAGCAACAATGGCTATGGGCTTTGTGGTGCCCCACAGGGCAGGTGACATAACTGATTTCTAGTATCTTATTTGCGAGTTCAGATTCTATAGCCTGCAAGTGGCCTTTATCTGCCTGGTTGTTCAGGCTGCAATATTGTTGCCTCTCCCCTTATGGAGCAGGCAGCCAAATGCATGTGGTGGGCAGGTCTTCCCACAGCACCATGTCTGTGGGCACACCATCCTGGGGTTGAGGTCCTCTCCTACCTGCTGGTTAACTTAGACCTTGATGTAGTTGCTCTTGCTTTCACTGAAGGTCAAAGTTCCCATTGCATTCAAAGGGCACAAATGAGCCTTACGTTTAGGTGGTGTTATGGGGTAATTGAGCTTTATTGATCTTTAGAGTTAGATTAATGATTGCATTAACAACGTAAGTTTCAACCTATTAAAAATATAAATGGAATTGCTTTAAAAAAGCAATAGTATGTCCATTTCACGTGCTAATGGACAGATTTCTCTATAACATCATGAAATTGTTATTTTCATGAAGAAAATGAAGATTTGACTAGTATAGTCCATAGATTAACCTTCTGTGTAGGTGCTTTTTCCATTTTTAATGGAACTTCCACTTGTAGGTCTGTTTACCTTCTCAGTTTTCAAGGAAAAGCTCATTGAGCATTACACACTCAGTTACATTGGTTTGGGGACTTGTTCTCTAAGGAATGTTGAATTTTCTGCTTTCCATTTCTTTTTTACCCCCAACATGCAAACATTCTTTTCTATACTTTAGAAACCAACCCTCATTCTGTAAGTACTTTAGCGATTCTTATGCTTCGCACTTTATGGAAAAAAAGTAGATATTAAAAGTGTGTTTGTTGGTACTTGTGCAGTGTACAACACGGGATGTGCTGTAGCGTAGGATGAGGAAAGATTTCCTGCCTGAAACTGAAGAAGCAAATTGCTTTGATCACCCCACCTTTAGCTGGGTATGCCGAGGCACGAGGAGTGCACTGACGGTGTGTGCCAAAGTGCGACGTGTGAGGTAATCACAGATTTGCTGTAGGGGATGGAAACAGGCAAAAGTGGCTGTTGGTATGTAATCTTCCCTTTAAAGTAAAATCCGTAACTTTGAGGCTTGCACTGAGATCTAAGTGATCTTTACAAGAAATTCATATTGTTCAGTGAACGTTAATTAATGTGAAGGCATTGTGAGCAATACTCAGCTGTTCTTCAAAAAGGCAGAGTTTTAACACAAGAAAGAAAACTCTCAACTCTTATTACGCAATGAGGAGCTGCTCTCTCTTGTGAAAACCAGATGTAGGCCGACAGCTTCCCAGTACATCAGCCCAGAGCCGGTGGCTGCAGAACTGTTCCCGTCACAGGGCTGTGTGTTTAGGAGTGCTTCAGATAAAGCCCAGCACTGCAACGTTACCGTAGCACACTGGATAGTTCAGGGAACTGACAGACGCTTTTCAGCTCAGGTATTTGTGCCCGCCCAGCTCAGGGGTGACCAAAGCACACGTTCCTCTTGGCTCACTGAGCTGAGGTTGCATGGGCACAGAAATCCCCCAAGCCTGCTCTGCTGCTGTGGGTCATCACCCTCCCAGCCCCTCACTTGTATCGGGGTGTCCCCGCCACCGGCAGAAGTGCTCCTGGCGCTGCACAGTGCAGCTGCTCAGAGACTGGACCCAGCTGAACTATCTACTTGGGTTTTGTTTGTTTGTTTTTCTTGGGGTTTTTTTTGTTGTTTTGTTTTACTTTTCAGCTGGATGTGTTCCCTAGTTCAGTTGACTACGCAGCTGTGTGGATGCGGCTGCTCTAGGAGCAGTGCGGGGTGGGGGCGGCCAGGATCACTCATATTGGAGGAAGCATGGATTTATGCTGGGTTAAAATGACTCTGAAACCACAGCATGAGTATTGCTAACCCCAGGCATTCAAAAACTATGAGTCAGGCTTTGGAATTACCGTCCTCTTTATTTTTTTATTTTTCTTCCCCCCCCCCCCGCCCCGATGGCTTTTTTAGTATTTCAGATGTTCTCTATTTTATAGGTAGGTGTTTGTTTGTAAGTTTGAAAACTGTTGTCATCTGTAAATTTGTAGGAAAACGATGAAAACTGTTGAGTCAATTCACAGCTGGATTCTCTGTTTGCTTGTATATCTGGTGTAACCTTTTGCTCAGTGATTCAGAGTTTTGAATTACATATAATACATGGAAAAATTTGTTGCATGCAAAAACTTTATGGCAATTAGTTTCTAAGAATCAGTTTCAAGCAAGTATAATGTGTTCACCCTGGTTGAGTTCAGCAGCATGCTGTTATAAGTTACTGCAACTGAGAGGTTGGCTGTGGATTTTCATTTAGATAGAGCTGCAAGAGCTTGCAAAATTGGACTAATAGTCCTAATTATTGGGCAGATAATGAATTAATGAATTGGAATAATACTTAAAAATGTAACCAGAAATTTTAATCTTATTATGCTACTGCTCAGTTCCTGTATATAAAATGTAAACGTTTTTATCCCTCAAAATTATGAGGTTTAGCTTCACAGTAAGGTTCCATGGAATGAAGAATGTGGGGAAATCTTGAAAGTTGGGGGACTTGCTATTATGCCAATCCCTGTTCTAGGTTTTTACATTTTTTGCAGGTGTCTAGGTCTAAACATGGAACTTCAAATTATTAACCTTTTGTGTATCTCTCCAATCCTCCCTTTTCACGTACAGTCATAAAAGTTATGTATTTCCACAAACACCATGGGTTTTAGACCCAAATATGACTGCATAATGGTAGAAATCTTCAAATATCTTATTTTGTGTTTTTCCACTACTGAATTTCTGTATCAGAGACCTCTCCCTATGTTCCAAATGAACTCTGGGCGTATTTTGAAATCCATATCTTTTAAGGGCAGTCTGTCACTTTTAGTAATGTGATGCAACCCCTCGTGTCCTGTATGGGTAAGATGGAGTCTCTTGTGAACACTCTTCCATGAAGCAGCATGGATAGATGCTGTTTGCTCAGTCTGTGCATAGTCTTCAGTTTTTATTGTGCCAGTCGGGGTTTGAGAGTATGACAATGCAGTCAGCACTGCCTGTAATACACCATTATGCTTAAAGTAAAAGCTACTTAATGGTATTAGTAGTCCAGATTTCTGTCTCTTTAATTAAATGAAAAGGAATTTTTCTTGAAAGTTTACCTCTATTTCAGAAAAGGATTCCTATAAGGTGTTTGAAAAGGGTTCAGCTATTTTAAACCTCCCCCAAAAGTCATGCCTCAAAGCTCTGCCTCATTCCATCTTTCTGATAGTGTTCAAAAGAGCCATAGCTGATGGAAATCAAGTGTTGCTGGGTGGTGCTTAGCTACTGATGATGGTAAATAGAAAAATCATACAGAAGTATTTTACACTTGCAGAAAATGAGGGATGTGATCTTGATGCTGAGCATGGTAAAATCAGGTTATTCAGCAATATGTTATTTGTTCTTTGCTGGTGGATCCAATGATGCCTTCCTGGTCAGGGCTGGTGGGTGAAGAAGGGTGTTTTGCTGATGTGTAGGATGCTTTGATGATCAGAGCTGTCAGCACAATCTTTCATGGCTAAAGGTGACCTCTAATTTAACTTTGTGTCCTGTCCTGCCTGAGGTTGAGGGAGAAGAAGGATAGTTTCAGAGCGATGGTCTCCACCAGCTGGAGTACTACATTGAGTGTAGTGGAGCTGAGGCAGGCAAAATGGTGATCTTGCTTTACTGGTAAAGAAACCTTCCATCTACTAATGCCTAGATCGTTGTCTATGCCCAGACCAGAACAAAAGCTGAACCCAAACACGTGTCCCCAACCCCAAACCATCATCAAAATAACCCTGCTGTGGATCTGTGCAGATTAGTAATCTGCTTTAAAAACAAACAAAAGCAACGCAAAACAAATGCCAAAAATCTGTGTGTGTATGTGGGGAAAAAAAAAAAGCTGAGGTATTTCGCCTCATGCCATTTTTTTGCAGTTTGTGTAGAAACTTGGACTGAACAGTTCTGGTGTTCTAGCTGGCTCTGCTGCATGTTGTTAGTGCTCTAGTTTTTGTTAATACCAACTTAAAACACATGCCTTTCAAGTTGAACTTTAAAATGATAAGCAAGTGGCTGATTTCACAATTAATATTATGTTTTCATTATTTCTCGTTTCATTATATCTTAGTGACGCTTTCTGCTGCCACTCCTGCTTACTTTCGAGGATTCACATTGATCGCTCTTAAAGAAGGAAAAGAAGGTGACAAAGAAGACGACCATGCAGGAACTTTTCAGGTGAGAGAGCTTTCCCTGACCTGTACCTCTAGGAGTCTTTCTTACTCTGTGCTTGGCTCAAAGGGACATTTTCTATGCACACAGAATGCAGACTATGCTGAAGTGTAAGCATTGTGGATGTTGACATGAGAACAACATGGCATATTTTATATTCCATGCAACAACTTCAAGAGGCTGAGGCTTTTGTACCTTGACTTCAGCTTGCTTTCATGCATTCATAAAGTTAAAAAGAGCATCAATTACCTGACTAGAGCCTAGGACACCTGAATTTGTTATTCAAAGTGAATATAAAATAGGTTTTTTTCACATTTTGCTTTTTTAATTTCTTGACCTAGATAGTTTTGTCCATGCAGATGTAGATTATGACTGTGGGAAGTGTTTGCCACAGCTGTAACAACTGTTTTATCAGCCATAAATTACATTCTGCTGTTTTATTGATGCTTAGTAGTACTTTGCTTAACAAACACATTCAGTGGGCTGAAATGTTTATCATTCCTAAAAGGATCAGAATCTAGAATGGTGATTCACAAAATAGTATTTCCAGCTATTTCAAGATCACATTGCACAAAAGGAGTTCTGGAAGTTGAGCATACACATCAGATTTATGAAAGTAGATAGAAATTATGTAGGTCTGTTGTTGATTCTCAAATGAGGTATTGTTTGCTCTTTGACTTTGCAAACTTAGAAATATTGTTGAATCATACTGATTATAATTTACAGGATGGGTAATATTGATGCTAATTTTAATAATAGTTTAGAGATGATTTCACTTGCTTCAGAACAACGTTTATATGTTTTCAAGGGAAATACTCCTCAAAAGTTCTTATTTTGGTCATCTACAAGGAGACAGAAATAAACATAATCCTAGCATCTTTTCCTGAAGCATCTTCTGTTCTCTGTATATAGCAAACATGGTGTGCAGACTCAATACCTATTTACCCTGTTTTCCTCTGCAGTTTGCCTAGAGGTCTCTCTCTGCTTTTCACACATTTTGTAAGAAAACTTTTTCATTATTTGTAAGAATAAGTGACTTATTTTATGTTGGAGTGACTCAGTCTTCCTTAAAATGAAATGATTTTCTAATGTTTCTTGAAAGAAATCTGTTTAATATGGACAGGAGTTTTGTTTTGCGGGGTTTTTTTTTGTTTGTTTGTTTTTAAGAATAAGCTAGCATCAGCTACTGTTAAGAAATAGAAATGATGGCACTTCATCTATTTTAAAATAAACTTGTCACCATTCATTTCTGTATCTCAGTAGTTAATGTCACTATAGCTGTGGCTAATGGGAAGGACTTGTCTGAGTGTTGCCTTTATGGCCAGGTATATGTCTAACTGAGAATGCAGTGAGAAGCTCACTAAGCTTTACTGAGGTAGAGAGGAAGTTTGAAGTTGGCAGAGTGGGGTGCAAATGGAAATGATGTAGATAAACAAAAAAACAAAACAAAAAAAACCAACAACCAGAACCCAATGGATCTCAGTGGAAGGAAGTTTGATTAATTTGCTTTATTGTATGGATTGCAGTCTGAAATCTTTACTCTAATTGTCAGATTAAAGTTTCAAATCTTATGCATAACTAAATTTGTATTTCTGTGGCACAAACAGTACTCATCCCTCATTAGCACCATTAAAGTTCATTCAGAGAGTGCTTGCCAGTTCTGCCTGTGTTGATATAGATTTAAGATTCTTATTTAAGTATCCAGCAAATGCTTACCATGAGAAATACTGATGTCTCTTGTATCATGGTTAGGCGCTAGTAACTAGAGAAGGAAAAAAGATGGTTAGTTCAAGGGTGTGCACTGTGTTGTTATTATAATGTGAACATTCTAATGGTGTCCAAACAGCTGTGCCGAGTAAGAAAAAACCTTGCGTGTACAATAACTTGCATGCCACTCAGTTACATATTTCCTATGCTCAGATGGAGTTTGTTATTCAATGAATTACCTAGTGGAACATGACTCAGTGAAAATTCTTTAATAGTGGCAAGACACTAAAATGCTGCTTTTGGACTACTCACATAAGCCTTTCCTTCCATAAGGAGACATACGTACTGTTCAAATAACAGTCAAAACAAAACACATGAATGCACTGCGTGAAGCAAAGTGCTTCATGTAACGCAAGACTTGGCAGTACAGCCAGGATAGAAAGAAATGAAAGTTGATCAAATAAGACATACGCTTTCCCTCCATGCCTCAGAGATTGTAAAACGTCATATTTTCAAGCCTGTGAGTGACACTTTCAAATCATGTATGGGTTGCAATGTCTTTCATGGGGAAAACCTGAATCCACACTGTAATCGGGTCAAGATCCCATTGGGGCTGTGGCTTCTGTTTTTCACAGCTATCAAGCCTGATCAACGGGTGCAATGCCTCAAAATACTGTAGAGGGGCATGTGCTAGGGCAGCAAGGTGTTAAATAAGGACTAACATCTTGGTGACTGATACTGACATAGTACACTCAGTCTGGAAAAACATAGTTTTCAGCAGGTTGAGTGCTGCGGCCCATTGCAAGGGATGAATGTGCAGTAAGCAGCTGCCGAGAGTTTGCCCTGCAGGGGCTTTGCTCTGCCTTTTACAACCTCCTCATGGCTCATTTACTCTTGTCTGACTCTGCAAGTCAGCAGGTACGGTCAATCTTCATTAATCATTAAGTTTCAGGGTCTTGATCCTATAAATAGTACAGCTGTTAAAATTCTTGGTTGGACAGGTATTTTTTCTGTACATTTTTTGGTTAACTTTATGCTTGCTACAGAGTGAGAGACCTTCAGAGAAGTGTCATTTGGACGCCACCATTCTAAATCAGTTTTCTCAGAGGAAAACGGAGACTTTTAAATCTGATTTTACTGTTGTTTGTCTATTTAATACAGCCAAACTTTTTTTCTTTGTCCTTGTAGCAGACCCAGGGCATTCAAAATAAAAGTTTGGCTTTAAAATAAAGAAATCACAGTGTCTCCCACAAACATGCAAGCATATGTTAAATAGCTAAATTAAATATGGTTGGGGAATTAAAGATGCCAAATTCAGTCATAGAAGTTTGGGGATATAATAATAGGTCTCTTACTTATGCCAGTGGTAATTGAACAACTCGGGGGCGCAGTGCAGCACTGAAAGCTTCAGATACCATGTCCCACCGGCCTCTTTACACAAGCCATTCCCAACCGCTGTGCAGACTGCTGATCCTTCTCTTTTGTAACATTTAGTAACAGTCTGCAAATTGTTTGAAGGCAAATCATACTCGAGGGCAACAATCAAGCACTGATTGACTATAGAGCAGTGTCTATATGGGCCATTTTAATCAACATAGGTGTGCAATGTAATAGACTTAATCTGGTAAATAATATGGAATAATAGAAATTTAGTGCTGAACCTCATCTATCCTCCTTGTTCTCTGAGGAAGAAAAAAATTTCCCAAGAAAATTTTTGGTGAATGTTTCCTGAATCTGATCTGAAGATCTATACAACAACAACAAAAAAAATAATCTAAGTGGCCTGTTGAAACACTTAAATAGATTATATTTTATAGAAAAATTAAGTAAAACTTTACAGATCTCTTTTGTCTAAACTGAGTCTTCATAAATAGTTGTTAAATTGCTCTTTTACCAGATTATATTCCAAAATTAAGAATTTTCTTGATGTATTATGAGACATTTATTCTGAAGTTTCCCTTACTCTTTCTAATTCCACACACTCCCTGTTTCTTATTGAAATTTTCATATTTTTTTCATAATTTCATATTGTAGGCTGTATTATTTCAATTTTGCATTTCTGCAGTTAAATTGACTTTAGTCTTACTTACATTCCCCAGAATTGCATACAATACTCAGTCAGGACCCTCGGCATAAAATCATATAGGATTTGGATACAATAATCCTTTGGAGTATCATAATTGCTTCCCTTGTCTTCATGCAGAAATCCTCTAAGTGTATGTAGCTCTTCCTTATTGTAGAAGCATTTCAGTCTTTTACAAGAACTCCACAACGAAGTCCTAAATCTTTTCCTGCAAACGTTGCTGCCTACATCGTGATTTCTCATTTTCTCTCTCTGTGTTTTATGCCTTCTAAGTGTAGAGCTTTGTTCAGTTCATCAAGAAAGTTCTGAACTACAATCCTATCCTTAAAAGTGCTCAGCATTCCTCCAAAAATAAGTGTTCTTTGTGGACTTTGTAAAATACATGCTTGACAACTATAAACAGTCAATATAAAATATCGTGTGCAAATGTGACCTGCTTTTCTAATCATATACAGCGATAAACTGAGTCAAATTCTCAAAATTAGACTTTTCTCTGTATTGTTTTGGTGCGATTAGCTGTCAGATTCTTATGTCCGCTATCTTTGTGATAGTTTAGTGTTAAATGCATTCATTGTAGTAGTGATCTTGGAGGTGTACTTTTGACTTTCTTTGCTCTAGTATGAATCAAAAAATCCTTAGTTTAGGTCACTGAATGTAATGACCCACCAGTGCAAAACCAAGGTAAGAACATAAGCAGGCAAGAAGGAAGGTTTCATTAAAACTATGGCATTTATAAAAGCTAGGGATGTGTGCTGAAGAAGAAATCATTGAAGGAAAACTGACTTAAGTAGCTAGCTAAGCAAGGTAAGTGGTCCTTTTATTCTAAGTCCTCCTTCTCTAGGTTTACTCTGAAACAGTAGCCCCAAATGCCGCCTTTGTTTTTGAAGACATGCTGACTGGTGACCAGTTCTTTTGATGTTGTTTAGGTGACTGATGTGCGTACCAAAGCTTTTAGATTAAATGGTATTTTTACAAGCTCTTCAAAAAGCAGTTCCTTCGTTGCTGTATTCCAGCATTTTTTAAGAATCCTGCATGTTCTTAAGCAGTTGATATACTGTACTTTGAAAGAAGCAGCCTTTAAAAGGCTTTTAGCCATGTCTCGTGACTTATTAGTTCTTATAAGCAAAGCTCATTTCGTTTTTTAAAAAAACTGACTGCAATTATTTAAGCTTTTTATATTAAAAAATTAAGCTGTGCTTATGTAATCTTGATGTTGCACTCAACTTGTATGTTTTCTTTTAATCTTGTATCCCAATATAAGACTACTTAGTAAATGGCTTATTCTGAGATGTGTGAAATGGTGTAGTTTTAACAAGTGTTCAGAACTATCAAGTATTTTGCGCATGCTTGCATTCTTTACATTCCCTTTCCCAGCATCTTATCACTGAAACTGGGTCTGTCGTCTCACTACTTATAAGCATGTGGAAATATTGCATTTTTACTCTGATATGATGTGAAATGTTCAATTACCGATGGTCTGCAAATCAGAGGGAATGAATGTCCAGATCATCATGAAACCACATAGTTTAGGTTTAGTCAAGCTTCCTCACACTAGTGAATGAAAACAATGTTTCTATCTAATTAAAATTTCAAATTTAAAAAATTCTTTAGAGTTTTCATAAAGGAGGGCTGAGACATTACAAAGTAGGAAACAATCTAGTGACATATGATGTGAAGGGAAAAAACGAAGAACGGATATTAATTACTTGTGTCTTTAAACCTAGTAATTATGTGATATGACATTTACCTACTTAACATTTATCAAAATGAAAAGAATTCAAATCTGTCTATGTTAGTTTCTAAGAGAGACAGATGCTGTAACCCCCAAAATGGGGAAAATGCAGTTGCATCCAACCCCCTAAGTGAAAATTATTTTCCTGAAGTATTGACCAGCAGTTCTATCAGCAGGAGATAAATCAATGTTGAATAGCTGTACACAGTTATTAACTTCATAATCCAAAGAAATAATTACAGAACTCTGTTAAATATGAAGGAATTGGAATAGGCCAGCTATATGATTTGGAGACTGAGAGGGTAGAGATGATTTCTGGGACTGCAAAATTTAAGTCTCCTGGTCTTTTGCATTTGCAAGAGTTTGAATTTTCTTTCTGTAAGAATCATTGCATGTATTATTCTAGACAGCAAAAAGCAAAATTTTGTAATGGTAAAACAAACTCTAGTTCACCTTTCCTGTAGGGTGGAATTGGTTGTCCTTGTTAAAAAGGTTCACACATTTTTCTACAACTCTGTGACTTCCATATCATGATACTCTGGGATTAAATATGAGCCTTAAAAAAAGGGAAAAGGTATCTGCCACAGCCGGTTCTAGCACTGATTGCAAAATGTGAACAGATTGAACGAGGTGAAATACAAAATCGCCAGTATACTGCAGAAACCTTAATCTGAAGCACTTATTGGCAAGGTTTTGGTTAAAAATTGTCTCAGGAGGTAGTTATGTCTTGCCTCAGACAGTGAAAGATAGTAATGCAAAAGAGTGATGAGCACCAGGAACTCACAGAAGAGAAACAGCTCTGTGATAGCGATTATTTACTTCTGGTGAGGCTATAAAAAAGGAAACAAAACCCTGACCATATAGGGTTTTTTGCATCCTTCCTTTATGTTTTTGTTTGTTCTGGTTTGGACTTGTGTTATGAATGGGGCAAAAAAAAAAATTTCATTCTAACATTGCCCACTTTTTGCACATACTAAATGTTGGCTTATTACAGCTTGGGAGCTCTCTCAACTCATTGTATGCGTAGTTGCTGTGTCTTTTAGAATTGGTTATTGAAATCATAAAATCACACAGCCAAAATCAGAAAATACGGGAAATTTCTGAATATCGCTTTGTTGTGTATTTTATTGAAGTGCATCTTTGAAGTACTAGCTAACACACATTTATGAAAAGGAAATAAATATTAAATTGTACTGGCTTACAATGTAACTTGGTTCACTACTGAAGGAAAATGGATTTCACTTTCTTAGCCTAGGCTCTTGCTGCTTTTGACAACTTGCTTATCTCAACTCTGCAAGTTTTCATGTAGCTTCCTGGTTTATTGTGTAATAGGGAAAGAGCTACGAGGCTTTCTGTGAAAGCCCTCTGAGATTTATATGGCCCAGAATCCTCCATCATGAACACTGGGAGGATGAGACTCAACAGGTACAAGCTGAAACAAAGCTGGGTAAGACTATATATAAGGATTTTTTTTTTCTATGAGGACAGTCTGGCAGTGTCAGAGATTGCCCAGAGAAGACTCTGCAGTCTCCACTTTTGGAGGTTTTGAAGACAGCTGGATACAAATCTTTGTGTTTCTGGTAATGTGTTTTGATCATTAGTTATGAATAGATGCCAACACATACAATACTACCCAGTCTCTAGTACGTACTCAGTCCGCAACAGTTGTGCTCGGTCTGCAGGGTGAGACATGTACAAACGTTCTTTTACAAAGGGATAGATAGGGTCTATCTATCCCTTTGATAGACTCATGTTGATGGAAGATGAAGATTGATTGTGCAACCCTGACTTCCTCTCAAGCCAGCTTAATTTGAAATATACTGGAGTGTCTTTTGTAAGGATTTTCTTGCTACATCACTACCATCACTTCTAAAACTTTAAATTCTTATTTTATTTTGTTTATTTGGATTTAGTTTATGTTCTGCCTTTTTTTTTTTTCCCCTTTGCCTTTTTCCTGTCTCTCTGCTTGGCTATGGGAAAGGTTATCCAACTTCTGGCCATGTTGTTTGTAGTCCTCTTTCTTTGTTTAATATAATATTATTTTCTTTTCTTCTGCTTTTTTTTTTCCTTCTCTTTTTCCTGTGATCTGTTGGGGAAATGTGCTTTCTTAAGAATTACTTTGAATAATTATTGTCACACGTTAAGTGCTTATGCTTTCAAGAAAGGGTTATGCTTAAACCTATATTTGTTGATGCTTCAAATTTTTTTTTTAAAAAACAAAACAACAGTGCAAAACAAACAAACAAATCCCAATCAATCAAACACATACACCCCCTAAAGCCCACCAAACCAAAACCAGGAAGCATGCCTCTTGAGATATGTTAGCTAAAACTCCAGGCTCCTTTCCAGATCCAAGGCTTATCAGAGTCAGATTGTCTCGAGTTTAACTTCTGCCCTGCCTTGCAGTCTGCCAGTGCATGCAGCCTACCTATGCAGTGCCAGACTACATAATGGTTAAGATATCAGAATTGCTTAATTAAATCTGTTAAAAAATAATATCTACTTGTTTATCCTGTTCCTTAATTAGCACTAAACTGCAAGACACTCTGATTCTAAGAGGCTTCTGAAGAGACTAATCAGAATTTTTTTTCCTAGAATTTGGCACTGACACTTAACAAGTCAGCTTTGCTCTGTGGGAAGAGGTAGAGAAATGAAGTGACGCTGGAAGTACTGTCCTTTTCTGCCTTGGAGATTCCAGTCTGCTTTTCAGACACATCAGTGCTGGGAGTCCCCTTCTGGGTGTTTTGGGACTTGGGACCATTTGACGCTTTACAAAGGTTCTTTGTTCAGGTCTTGCTTCCAGACTTGAGGCTGGATTTGCATTTGCAATTATTTCATTCAGAGCTAGTGTCAGATTCTGGAAGTGCAGATCCCACTCTCTTTTATCAATCAGGCGAAGCTGCATATTCTTCCCCTGGGCAGTATTTAAGAAGACATATCTATCTCAGTGACTCCACAGGAATATGTTTCAAATATCCCTTTTCTCCAGCCCAAGTAATCTGCCCAACTCATTGTTATTCCAGTGTCAGATAGTCTTTCTTCAGATGTCGACTCTCCTGGGCCCTGTGAAATTTAGCAAAGACATTTAACCCTCGGGCAACAGCCAGATGCTTTACAGTAACCATAGGGTAACTGTCATGGGTTATAACTCTAGATGTATGTAGGCCCCAGGTTCATTGGAATATCTCTTCAGCATCTCTTTCTTCATTCATAATGTTGCCATTGGCTTTCCTTTCTAGATTTCCCTTTTGGTCTCATTATTTACCAGCTTCATCTAAGGCACTCACCGATTTCTCTAGATTCTTTGTGTGTCTACTGAGAAAGATCAGCACTCTCACCTCATTAGCTCCTAAGAATTACCTCTGATGTAGCTATTTACCATTCTGCAGCATCAGAAAACCTTCAGTGTGTCAGTCCCAATCAACAGGTCCTTGGCAAGTGTCTGTACTCTGCACCTCCCCTTTATATCTGGTAGCAAAGCTTTTACCAGCTCTCACTGCCTAAGGACAACAGCCATGGGTCTGCACGACCATGCTACTCCCGTAACACAGGGCTTTAAAAGGAAGGGCTGGCCTGGGGAAGCATGCTTGTTCTGCCACTTTTCTCCAAATGAGCACTGCCAGCTGCTGGACTGCAATGACCAGCCTGTAGAAGTGCAGAACTAGGTCTGTACTTGAGTCTTTCCTCATAATGTGCTTTCTTTTCCCTTCAAATTATTCGGGGAGGTGTGGGTAAAGGTGAGGATGAAGTCTGAGGCTCAACTTGACAGTTTCTCCAGGCTAGATAAACTTTTCTACTACTCTAAGAAAATTCTGCTGTCAGTCCTCTACACTTTTGAGGAACATACACATATGCCAGTAGAAAGTGTCCCAATTAAATGTAAATAGTTGTCCTTGGTTTTTTTTTCCTCCTCCTCCAGTATCTTCAGAGAGGTTCTGGTGACTTAAAAATGGCATGGATCTTTTAAAATCAGGAATTCACCTACTTAACTCATTCATGAATAGCTGTTGTAGGGAAAGCCCTTCATCCAGGTTTTGTAGTCAAGTGAGGCAAGTCAGTTCTCATCACAACTCATTGCTGAATTAATTGCTGCCAGGCTAAACGTACTGTTTGCTATGCCAGTTGTCTTGAGAACTACTTTCTGAATTCAGAAGGCAATTCGGTATTACCAAAGTGACATTATATTTAGTTTTTCTAGACCTCATGCATACCCTTCTCAGACCTAAATGCAGTCCACCCTGACAGTACTCCTCCTTTACGGCTGTTCCCTTTCTAAGGATGGTAGGGACCTCTCGTGTTTGCAAAGGGATACTATTTCAACTTCCATTGATGTCCTGAACAGTTGTAATTGATTATTCTCTTTGCTGTGATAGCTCTTTCTCATGACCTAACAACCCAGAATCATTAGTCATCTAATCACAGTGTATTTATTCTACACCAGAATGATGCAAAACCTGTTCAGGGAAATGACAATCTTTTTATTCTGGTGCATTCAATGTTTGCCTTTTGGTGCTTTATCTTAACACACCTTCATAGGTGTTCTTAGTCGTGTAACTTCATTCAGTCATGAATAAAAATCCATAATGATGTCCTCAGAATGATACACAAGGACTCATGTAACTGAAAGATATACTGTCTCATCTTAAACACATTAGATGTTTTGCATCAATGCTAGTGTTTACTCAAGAGACTTTGTAGATAAGTGTTTGATTTTCTTTAGTCTATTTTCTCTGAAAACTGCAAGGTAATGCTAGGCTGTAGCTTTAAGAACTTTTCTTTCCCTGATTTGGTTGAGACTTTTTGGAGTCCCAGGCCAAAAAGCTATATAATGTTGTTTTTCCTCTCACACTTGCTCTTGCAGAACTCCAAGAACTTGTTTCATTCAGCACGATGCTGGATTGCTTCAGTGTAAAGTGACCTTGTTCAACCCTGGTTTGTGAAGTCTGGGGTTATAAAATCACTAGCTGAAAGTACTTGTACAGAAGAGTCTCTTCATAAATAGGGACCAAGTTCAGTCATCAGAATTTCTCCTGGTGTGTCACCCCACATCCAGATTTTTCTCCAGTTGCTTGCTATCCACCTCAGCTTCTACTGAATGATCACCTGAATGCTATCAACTTCCATCAACATAAAGCCCTGACAGAGAGGTTCTCGGCGCTCATCTGCTACGTAACTATATTTTTTTTCCTGAGGCACTGCCCCAATGTAAAGTCCCACCAGTGAGACTTGGATTCAGTCCCCTCTGTTCTCCTGTGACCTTCCTGTTAACCACTTACACTGATCCCAGTCTGCCCCCTGCATCTCAGTCTGTGTGGATTTCCTAACTGTGGTCATCACTGCTATGAGTAATGCTTTTATGGATGATTTCTCATCTGAGAAATTATTCTTTGACAGAATTGCTCCAGTACTTGTGCGGGACTGTCATCTTAGTTGGCAGACAAAGCCAGGAGATCTCATGTTCACTTGAAGCAGGAGATCAGGTTAGTTCTGCCTTCCCCTTTCCCTGACTTGCTTCTTTAGTTCTGAGACCTTCCTTAATATAAGGACAACCCTTGCTTTTTATGTTGGCTGAGCCAGGTCCTTTCCTCAGCCTCTCATTTTTATGGGGAGACACCAGCCATAAGTGGGTACGGTGTCACCACAGACCACTTCTAAGTCAGGTTACTTCTCAGTAATGGGTGTTTCTGTCCTAGATGGCATCAGGACAGTGACTGACTTATAGGAGCTTGAATTACTAATCAAGCATTAAAAATTCGAGGGTATACCTAGAAATAATACACCACTTGCCAGTATAGATATGCACTTTTGTTTTCTGAAGTGATTCTTGACTCCTACTCCAAGTAATTGTGCTTGTGGAAGGACCTATTGCTGGGAGTCACCCACAGTGGAAATCCACGTATCAGCAATCACTGACAGGGGTCAGAAAAGTTGCTTATCAGTAATTACATTTCTCAGAGGTGGGTTGCATATTTTTTTAAACTATTTGTCTCCAACCATCCCCCCTTCTGCTCTGTCTCCCTTTTCAGTTGCTGTGAGGAGAACTAAAAATCATGTGTTACACTTTGCTTTTCTCATGGCTGTGTAAGGGGCAGGATAGGAAAGTACCCTACACATACTGTGATAACAGAATTTTCTGGCTTAGGTACTTCTGGTTTCGATTGATATAGGCAAGTGAGGGTATAACGAATACCTATATAGGCATGACATTTCAGTTGCTGTTCTTACTGGTAACCCATTGAACCTTCGCTACAGAAGAGTTTTATTTTACTACATAAATTCTCAAGCAATATTTGCTGGACAATATTTTGTATTTTTAATGCATAGCTACTTTTTAATATTAGAACACCAGCATATTAAAATTAATATTCACATGAAAATAAATCAAGAATAACGAAGAAATTCCTGATCCAGTTGCACAAAAGCTGATGTTTGGCTCTTGAGAATGCTTTTCATGGTACTCTGTAATTAGAAAGGGAAATTCCCTGCTAGTATAGAGCTACCATTTTGTTCCCTGTTCCCTGCATTGTCACTGTGGGTAGGGTCATTATGCAATTGCTGGCAAGCTCATCCTACCAGACTGCTTACTAATTTGTAGGCTGTAGGTGTAAATTGAAAAGCCTTCATCCTGCTTCTGTTTACTTCACAGATTGAACTGGGCTCCAATTATTCTCATCTATGTGAATTGAGGCACTGTTGTTGCTCTTGCCTCTTTTTTTTTTTTTTTCTTTTCTGCTCCTTGCGGGTGGGCATAGCTCACTTGGACCTGCATTTCTTTTCAAAAGAAACATTTAAAAGAATGAGTATGTAAGAAGTAGTTTACTGTTCTATAATGATTATATATCTCAATACAGTCAGTAGTGTAGTAGATGTTCCTTAGGGCATTACCAGAGCTTATTCATGATTTGCTAGACACATCTCCTAGAACTTTTTAACTTTTTTTTTTTTTTTTTAATATTCCAACATGAGTAAAGTTGACTCTGCTTGTATGGGATGCTTAATCATACCTGATGTTGCTCATTTTAGGCTGTTTGTCACAAACTTATTTTAGCTAACCTGCTTTATTAAAGAGGAGAAAAACATAAGAGGAGGGACATAAAGTAGCAAGCAAATGCTGAGAATGGAGAAATACTTTATACTACAACATCTCTTTAGCAATAGGTCACTTCCATAGGAAAATTAGCTACCTGGTTTATACTGCTAATAGAAGAATGCTTTCTGGGAGCTCTAGGGAGGTATGTCAAATGGTTCCTACGGCAGTGGTTTGCCTCTTACTGGTGGCCCTTTGGCTCTTGTCTGTATCTCTGTACATGATAGTGTGGGAAGCACAGATGTAGGGATAAAGCAAGAACCTGCAACTAGTAAATTATTCTCTACGCTAATCCTATCTGTTAAGAAAATCTGCCCACACATATGATAAATCCAGTATTATTAAGATAGTCATAAATGTTTTCTGTATTTGCTGCATGCATAGGAGCAGTGGATTTTTTGGTTATGTAAAGTTTCTTGGCTTGCTTTGAGATTCTTTCAGTAACCGAGTTTTATTATCCTTAATGGTTATACAGAGTACTTATATGAATTATAAGGGGGTTATGATATATTTAGACAGTGGGCTTATATAATAGCTTTGGCTTCAAATACAGTGTGTTCCAAACAATAATTTGGAACTTTTTCTTAAGAGGTTGTGTAAGATTTCTCTAAAGGATGAAAAAGACCTATATGCTCCCTACTCAACACTCTCTGTTTATCTTTTTTTCTGTATATCTGTATTTCTTTGAATTCATCTGGTCCTCATCAGCTCATCTGATCACAGTAGCTGCAAATTGTTTATAACCCACGTAATAAACAACCAGCGTTGCATGTGGTGCAGATGTTATGCAACTGCCAGCTACCACAGAAAGAACATAGCGTACACCACAAAGTGTTCTTAGGTTACTAAACCCATTTGCCACTAACTGCTGACTGTGAAAGAGATTGAGCCTTTCTCTTTGGGAGTAACAAACCTGATACGACGTTTGGGAAGGCTGGTCTTGGAATATGGCCATTTCTGTTTTTATTTTTACATCCATACATTTCATAAAAAAAGTTTATGCCTGAGCCAAAGAAGCCAGAATGACATAAATATGGGAAGGAACATTACAAGATTAAAAATCTGGTAAACATATAAAAGCAGGATGAAGTGTTGAATTCACTGCTGTTAAGGTACTTACTTGACTCTTATAATCATACCGCTTGTATGAATTCAGAGAAACCATGACTAAATTATTTTTCCAATTAAATTTACTGAATCTTGTCGTAATGATTTTCTGTTGTCAGTGTACCAGATTTACATTTACATTTATAGATAAAATGCAGGTTTCAAACGTGCTTTTATATTGCCTTTCTGCTGAAGATTCTGACGTTTTTACATAAATTAAATTCCATAAATAGTTTTGTAGAATGTGGATTTATTATATCCACTTTACAGAAGAGTAAATGTTGAAGCAATTTACTTGAGATTACGTATCACACTAGAGCCGTGATTAAACTTCAGTAGTTTTGCTCTTCGTGTACAATGTTTGCCTCCCAAGTCAGGAATGTTTAAATAGTCATCTGTTGTCTTGCATGTAAATACTGTCCATGTGTAAAATAACAAACGTTCATAAGATGTATAACACTCCAAATTGTAAAATATAACATGGGGATTTTAAAATACGGGAACACAGTCTAGTTCTCTCTGTATTGCGGGGTCCCTAAAACCAATTCCAGTAATGGTAGCTGTTGTGCTGGCGTGTATCAGAAGGATAAGCGAGTCCTTCCTAGTACAGGATTAAAATGATAAAACCCTCCAAATACTCTCTTAGCACTCTAGGCTTAATCACTTAAACCAATAAATGGGTTTGGATCCATACTTTAGTTCTTCCTGTTGCTGGCAGAAAATCAGAAACAGCAGCATTAACATGTATTTTGGATTAGTAAACTGGGTGGTGTAATGCCTACTGAGCTCTGTGTAATATTGGAAGTATTGTGTATTTTATAAAAAAGTTAAAATAATCCCTGAAGTAATAAGCATCTCATCTATTAAATAAGATTCCTGGCCTTTAACTTTAATACTTCTCTAATTACGTTGTTCATGTTCTGGAGGTAAGATGTCATTTATCAAGTGTTTGTGTCTCCTGAAAATGAAATTTTCCTTTATGTGGTTGAATTTCTGACCATCAGAAGTTGTCCGTCTTTTGGGTTTTTTTGAGCCACTTTTTTTTATGCTTTGGTATAGTTGTTTTACGGTTTCATACCTCATAGCATTGTTTTCTCAACTACTTGTGCAAAATTTGTAAAATAGTCTGCAAGAGAGATAAAAGCACCGAAAAAACCCTGATCTAGAGTGCTGAGTTTGAGCTTTATACAGCTTTTAATTGAAATTTATTGAGAATAATTCAAAATAGCATTGAAACTACAAAATGTAAGTCTCTGAATAAACACTGGTGTGACTGGTTGTCCATAACTACTGAGATAATTTCCTATATCACCAAAATTAAGCTTTAAAAGTGAAAGATGGCATGAGACCTCACAAGTTAGAGGTGACCTGCTGGACAATACTTAGTTTCTGCAGTGAAAAACTATGTTATTTCTAGTGCTTACATACTCATGTTCTGCAAATGGTTACATAGGCAGGTTAGACTATTTGTGTAACTTCTGTTGAAATTACATGATTTTGGGTACATTGTGTTGTCAGATAAAAACTTTCAGAGTGGTATACTTCAGATTCTCACACAGGGGTCTATAAGAAAGGGACAGCTGTTTATTCCTGCATACCAACACCTCATCGGTTTGAGAAGAAGGTATTGTCTAGACTTGGATTTTGTGCTGCACCTAACTTTTTCATTATACTTATTTTTATGGGACCCTCTCCTGAACATGTATGAAGTCACGTGACTGAAAGAAGCTTTGTTCAATGTTGGAAAAACTACCCATAGCAGATGAAATGTAGTAAACAAAGATGAGGAAGTGCAAAGAAACATTATGTAACATATATAAGAAATGAGAAACAGAAATTCATTGACTGCATACTTTGTAAAATCATATAACAGCCTAGGTTGGAAGGGACCTTGAACGGTCATTTGGTCCAGCGTTTTGTGGCAGTGGGAGCTTGGATAAGATCATCTAGCACCTTGTCCAACCGCATCTTGAAAACCTCCAGTGATGGGGACTCTATCACATCCTTGGGGAGGTTGTTCCACTGATGGTTTGTTCTCAGTGTAAAAGAATTTATTTTTTTTTTCTTTTATCAAGATGAAACCTTTCCCAGTGCAATTTTGTAGCCATTGCCTCTAGTCTTCACTGTGAGGCTCCTTGTGAAGACAGAGCTTCTGTCCTAGCTGTAGCTGCCCTTTAAGTAGTGGAATACTGTGGTGAGGCCTTCCCTGCACCTTCTTCTCTCCAGGAGGAGAGTTCATTCAGCCTTTCCTCATAAGGCACATTCTCCAGCCCTTTGACCATCTTTGTGGCCTTCCTTTGGACCCTCTCTGGTCTGTCTGCTTTGTTCTTGAAGTAGGGAGCAAAATCAGATACATTATTCCAGGAGTGGCCTGACAAACCCTGAGTGGAGTGGTAGGATTATGTCTCTCAGTAATGCCCCTGCAGATGCAGCCCAAATCCAGTTAGTCTCTGCTGCTGCAGTGGTGCCCTGCTGGACTGCTCCCCAACCACACAGGTCTTAGGCTGTGCTGGGCTCTCTGGTTACATCATCCCAGGTGCAGGATGCACTTGGCTTTGTTCATGCAGTCCTTGCTCGTCCACTGTTCCAGTCTGGCCAGGTCTCTCCCCTTGGATGGGTCTGCCTCGCTGCCGAGTTTAATGCAACTTGGTGAGGATGCTTTCAATCCCATCATCCAGATAATTTATAAAGATACTGAACAGTGCAGAGCTCAGTGTGTATGTTCCCTATGACGTGAGTCTCTCTCATATAATTTTGTCTGCCGCTAAGAAAAAAAAATATAAATGTATATTATAAAACTTGTTGGAACATTTTGCTATTTTACAACTCCTAATGCAAAACCTGTGAAAGCGTCTTGTTTGTCTTCATTTTCTTGTTCGAAGTCTCCAGGGAAGTATCAAAGGACCTGAGCCTGATGTCTCCTCTTAGCTAGAAGCTCTCATCATTGACATCTATTAAAATCCAGCTAGAGTTGTAAAGTAGAAGTAAAGCAGGTGTAAGCCCATGTGCTATGTTCCCACTTTGACTAGAATCACCCACGTGAATTAAGCCCTTCAGCAGGGTCATAAATAGCATACGTCATGCTGAAGTGTGTAAGATGAGCACAAGAGCACTGTGGTTCTCGTGTGCCCATGCCTGTCTGTTTCCAGTTGCTGTACGCGGCCATTTAAATTCTCTCTAGTCACTATTCTTCTGTGTCTGCATGGAAATATCTGAATATCTCTTTGAAAAGCATGAAGGAGAGCAAATATAGGTTGAGTTCAGCTACTTGGGGCCTCATTTTTGTTGGTATTTTCAGGTGGCTCTTGGAAGTGCAGTAGAAGGGCGTCATCTCTTTTAGCCTGTAGAAAACTGATTGCCAAAGGGAAAGCCAACGCTTTTTTGCTTCATGCATAACGCCTTTGCTGCTGCCTTTTGCCTCATAATTACTGCATCTCTTCATATTTGAAAGACCAAGGTAATGTGGGAGCTGAATGGAAACTAAGGTTTCAAGATTTCTCAGACTCATGTGTAATATCAATTACTATAAATAGGAAGTATTTATCTCGTGACTATCGGTAGTACACGAGCAATAGTACTGTGAGTGTATTGAAGAGACGTTTTGATCAGCAGCAGTGTAGGGAGTTTTGCCTGCTTTGTAATTAATGTTTTCTTCTGTTGCTACTATATGAAAGGCATACCCAAACGATACAGGAATATTTATTGACCCCAATTAGGGCTAGTAGTAAAAGGACTACACAGAGGGGTCTTTTAAACCACACAAAAAAATGAAACCGGTTGAAATAAGAAATTTTCCCTGTCAAAATATGCTACAGTGCTAACTAGTTAAGCAAATCGCTTGGAAATTTTCAATATAAAGGTCGTCAGCACTTTATATGCAGATAAAACTGAAGTATACTGTTCTCTTTATTACACTATATACAACAGAAAATGTATTGAAGCAGTAGTTGAGATGGTGAAAAATTGAAACATTTAATTTCAGAATGGATTGTTTTGAATACACTTAAAGTTCTCCAAATACTTTTAAATTATTATTTCAATAAAATGGCATATTTCCAGAGGAAAAATTTATTTTGACAAAATTGTATTTTGAAACTGGAAATAGTGTAAATACCATTTTTCCTACTTCTTGTAGTTAGTGGTAGGGAGTTCTAAAGCCTACATTTCAGTGTAGCAAGAAATACTATCAAATCAATTAAAACCTTAGTTTATTTTAAGATGTACCTTTGGAACAGTGAAATGTCTAGGGTAGGGGTTTTGGGTTTGTTTTTCTTTTAATCTATTAGATTTGAAGTGGGTTTGCGAAGGCCATGAAGGAAAATGTTGGCAATAAAGCCAGCATAAATACAGTATTTGCTTGTTTAATTCACATTATAATTTATTCCATGCTTCATGTTCTTGCTTCCATAGATATTTGCCTGTTTTTGCAGTGATAGAATATTACAAAAAGTTTGTTGATGCTAGAGATCTGCAATTTTAAATTTTCCTTGCTTATGTGTCAAATTGATTTGGAAATGAATTTTCTAGTTTCTTAATGAGTATCACAAAAAGCTGGGTTTTTTTCCCTCAAAGAAATTGTACTTACCTCCCTCTTGGTATATGACTACACATATTGAATTTCTATTTGCTATAATGAACTTTCAAATGAAACAGCTTTATAGTCTTGACATACATATTTATTGGAATTAAATCCTTTTGAGATAAACTTGTGTTGTTTCTAAAGGTATTGTGTTGTCACATGTATATATGGTAAGATGGGAGTACAAATTTTTAATTGGCAAATCTGTTTACACACATGAAGAAAGCTTATATTTCGAAACAAAATGTGCCAAACCATCAGGAGATTAAAACTTGGTCTAGTGTGCATATATATATATATATATAAAATATGTATTATATGTATATAGGGTTGCTTTGAAATCTCCTTGAAGCTTTAGCTCTTCTCTGACACTGCAGTAAACCTTAGATTTTTATTTTGCATGCAGCTTGTCAGTGTCAAGGCAAGAGATGTAGGTGGGTCGTGTCCCACTTTCTTTCTCAGACTACTTATTGCTCCTCCTTCTCCTGCATCGGGTAAGGGCTGAGCTGCCAGCCTTGGGCAGTGGCAGCAGCTGCAGGGGTTGTGGCACAGTATGCAAGTGTTTGGGCTCCTGTCTTGGCACCCTTTTGGCAGGATCTGGTTTCTCACGCATGCCTTGTTCACCTTGGTCTTAATGTGGTTTTGTCCTACAGAAATTTGATGTCCCCTATGCAAGTTTTATTGGAAATGCACTTGGAATGTGCAAATAATTTCAGAAGCAGATTTATCAAAGTCACTGCCTTTAATAATTTGGTTTGAAAAAATGTTGCGTGCCAAGTACTCAACAAAATTCATGGTCCGTGCATCAATACAGAACTAAGTGAACATTTTGTTCAATATGTTGCTTGAAGCAAAATGTAATTAGTGTATCCACTGAAGAAAATGGAGAACCACTTCATGTGGCTCATGTCGTGGCTGGAGTAGTATTTTAGGCCCTAATGCAACAGCACAGTTAAGAGCTTACATTTTACAAATGTTTTTGTAGCTTTTAAAAGTTAAATAGTGATGTTTGCCTGAGAAGACACCACTTATTTTGTTAGCTTCATTCCTCTAATCATAATAGTGTAAAACTTCTTCAACCTTATGCATAGGAGGAAGCCTTCTCATTGCGGCATACTTCGGACTGTCACACCAGGTTTGGTGAGGGAGAGCTGCATTGAACAAACCACATCTTTACCACTGTACCCGGCTTGGAGTTAATATGAAAGCAAGATACTGCTATGTATATGTATAATTTTGTTTTTTAAACCTGGCAAAGTTTGTTAGTCCTTATAGCGTTAATCTGTGTACAAGTATAAATTAATACAGTTCCATCTCAGTTTACAGCTCATTTTTTAGAGTACTTCAGTTGATGGAACTATGAAGAATTTTTTTATAAGCTTTTACCAAAATTCATTGTTGTTCTGTGTTTTTTTTTAATCCCTTTCTGCATGTTTATTTCCTTTAAGAAGGTCATACAACTCTCCAGCAGACATCTTCTACCATAATGAAATATATTGCTATGTTCAAGAGAATATAGAACTTTTCTGGAAAAAAAACAAAGCAAAACACACACAACCCTTGTACTTTCCTGATACTCATGTCATTGTTTTGTTCCCAAAATAAACATTTTGTTCAAGGCAGCGTTCAGAAAAAGTGTCCAAACCATGCTTTAATACAGACGTAGTTTTAATATTTGGCATGGTGAGATTTTTGTTTAGTCACAGTACTTAACCCACTTGGACTTCAGTCAGTGTTTGAAGAGAGCCTACCAAAGTCTTGAAAAGAAATCTGAAGTCTGCCTACAAGACTTCTTTTTGATAGACTATGGCTTTGCTGTTGACTGACCGCAGCGTGTCTTTCTGAAGCAGAATCCTCTCACGCTGGAAGTGAGAAAGTGTAACTTTTTTTGATTTCCTTGAAACTCTCAAGCAAGCAAGTTTAATTTACCAGAAGGGTACTCTAGGAAATGGGAAATTAGGCTTTATAGAAAACCTTGGGCACAGAGGCAGGCAGAGGAATTGTTCATGAATAGACTGTATTATCTATGATGCCCTCTAAGTAAGGAAAGAATCTGAGAATCTGTGCATGAGTAGTTCATCAGCATATCAAAAGTAAGAGGAGCCATAGCCTGGATTATTATCTCTTGACTTTGCCTAACATGCAGGCACACACTCATACACGCACAAAGAACTTATAATCACTTACAACTACTGTCAGTGCTGGCAAAACCTTCCTGACTCTCTGCAGCTCTTCAGTACGAACAGTATCCCTGATCCGACAGCTGATGCAAATTGTTAGAGCAAAAGATTTGAGAGCTCTTTTAAGGAGGTAAATGCCGCCTTAATTTTATCTACATAAACCCTGTAGTTCCAGATCACCAGTATTTTTGCTCTAAATGTGGTTTTAGCAGTGGATTAATTCTCTCTGTAATATATTATGTTCTGTACACAGTCATCTGAAGACTACGGGCATTTGTGTGGAATCTGCTTGAACTAGGTTGGGTTGTATATTTTGGCACTGAGATACTCACGAGGAACGTGAATAGCACATGTGCCAGAGCTGTTGATGCTTCAAAGCTCCAACACCAAGCAGGACAATACCACTATTAAAAAGATGTATTTTCTGTAATCCTTAAATCCCTTCTTAATTTAAATGAGGAGCTCCAAGTGAGGTAGCTATTCTTGGCACTATATTCATAATGCTGAATAGTGTAATATTTTTTGAAAGGAAGGATAAATGAGAAGCCTGAACAAACTAAGCAACTGAGAAATGCTGATCGACTGAAATGTGCAGACTCACATTTTACTATATATTTCAAATTACTTTTGTCAGTTCTAGCATACTTAATTGCAGAACAGGCATTTTCTTTGTACTTCACCTTCAAATGTTATGTTGTGTTCTAGAAAAGTGTCACATCTATACTAATATTATCATTGATTACGTTAGTATGGAAGGCCCATCTAGGTTGAAGCCCATGTTGCACTTTGTACTCCACAAAGTCATGTCAGAAGAGGTCCCTATGGCTGACAAGGTTCTGACAAATTCAAGGGAAAGGTTGAGGAGGAAAGCAGGCTGTTCTGTCACTGCAGGGAGAACCTGGGACATAGAAAGCTGCCTTCGGTAGAAGAGCTACATATGTCATTTGACCAGTCGCTATAAAATTTCTTCCTTATCTGACCTTTTATATGTGTCAACTCAAATTTAACATTCCTTTTCCTTTGATCGCCTGGTCTTGCAACTGCGTTCTTATCCGGGATGTTGTTTCCAAAATAGAAATGGAAGCTCCTGAGTTTTAAATTGAATTGACAATGAACCTGGAGTTCCTTGCCACAGAAATGTAAACGAGAAGTGCCTCTGTGAGCAGAAGATAAGGTCTATGTCTTCTGTGCTAGTCCACAGCATATATATATCTGGCATTCACATTACTTGTGTGTTGTTTGCCAGTATCTTTAGCACTGTAATAATGTATAGTTGTGGCAACTGTATGTGAAGAATCATTATCTTGTCAAAAGATAATCATGTAATTTCAAAAGGAAGAGCTACACCTCAGTCACTTCACTGAAAAGAAGTAATTAGTAGGTAACAACTCTCACCCGGTCCATGTGGTTTGTTCTGATACGAAGATCAGATTTTCTTGACTGTTCTTAGTTAAGCTTTCTAGACAGATGGTAAGAATGGTAGATTTAGGACTAGATCGTGCTTTCTCCCTCAAGTATTGTTACATTATAAATGTGAGAATGTCAGGTTTTTGGTTATTTACGTCTCTCAACTGTTTGAGTGCTTAAAACTTTTTTTTTTTGGTGAACAGAAGTTCTGGACCACTGAATTTAAAATACATTATTGGCTGGACTTGAGTGGTGACTTGGGGTCCTTACTAATGAAATCTCTATTAGTCACACTAAAGGTACAACCTTTCAAGCATTTATAAATGGTATTTTTGTGCAAAGTATTGTGTGCATCGGCAGGAGCAGATACCTGGGCTCAGGCGAGTGAACAGTTGCTTCAGAAACTGAGGAAGATCACAGTACTAAAATGAGAAGTTTCATATAGTTTTGAAAAATTATTAAGAATGTGCTGACAAGATTTTAATTTGCATATAGCAAAAATGTAAATGTTGACTTTTAGCTGAAGGAGTGTGTTCACAGCAATATATAGGCCTTCACCTTTCCACAAGGATGTCCATAAACGTACATCTAATTTATCCTGGATTCAGTCCTGCCCGGTACTGAGCACTCTGCCTCTGACGTTTTAATGACCTTAAGTTGCATGATTAGCATAAGACCTGGATGTTGTTTTAGGTTCATATTTATAATTTTTTGGTTTGTGCTGACACAGGATGAATTAGAATGAATTCTTTACCATATGGATTTGAATAATGTGAAGCGGGTGGGAAAACATTTTTTTATGCATTGTTAGTTTGGTGGTTTATGTGCATGTCTCTGCATGCGTGAGTGGCCCACCGTGTCAACCAGGAATTCATCTTTTATTCACTAAAAATTGTGGATTTTCAGTGCTGCCAGATGCAGCACCATGTGTGTATATATATCTATATTCCTGCATATATATATATACGTATCTGTGTATGTGCATATGTAAAAGCTGCAGTAACATGGCCGAAGTGTTGATGTTACTTAAACATCAATTCTGGATAGTGACATGCTATACAATACTATTGATGAGCCCTAGTTCAAGGTGACACACAAGACCAAGTCTGGGAAGGAAGCTGGGAAGTCTCTTTGTCCCCTTTCAAATGAGTTAATTTGTTTGTGAGAGTCAGAAGTAAATGCAGTAGTTCTGTTATTTGTTTTTAAGTGAACATTTAAAAAAGTTCAAAGTTAGCACTCAGAACGGATGATCTCAGCTGTGAACTAGCAAACCAGTGCTAGATGGGATTCTCAATATTTTGGGGAACCTTTTCAGTCTCATGTCTCTCCACAAAGAAACACCAGTATATTGATCCTTTTAATGGAATATATCAGTTTTCACTGTATTTTGTTTGGAAAACTTTCCATTCAGACATAATTTCCAGTTAGAAGAAGAGGTCTGTCACAAGTGACAAAAGGCTTTCGGTCTGGATGGAGAGAAGGTTCAAGTGTCTGATTCATTAGAACAGGGATTGCACTAGGGAGTTTTGCAGCCCTAAGGAGTGCTTCCCCATGCAGCAACAGTCTATTTCAGGACAGAGTTCTCACAGTCTCTTCCTCTTGGATCCCTCTGCTTTGTGAAACCAGTAAAACACTTCACGAGGCCAGCAAGGAAGAGACTGGCATTGTGACTTCGAAAGTCATCAAAATAAACAGAGCAGCGATCAGAATATACATCAGTGCTTTCGTTACCTGACTGTCAAACTGGTTTTTCCCCTTAATTCACCCAGTACAGCTGTGATGCAGAATGGATCAGAAAGGAGACTGGCTGTAAAAGTTCACACTTGGCAGTGAACTGCTTGATTCAGAATGGATACATGACTGTCTCTTTCATATCAGAAGTAGTCTTCAGTGGTGTCTCTCAGCATGCTCTACTAGGATCTCTCAGCTTTTGCAGGATAAATAAGTAAATAAGGCTTGTCTTCTAATCCCAGTGTGCAGCTAAATGAAAATATAAACATTTTTTGCTAAGCAAGGTTCTATTTTGTAGTGGTATTTAAATTTCCATTTTAAATTAATCTTGTTACAGTCCCCTGATAATGTTGAAAAAGCACTCCTGTGTAAAAGATGCAACTGTCAAGCTGGAGCTCTGCCAGGTTGGTTTTTGTTCCGCTTCCTGGTTTCTGTGGGCAATGCACCCAGCCGGGAGATTTTTGACCAAATTTGGCTGTTCTTTTTACAAAAGTGAGACAAAAGGTTGGTACACAGCAGGCCATCCCAACTTTATGGCTTCTATGGATTTCCCAAACTTGAATTTCTAATTGATTCTCTAAGCCACTTTACCATCTAATTTGAGTTATTGGCATGTCACAGAGCAGGCTAGAGATCTGTCATCTCATACTTAATCTCCTCCTAAGCAACTCTTGTTTGTGAAGTTAAGAGACCAGATTGAGGTGTAACAAACTGGTAAGGGTGATAAGTATGTTTTTATAGAGCATTTAATATATTGTTTTGAAAAGGGAGCTGAGGAACAGATTACACTGTAGTGATTTGAGAGAGGTTGGTCAGCGTTAAGTCATGTCTTACTTCCAATCGAGCATTGTATCCATGTTGCCTTATTTTGTGCTGCTTTCTTTTATGACACTGAGAACATTTCTTTGACTTTCAACTTTTCAATGCCTTTTCTATCTAGAAAATCAGATTAAAATGGGCTCTGAAGTATTAGCTGATTGCATTATATATAACTAAGTAAAATGATAGCAAATATATTTAGGAGAGATGGCAACAGGTTTTTTTCTCTTTCCAAAGAAATCTATATACTATAATTGTAAATGAAAGGTACTAACTGTGGTAACTGCATAAAAAATATACAAAATCCTTAAGCTTTTACTGCTTTCAAGGACTTTTATCTAAAAATCCTTGATTGTGAGGTTGATTTTTATATAACACTTCATTTGGCAAGCAATATTTCTCCCAGGCTGAAAGCGCTTGAGACACCACTTATCAAAAGTTGTTGTTTTTTTTTTCCCTGTGAAAATTCCTTATCAGATTGAAATAGCAGTTATTTTTTTGCCGAATAAATAATGTTCATACTGAAATAGTTTGACAGCATAAAACAGAGTATAAAATAATGCCTCTGCAGAAGTATTACACAACAAATCCTGCACGTATCTTTGTGGAAGCTGATTGTGGTTATAGTCTTATCTGAAAGGACTATGGTAGTTCTGTAATCTTGGAAGAACCATTTGCACTCTGATCTTGCATTTACAAGGAGAGAAACAAGAAATCCGTGAAAGCTAGCGAGAAGCCCAAGTGGTTGTGCTCCATTTTTTAAATTTTTTGTTGTTGTTGGATTTGATTTGGTACAGCTGCTATTTTGGGTTGGCCTTGGCTCAGGTGAAGGGAACTGCAGCTAGAGAACTGCTCTGATTAATGCTGCCTGTTCCTGGGGGGCCAGTAAAGCATCGCCACAATATCGCCTTGCTCGGTGTCATCATCCTCACTGGTAATTATTCTGGTTTAGGGCTGCAGTAGGACAGTTCTGCTTCCTAATTCTTGGAACAGAGTTTTGAAAGTAATGTTTCTTTATTTTCATCTGACTTGAGTGTTCATAAAATCTACCCCTTTTTCATACTTTTTTTAATGCTTCGAAACATAAAGTATATTTAGACCAAAGTGACTCTTGATTTCATTGAAAAGCAAGTTCAGTCTTCTAGGTACAGCCTGAATATAATGAAGCACACACACACACACCCCTCCCCGAAACCACAAGTTAATGTGTTTGAATTGTTCATCATAGAGTCTGCCCTCAGTAAATTTACTCTAGATTTAGGTCTGACTTGATTAAATTATATATCAGGGTGAGCCAAATGTCCTGTTTCTTTGAAACATAAGTTTTCGATTTTGCCCAGAATCCTCATACATCATTTCACATGTAAAAGGAGTTGTGTAGACTGAGCACAAGGCATGAAGAATAAAGCTATTTGTCATACAAGGCACAGAGTGACTCCTTGCTTTTGTACAAAACGTCACAAGAAGTTCCTTTACACAATTTACTTGTGCTGATGTGCCTAATCCTGCAACTGATTTGTATGCTTTAATGCTTATGCCGGGGTGCACTCTTGGGCAAGAAAAGGGAGTTTTTCACTCAAAAAACTCAAGTTGGGCTTCGAATCGTTGTGTGCCAAGGTGTGTAAAGCAACTTCGGTCTTCAAAATAATTTCCCGTTTCTGATGAGGCTTGTTGGATAGTATTGGGTGTGTTACTATTTTAAAAGACTTTTTTCCTGATGGAACTTAATATTTACTTAACAGCCTTTTAAATGTGAAATGAGAGGAATTTTCTTAGCCAAAATAGCTACTTTCTTTAGAAAGTTATAGATACAACCCAGTGAGATCTATAGTGATGAGAACAATGACAGCTTTCAGTGCCTAACATAGTTTAACTGTTTGAGGTTGTAAAAGCGTTATTTTGTCTGGGAAAAGCTGGATTATCTGATAAAAATACTAGTAGTATAGTCTGGTAAAGTAGCTTGAATTAATTTACCCAACTGTTTTCATGGAAATATTAACATTACAGTCCACAAGAAAAAATCATGGGAAACAAAGATTAAACTTTGGACCTCTTAGTCCACTCTTTGTGACTACTTAGATGAAAACTGTCTCAATTCACAACAATTGATGTTGATTCATCTCTCAGACACCTTTTACTTGTACATTTTCACTTTACAAGCATAACCCTTCGGCATAAGCCTTATAATTCAACATTTTACAACACTGATTATGTTAACTATGGTTCAAACTCAAGAAAAAAATATACAACATAACATTTTAAATTTATTAAATGCTGTTAAGTTATTGTTATCTGTCTCTGTCAATATACAACTTTTCAGATATATTGACTTAAGTATAGAAGAAATTGCGGTTTTAAGTTTTCCGTGGACAGTCTCCTAGGTAGGAAAGGCTGTTTAGTTTAAAAGCTCACAGTCTAGTGCTTTATCTTTAGTGCCCTTCAGGTTCTCTTCAGTTGAACTTTCTTTCTGCTTTTGTTTGAACTGCACCTTAGAATAGACCCTGCTGTCTGCCCTACAACAGGTGTAATGTAGCTCTTAGGTCTGTTTAGCATGAAGGTCAACGTGCAGTACAGTATGACTGTAAGATTTTTGCTAGCACAAATTTTTGGGACACTAATGCATAAGATTCTTATACAGGATTCTCTCAGTAGCTTTTTTTCCTTTTGATCATCCAACACAGCCTTTTTTGCAAGGAACACACTTTTTCAAATTGTTTGTTTTAAAGAAGAAAAGGATAGTTGGACTGAATTCAAATATGTTTCTTAGAACATCTCATGCACAAATGTTTAGGGGTTCAGTGTGTGTGTCCGTCCCGTTTTTTGGAAGGTGATTTATAAATCTTTCATTGTTTTCCTCTCCTTTGCTAATATACATTGAAGACTTGATCTGACTGTCTTGTATCACACCTTGTAGAATTGGAAGGGTCCTTTACCTGCTCCCACCCCCCGCCCCATGATTCCAACTACCTTGTGCATGGGATGTAAAACAAGCAGGTAGATGGATGCACAGAGAGGCAGGTAGGTGGTGAGGCACGTAGCTTGTGCTGATACTGCTTTCACAGAATTTACCATCATGTTATCTAATGCATTTAATCTTTACTTTGTAAAATCTGTGCTCAGGTAATAATTCAAGAAGTAAATTTGATTTCCAGTTGCAACATTGTAGGACATCTGTGTAAAGTTTGTGCTAGAAGTTATCAGAACATAGTGATAATCTACAAGTGCATTTTAGCAATGCCTGTGTTGAGTAGATATGCTCACTTTTCTCCAGTGCTCTGAGGTGTGGCTCGTTATCATGCAACTCCAGTCTTCTGGTGTGGTGTTAAAGAGGACAAATCTTACTGAGAGCCCAGCAGTGCTAGGTGGTGCTACACGGCTTTGAATCCTAGTCTGCATCAGATTGGTCACTGACACTGCAAAAAGAGTCCCAGTTTTGATTCTTCTGATTCTAAGCCCAGACTCCGAAGGAACTAGTGTCCTTTAGTCAAAGAAATTGGTTACATGAAGCATATCTTTGAGGTAGTTTTTGTTTTTAAACTGACTTTGTACGTCATTAGTTTTTCCTTCCATATAATAAATAATCTGTTCTAGAATAATTCCTAAAGGGCAAGTATTATTGCCATTATGCAGACGCAATTTTCTTTTTATAATGGAAAGTTTCCTCAAGGAGAAGATAGTTTTGCAACATTCTGGAAGTCAGACTCCATATTACCTCTTCCAAAAAAGAAAACTGCCCACAAAAATGCTTATCTTGTGAACTTTGTGTGGGGTTTTTGTTTCATTGTTTTTTTAAACTCAGTTGTTCCAGTAGAGCACAGCTGTTTCAGTGGGTGGAAAGTGATAATGAGCCCACGGAAGGGGAAGTGGTGCTGAAGAACGGAGCCAGTGGTTTAAACTAAGGAAGCAGACACAGGCAGTAGAGGATTTATGTAACTTCATCTCCTTTTGTACTTGATCCTTTCTTTGTGTTGTGTAGCATTTTTACTTTTTTTTTTTTTTTAATATGTATACGAAATTAACAACAGACAGGACAATTGCTTGGTTTCCTTTATTTGACTAAGTTTGTAGAAATCAGAAACAGATAGGAAGCTCTGTCACTCAGCATGAAATGTTCCATTTCTGAGAAAAGAAAACCACTCGTTCATCTGTTTAACAACTAAGCAGTTATCCAGTCCTGCTTTTCAGGAACAGACAAAAATCATCCTCAATCTCATCAATGTCTGGAATATGCAAAGAATGCACAACTGAGCCTGCAGGAGGTAAATTCTCCCTTTTAATGTCCCTACTTCCATGTTTCTAGATTTACCCAAGTTCAGATGAGTTCTGCTTTCTGTGATACTCATTCAAATCTGGGTTAACTCCAAGAGTCTTGTACAGGATTTACACTAGTTCCCCTGAAGGAACAAATTAGTCCAATAATATTACAATCATAATGGGGAAAAAACCCCTAAAATAACCACAAAACCCACACAGAAACTAAATTGAACATTAAGAATTAATGCCATCGCATTTGTGAATTTGAAAGAATTAGCCACATAGAGATCTCCTCTCTGAGACCTCAGATTCTTTGGCCAAGTGCTTATTTTAATTTTTAGGATTTTTGTCCAACATGTTATTAATTTACCGGCCTATTCCTGAAAGTGTAAGGCTTTCCATTACAGATAACCTGGGGTTTAGAAGCTATGATTTTACAAATGCTACATTTTAATCCATGTGCCTTTTTCTTGCCAATTATTTCTTCATGCCTATGTGGTCTGACTTGATTCCAGAAGAAAAATCAGGATTGTGTTATTTTTAGAGATTCTGTATTTGCATGCGTGTGCACCCACCCC
>JAVJGJ010000002.1:26873909-26892663 GCA_035590215.1 Microhierax caerulescens
AGTTGGCCAGGCTACTATTGCTTTCTCCTGTGTTATGTGTGAGTGCAATAATATCATCCAGCACTCTAAAACACTGAAATCCTATTGTATAAGTAGTGAATCCATTCTGCATTGCCCACAAGAACTTTTTGTAAAGAATCAAACCCCCACGGATATGGAAGAAACCCCATCTTTTCAACAATTATATTTGACATGGGTTAATATTTATCTGAAATCCTAGAATCTGGATTTCTGAGTTTTATAAAATATCTTATAATAACTTTTTATTTAATTCTCTCAGATCAGTGAGCATTTGAGCTTTTCCAGGTAGTTTAGGAGTTCTTTATTCTGTCAACATTGAGAGTCTTTATTAAGAAAGCTTCTGTCTAATTTTTCTTCAAAGGAACTCTCTTTGAAGGACCTTACTCTTTTATGGTCAGGTTTGCCCAGGAGATACTGCTTAAGTCTTCTTGCTTTGATGGTTAGTGATGCAGGAAATCATGATGTAGCCTTGAGGTTCAACCACTTGCTGTTCTTCCAGGACTATGTTCTAAAATGCAACCAGACCTTTAAAATAATTTCATTAGAGACATCTGCATATCTTGAGAACATTCATAACTTGCTAGGTTGCAGAAATTGTGTAGGGTATTTTGCAGTTTGCATCTGGGAAGAGAATATGGAACCAGTGAATTGTACAGTCATTTGCAATATTTCAATTTTTCTAGAAAAGCTGTCTTTTTTAAGAACTTTCAGATGACGTTCTGAGGGGCCTTGTAATGGGAATTATCATGTTTTGATATAATAATGTACAATAACATTTTATTTTGTATGAGAGAGTATTTTTTTTCCACTCAAAAACTTCCACCAAAATTAGGTTTTGATTGAGAATGAATGTGAGATATGGATAAAAGGTCAATCAATATGGTCCTGAATACTGGGACAAGTAAACAGTTTTGGTTTTTTTCTTTATTTTACTGTTGCAGGAATAAGGCAGAAAGAATAAATACAGTTGATAGCCAAGATGGATTGTAGACTAGGGATTTATTGAATCAAATTAAATGTATTATACTGTATCAAGTGAAAGGAGAAACTGTGCAATGTGAGCTTAAGCCTACAGTAGATCCCATGCTTCCCAATGATTCCCATTAATAAAAATCTAGTGAAGTAGTAGCTGTACATATTGTGTTTAGTTACACAGATTCTAAAAAGCATTAAAGAAGTTGAAGACTATTAATGGTTTTAGATTAACCTATACCCTATTGCCCAGCTAAATATAGTTTCTCAGCACTCCTCTGGGCCAGTGTCCCTTCATTCTGCCATGGAAGACCAGAAATGTTTGTTGGCTCACCTAAAAATATTTGAGAATGCTGCCAGCATCATTGGGTGAGACAATATGTATGTCTGCTCACTCAAGCAGATCTGGTCAAACTTTAGATATTGCCATTTTTTCAGAATGTAAAATAGGGTGGGTTTTTTTTGTCAAAATACTTGTTAAAAGTTCTGTTTACTGCCAGAAGATTATTTATTTATTTTTAAATTGTAATCTGGTAAAAGCATGTGAGTTATTAGTACCAGAATTCTGAAGAATCTCCTTCTGAGTTGGGTCTTGTTATAAATTGATAAATACAACTTCTTTCTCAAAATGGTGAGGTTTGTAATTCATTGGCTAAATCTGGACCCAATGTAGTGTGAATTGTGGCTTCATTGAATAAAAGCAGACAACTGAATAATTTTGAAGAGAAATGTAGCAATATCATAGCATTGCCTGTTTCCAAATAAAATTTGGCAGCTTCTCATGATTTTTTTTTTTTGTTTTGTTTTTTTGAGATCTGATAAACAGAAGGCTTAAAGTATGGTCCATGAAGTACATATGTAGTGAGAAAGCTATTTGGTCACTTTTGAGTAAAATCCTTAGAACACCACCGGTTCCAAATCATCCTATTTCATTTTGTACTGACATAAACCACTTAAATCTTTCTGTTAAATATCAGTCAATCGGAAAATAAAAAATGTGTGCAGATTGTACTAAGTAATGGTCTCTGAATTATAGATTATTATGATTCACATATTACCTCTTTTGACTTGGACGTTCTTTTGATATTCTAAGAATAATACCGTTTAAAGGAAGGTTAGTTTAAAAAGCTAACAAGAAAGTAAACAGACTGAGTCCCCGTTTTCTCTTAACACATTCCATCCTCCTAACTAGTTTAAATAATATATACTTTTTAAAAAAATTATGCATCTTTTATTATTTTCAGTTCATTAATATTTACAGGAATTTCCAGTAATCAGGATCATGTCTTTGCATGTCTGCAAATAAAAGGTTATTTGCAGACATGCTCAGAAAAGACTAACTTCTGTTCACCTAGAACTGAATTATTCTGTCTTTGTTTTTTGGGCTTGATGTTTTAATTTCAGTGAGTGATCTGCATGTTATAAATACATTTACAAAAGTAATGCTGAGCTAAGCAGACAATATTCTAAGTAATCCCAATGAAGGAAAACATGAGCTGACAAAACATATTCGAGAGGCATTGGCTTATGTATGTCCTTATATTGTTACATTCTTCTCTTTATATTTATTTAGATCATAGATGAGGAAGAAACACAGTTCATGAGTAATTGTCCTGTTGCTGTTACTGAGAGCACACCAAGAAGGAGGACACGCATTCAAGTGTTTTGGACGGCTCCTCCTGCTGGTACAGGCTGTGTAATTCTGAAGTAAGTATTTTAAGGCATATTAAACTAATCATTAAAGTTCAGTTACTAATAAAGCTAATATTTATTAGATTAAGAACTACTGGAGTTCTTAAATGCTTTTTTCTCCTTTGACACTCTTGACAAAGGATATTTCTGCTTGCACAGTTACATGTTGGGGACTTTAAAGACTTTCAAAAGTTACCCCAAGCATTTGGTAACTGTTGACCTGGTAACCCTAATTGGACTTGGTAGGCTATCAGGCATTTATTTCACTTAAACATATAAAAATACTGAATCTTTAAGATCAAAATTGCATCCATCTGGTTGAGATTCAAGTAAAAACATGGTCTTAGTTGAGATGAATAAGAAGAATGTTCTGTAGAGTCAGGATTTTCTAAATGGAGCTTCATCAGTAAAAGAAGATATAGTTGTTTAGGGGTGAATGCTTTCATTTTAGAGCTGGTGATCCTTTACTGATATTTTCCTATTATTTCTACAGTTTACTTCTAAACCATGCGTATTCATGCTTTTTAAGCAATAGACAAAGGTAACATTATGTAGGTGCACTTTGCTTTAGGGCCACTTATTTGACTGTAGAAACTTTAGGTCACTTTTTGCTATGAAGAGTATCAGAGGGAAATGCCAGAGAACCAGAAGAGTCATGTCTCTTTAAGATTTTGCTTGTCATATTTAATAGGACAGATTAGTCAAACATGCATGGACAATTCTGATTTCTTTGCTTGCTTTGAATCTGCCGGGATAAGCTTTTGTAAGTGCTAAGATGTGCCTTGCAGTAGACCAAAGAATTTGAAAGAATCTTAACAATACTGGGGATGCCTTTAGAGGCACAAAACACTTCTAGACTTTTAAGGAGATGCTAGCGTAAAGGTTGTGCTGAAGAGAGTTCAGACCAGTTCAGGAAAATGTGTTATTAAAATTGCAACTGATTTCTGAACAGGCTCCAAAATCACTACGAGCAAAACCAGTCCATGGCTGCTCTGCTCTCACCCGGTGGTTCACTTTCTTCTCCTTTTGTCGATTGCTGCAAAATAAAGACCCTCTTCTTCCATGTCTGTGAGGCTGACCTAGCCTCAGCCCTGACACTGGCTGAAGGACAGTCTCAAGTCTTTGGCAGTGCACTTCTGCTGCTGCCTCTCAGTATCAGTGAAATAATTTTGTTTAAGATTATGTGTTTTAATATGTACCGAAGCACTTCAAGAATACACTTGCAGTCTTAAGCACAGCAGAGACAAGTGTACATTGAACTGCAGGAAAACTGTGAAACCTGCTGCTTCCTGGATGGTGAGACACATTGTGTGTTAAAGTTTGAGAGTTCCTTGAGCAATCAAGATTTTTCCAGTGCTGCTGGGCTGTGTTTATCAGTAGAGATATTTACTTTTCTCCTCTGGACTGCCTCCCTCTCAGCTGTGTAACAAATACTGCTTAAGGCACTTACTGTGTATGTATATATATATGTAGTATACAAGTAGTATAATAATAACGTGATGATGTTTTGCACACGCTTTTTAAAGACACCAGGTATAAACTTTAATTCAATATCTATATGCAACAAAAGTTGATGGATTTTTTTTTTTTTCCTTATTACTGTCTTAAGTAGAATTGCCATCACCCCAAAAAATGAAACAATGTTTTTCTCACTGAAACTTAAACATCTGTGGCTGAAGTTGATTCAGGGGCCTGCCTGAGTCTTGTCAGCAAAGGAATGTAGTGAAGTACCAACTGCAGGACCCTCGATAAATGTTTCCTCTCCCTCCTCTCAGCTGATCAAGTCACGCTTGGATGTTCAACACACTCTGATTTTTACCCTGTGAATACTCACATTATTGCAGAAAAGTCAAGAGGGTCCCTAAAAATTAAGACAGAACTGCAGTTCTGCTGTTAATACAGACAAAAGTATGGAATTGTCGCTTCCTTAAAGAATGTACAGAGTAAATCAGTGGCATACAACCTTCTCAGACTGCTGGATGCCAACAAAACAGTGAAGTGTCAATACAGAGTTTAGCTGACGGGCAGCAGTTCCCGTAATCTGTTTGGGCAGCTAAAAGAATGTCTTAGAAATTGGAGTTCATAGGGAAAAGAAAAAAATTTGGTGTTATGACCACCTACTTACACTGAGTTGTGGGTATCCTAGGCGTGTATGTGCTGGTGAAAGTGAAAGTTGTAAGGTACTTTCCAGTAAAAATTATGTGAGAAATACAAACTTTTTCCCAATGGCTGCTTTATTGACCTCAGAGGGTAACTGCTCTGCTCCCCAGGACAGTTCAAAGAAAGAATGAAACAGTGACTCTCATTAGGAGTTGCTGATGCCAGAAATTAACATCATAATGTGGCATTTGTTTGTGCTGCAGTGCAGCCCTCCATGGCAGCATACGTGGCAATCACTGGTGTGGTTCTGGCAGGAACATTTACATTTTTTCTTTTGTATGTAAAGCTTTGACCACATCTGAATTAAGAGTTTACAGTCAGCATCCTTTATAAACCTCCTTTATGGTCAGCTCCCATAGAATAGCATACAAATGTTGGATGCAATCTTTAAAATTGTTATGCCATTTATGAAAGCTGTAATGATATGATAAAACCAGAAGTCTAAAAAGAATTATTTTAAATATTTAAGTCCAAAGTCATGGAAAAATTCTGAAACCTTGTACTTTGTAGGAAACACAAGCCTTTTGTATTTTTCTTTCCCCCCCCCCCCCCGTGTCTAATAGTGTGCAAATAGGTTTTTTTGTTATCAATATGTATCTGTTTCAATCCTTGGAGACTGTCAGGTCATTTTCTTTCAGAATTTCCAAAACAGAATGTCAGCATTTTGGAGCTTGTTCTGAATCATAAGGATATGCTTATTCCTTTTCATTATGTCCTGGTCTACTGACTTCAATATATAGGAAAGTTAGATGTGGTCACAAGTGAAACATAGCTGATCTGTAAAATCTTGTTTTAGTGCCATATATATATATATTTATTTTTTTTTTTTAAATAATTGTATAATTAAGTATAGAGGCTTCCAGGAAGTTTTTCCTGGACTAATACTGAGGGGGTTTGGTGACATTTATGTTTTTCCATGGTTTCTGAAGTCTGATACCTTTGATAGAAACACCTGATTGCCCACATTTGACTAGGGGTCTTCTCAGTGCTTTCTAGGCATAGTTTGTGTGATTGGTTTGGTTTTGATAGGCATAAAATGACACAGAAAAATGGCAATCTGTAGCTCAAGGGTTCAGTAACGGATGCTAAATCTTTTGGCACGAGCGCACATGTATGTAATGCTGGCTTCCTCTGTGACTGCACAATTCAAAGTTTAGGAGAACAAATGTGAATTCAACTTATCGTTCCTGCTTTGCTTTCGAAAACATCTTTCTGTGTGAAAATTTAGAATTGGGGAAGGGAAAAAAAAAAAAAAAAAGAGGGAAATGGATTAACATATGATGTTGCACTGTAATTGCTTAGTCGAGAATAATTCATCCATTCTCTTAATTCCCACTAAGCGATGACAGTGAAATAGCCTAAAGGTTCAAATCCTTCCAGACTTTATTGAAACTGCCAGCATACAGAATGCACTTCAGGAATGCAAGCAGTTGCTGAGGCTCCATTTGTCCAAACATTTAAGCCTATGCCCCAGTCTCACTGAAGACGTAAGACAGAACACTGCTTAGATGTTACATGCTGCTTGGGAGACCCTCAGTCTTTACATCCGCTTTCCATTTGCCTGATGTATGCTAGGAACACTGTATAGCTAAATCCAATTATAGGAAGGTACACAGACTCCAGCATTACCAGCTGTTAAAATGATTTCTGCAGAGGGACGAAATGGAGAAACAACATATCACTTTGGGATGGCTCCAGATACTGCAAGACAATTTAAGCACCTTGATTTTTAGAATGACCTAATGGAAATGGAATGCATTGTCAGCTGTGAAATAGCATAGTCAGCCTTGCCACAGCATTAGGTACTTGACTAGAAAGTTTTCCTGTGTGGAACAAAGTTATTATAACAAGATAAATCAACAGAACGCGCTCAGATCTTAGCAACCAGGATTCGCTTGGCTGCCTCAGCATCTGTGCTAGCTTCAGAAGCTCCCCAAATACCAGCATGAGCAGGGAAGTGCTTACAATAATATTTTCCCTGTTTGTATGGTTAGAAATACCTATTTAGACCATTCTAAGCTTTCATGCTGTGCACAGTCTACTTGTTTTTGTGTTCACAATGCAACATTTAGTCTTTCTATCCCTGTATATTTTCCCTTATTTCTTGTGATTGATTGGACTTTAAGGTGCTATGTGGAAATATGCGAGGAGCAGGTCATTTCCTTCAACTCCTGATAAAAGTTTCTGTTCTAAAAGTTATTTACTAGATTTTTTGGGATTTTCAGAATGCATTGGCGCTCTAGTATCTTTAAAACCTACTGTTAAAACTTTCTTGAGAGATATTTATAATTATTTTTGCTATGTGCAATTTCTATAAAAAATAATCATATAGACAATTGAGCAGTGGCAGAGCCTAGTGGCATTTATATAATCACATGGAAGTAAAGAAATTTTCTGAAAAAAAAAAAAAGGCTAATAGAGGTTTATCTAGTTCAACAAGGACAGTCTTAAATATGGATTTGAATTCCTGACTTACACTATTGACAAAGAAAAGATAATAAAAGTTTATTAAAAGTTTCTTGGCAGTGATGGAGAATCACCTCTTTTAGGCTGCTTTTATCCCCAGATTTCTAGATTCAACTGGTTAGTTGCATTCCTCAGGATAGGGTCTCAGTTCAGTGTGCTGCTTGAGCAGGTAGGTAAAGGTCTGACGTGTAATGGAAAATACAGAACAAATAGTGTTCTGCAAGTACTTTTAGAATTCTGTAATATAAAACAAGAGTGAAGAAAATTTTGAAAGTTGTCTTAGCTTGTCATGTATTAAAATTTCATGGTAGGGAGAATCTTGTTAATATCCAAATTGATTAAATCTGTCAGCTGGTGTAGATTTCATGAAGAATCAAGTATTGCTAGGTGGTAATTATCTTTTTCTCCTTTGGCATTTGGTGGTTTTTGCTGAGCCTGAGATTAGTTGTTAACGTAGTAAATGATGGCCACATGCAGATAAGTTATATTCAATTTACCATTTAGAAAAGAAGCCACAGTTCTCTGGTTGGCTCATGGAATAATCAGGTTCTCAGGCAATGGATGTGACTTGTATGGGAACTGTAACAAAAGTTCTTGCTGACAAGTTATTTATTTCTGCTATACGTATCATCCTTAAACAACCACCAACTTAAAATCTGGTATCTGTAGACAGTGTTTATTACCATTACTACTTGCAGAAATTCACTCTACTCGTCATGATGTCTCTGCTGATTGTTTCTGGAAATGTTTTCTGAGCCATTTCCAGGGAAATATTTTGTAATTCGAGGACAAGTGTGAAACTTTCTCTGCGTATGTAATTATCTTCATGATTGTAATTACAATGGGGTTTGTTCGTATGTAGTCAGAAAGTAGAGGAATTATAAAGAATTGCAGTCTTCCAAATAAAAACTATGATATATTTAGTATATCAAGTATCTATTGGCAAAATCTTTTAGGTAGTTGTATTATTGTAGCAAGGCTATCATACCTATGAGGAAAACTTCAATTCTAGTCCATGGGTCTACACCTTGGCTATAATAGTTTCCAGCCTCTGTGCAGATACTGGAAGTACTCTTGCTCTTCAGCCTTCAACGCTCTGAGAGCGAATGAACTCCAGCTAGAGCTTTTAGAACATGTGCTGTTTGATTTCTTGTAACTCAAGCATTATATTTATTAAAGTCACTTGGCATCTCACTCTGAGTAAACACTACACTGAAATGTGATGTTGGAAAAAACTAAAAGAGGAACGAAATGTCACAAAAACCCTTGAGTTCCTAACTACATTTACATACCGAATCTGTCTTGATATTCAGCCAAATCTCTTCTCTAATTCAAACTCACGATGAGATCCAACCAGGCAGTCCTTTGGCCAGAAACAGAGCACAAGGCGTTTGGAAAACAAAACCCCCAAACCCACAAAACGCAAGGGCAGCTTCATGGTGTGTAAATTAATATATGACCAACTCAATAACACTGTGTCAAGAAAAGTGTTTATCAGAAATGACAAATTGAAATGGTCAGAATGAAATGCATTTCAGAATTAATGTCTCTTACTAAAAGTGTTGATGTTATGATTCTCTATCGCCAAGACAAGTTGCACAAATTTACTCCTACCAGAAAGAAGTTCCAGTTGTTAATGAGCTCCAGAGTGGGTCTGCGACAGTCAGACTCCTTTGTATGCGTGGAAGCTACAGTGCTGCTTCTGAAATTATTGCCAGTCATATACAAGGAACATCTGATAGATGATCACAGAGTTGAACTTAAAAGAAAAAAAAAAAAAGGTGTATCTCAGTTACAGCTGAGGTATTTGTGTGTTACTTTTCAGGCTTGTCCCAGATTTCTTGTTGGCATCTGTGAGGTGGCAGAAGGAGGAGTGGGGCAAGTTTGTACGTTATTCGGGTTGCTAGGCTAAGGTGATTAAGCAGTATAAGTAGATTCTTTGCTTCTCTGATACTCTCACTGCCAAAACATTTTCTTTTCTTTGCTAGGCTGTACTTCCACAATATGTGCATTTTTTCTTGATTTTCTGGGATAATTACCTGAGTACTGTGTAGCTCAAGTCTTTTTCTATATGCCTAATTGGTTGTTTCTTTGAATGATTTACATGGGATGTATTCTTTAAATGCATCCTATTTGTTACAAAACGTGAAATATGGTGATTTTACATGCTCCTTTAGGACTTCTGAATACTTGTGGTTTCTTGAAATAGAGATTTGTGGGTTTGTGCTTATTGAAAAATCTCAGTATTTTGAAGCAGATGAGCTACTAGTACATAGTTCAAGATCTATGAGGAGTTCACTGTAAAATTATGCCTCTAAATATTCAAAGTTACAAAACAACAAAAAATTACCTGCTTGTTTGAATTGATATAAGCTTGTTACTCAGTCTTTTCCATTTATCCTTTCAGTCTTTTTGTGCAATTGTCCAGCTACTTACATCAAAAACTTTACCTGGCTTTTATTAGAATACTAATACTGGATCAGAGCACAGTTATAAAGCATTTACTGAAAGCTTTCCATTATGACTAAATGCAATGGCCAAGGAAAAACAGAGAACAATCTACTGCCTAGCAAGAGCTCTCAGTAACATTTATATGCTGTTTATGGAACAATAGAACATAACTGTTCTCATATTATAAATAGCTATTTTCATTTTCTCAGTAGTATTAATGTCTTCTGCATGCAGAGAAATGATCAAAATTCCTATACTAATAACTTAAAAAAAAAATAATCCCTATCCTCCAGTTAACTACCACATGACAAGAGCAGTAGCTTCTGAACTTCATTTTTGATAGAGAAAATAGCAGTATAGCTTAATATTTCTTTGTGCATAGCTTAAAATATTTTATGTAGACACTTTATGCATTTCTACACAATTAAGATAGCAATCCAAGATATCTCTATAAATCCTAACATTCCATAGAACAAACATAACCCTTCATGTATAGAAAATGTAGTAATTTTCCATATACAATTCATTCAGCCTGCTTTTTTTTTTTTTCCTCCCCATTCTTCACTTTTAGGATGTGACAGCATTGTGCAGAGCTTTAAATGGCTAGGGACTTAGATTGGAAGTGAGTAGATTTGGGTTCATTCTTGTCTTTCATACTGGGTTATCATATACAGCTCAACTCATTTCTCAATGCCTCTGTTCTCTCGAAAGTAACTAGAGGCCTGTGACTCTTCATAAAACACTGCAAGATAGAAAAGATTGTGTTAGCATTGCACTATTCTGATTCCTTAAAGACAATGTCAATGTTTTCTTTGTCCAGCTATTTTAAAATTATTTCTTACAAAAAAAAAAAAAGGACAAAAATTTAAACTTTGCAATGTAACCAACAGTCCTATATTTAATTTTTAGGCTACAAATCTACAGTTTACTTGTATTAGGAAGGAAAAATAATGTTCTGCATTTCTATACTGCTTCTATATTTATAGCAGTTCTAATATTAGATTGCAAAAAATGACATTTGCATTATAATATATATAGTAGCAGCTCCCTGGATCTACTGACTAAACACATCTACATTTAAAACAAAAATCCATTTCACTTTCTTTTTCTCACAGATTTAATATTGTTCCTTAAACTTCACAGTGGAAGCACATGAATTTGGAGTGTTGTAAACGGATTTTCTTGTAATTTTGTGTTCTTCTAAATGATCTTTTTTACAGCACAATTAATATAGTAATCCTATAAAATCTAGCTAGATTCATTCATATGCTGTTTTGTTTGCAAGACGTCATGTTGCAAAGCAGCTTAATCATTTTGTTACTGAGAGATGGGTCTGTTCCTTAAGGAGTGCAAAGCGATGGAAACACAATGAAAAAAAGAAAAAGAGTAAGGAGAGGATGATGGTCTTTCCTCTAGTGATAGGGGGAATCTAGTTATGGTTTTATTATGAAGGATATTTTTCACTGTTTCACACTGTACCTTGAAAATGCCTACGATAATTTCATATTTGAAAAAAATCAATGTTATGGCACATTTTGTGATAAATGGAAGCAACCTGCAGTTACTTTCATTGGTCCATATGGTTATTATTTTGCACAAATAATTGCATTTTTGTAAAACAAATTCTTTTACAAAAAAAAAAAAGGTATCCTTTTACGTGCAGTGTGGTAGGAATGCAGGCATTAAAGAAGTACAGCACACACTAAGACACTGATATTAGTTCTTTTTTTGATCATCATTGCATTTTCTCCAGATTTTCTTGGGAAATACTGCAACTAAGAATAATAATTAAAGTGAACAGTTGACAGAAGCTCAAACACAGAACTTGTGAGAAGTCAACTGCATTCTCATTTGGTACTTAGCAAAAACATATGGGATATTTAAAGCTTTCAGATTTATTTCTACCAACTATACATGCTAAATTTCTTGGTCCTTCCAGATTCTTGGTGCTGTCCTAAGGATATTTACTACGTATTTAAATTGTGCGCTTGGAAAAATCATGAAGTAGCAAGTCAGGTATAGTGCTTTCTAGTGATGCTACTTTCTGATCCAAAACTGGAAGGTAAATAGAGAAGCTATTGCAAATGATCTTAGAAGGGACTTTGGTGAAACGCCGAAGTCTTTTACCGTCTGACAACAGTATAACAATAGGATGAACTATGGTCGAGTTTCCCCTGTACCTCTCGGTTCTTCTTAAAGGTGGAGCCTTGGCAGTCCCAGTAAGGAAGTGGTGCCAATACTAACCTGTGGTTGCTACTGGTTTGCTAAAATGATTCCTCTGATGCCCCTTATTCCCAGGTGCTGCAACGCTCTTTTCAACCAGCGCCTGCCTTCAGTCGTCTTCTCTCTATGCTATTCAACCCCAGCTTCTTCCATCTTTTTCTCCTTCTAGATACCTCATTGTTCTCATTTTGTCTTCTCTGAACTTTCTCCAAGTGATCCAAATCCTTGAATTGTGGCACCCCAAACTGGGCATTGTAATCCTACAGTAACACAACTCCCCCGTGGGCTTAGAGAAAGCACTTCCACTGAAATGTTTGCTGTTTTTCATAAATTTTCATTTATTTGTGCCCAACTTCTGATCCGCTAGACTTCCTTCATCCTGCCTATCAAAAACTTCTCTCATTGGCTTTTCCCTTTCTGTCTTTGTGCAAGTAACTACTCTTATCTAAAACTAGAACTTTTTGTTTAAAGTTATTTAATTACAGCTTGATGCTCTCTGTCAGTAACTTGTTCTCTATTACATCATTCAAGTTATTAATGAAAATATCGATCCATGCATAATCACACAGAACTTGAAACTCTTTAGTGAGTTCCAGATGGGTTCTAAACATGCAAAAAAGCAAATTGATTTAAATAGCTGAACTTTTCTGTCTAAAAAATCCTGCCATCTAATCCCGATGCAATTAATATGTATGCATTTTAAATAGAATTTAAACTAGCTTGAAAAACTATGATAGTTTGATATATCTGTGTATTTAGAAATCTAAAAATATGTATTAAAAAAATAGGTAGTATTTTATATTGACAAAATATGTATTGGAGAAGGTTAAATCCTGAAGGAATGATTACATCTATTTACATATCATGGAGAGGAAATGCAGATGGATTTAAGATGTGTAAGGAGGAAAGTTCTCGGAAGTATCTTGCACTGAAATCTGATTTTGTCTGAATTTTGCTCCCAGTAAGTGGGGAAATAAAACAGTAAAATTATTTTTCTGACTAAGTCTCTGGTAGAGTCTGTATTTTCATAAATTTCAAGTAGTGTGATGATAAAAAAAAAAGACTATAATTTTCTTGTTTGCTGTTTGTAAATGAAAATCATTGTTAATTTCAGAGCCCGACAGCTGTAGAACATTTGCCAATAGGCAGCAGCTGTCAGTAGCACTCCAGTTTATTTTGCAAACAGATGTTTAATTTGACTTCAATGCCATTGTCAGTTTTTGAGGGGAAACAAAGAGAGGAAAGGAACAGAAATAATCATGATAGTCATAATTTGATTTCATTTCAAAACATAAAGAGGAGTCACTATTAATGACATCAAAAATGTTTTCACTTTTTATTACTGAATGTTTTAAATCAGTTTTTTAATAATGGCATGAACTGAAATTAAGCTTTCTCAATGCATGGTAACTCAGGTTAAGGAAGTGTCAGGAACTGAAGGCATTATTTTAATGTAGTATGCTACATGTTATAATACACATTTATTTATGAATCAAAATGTAATACTCTTTCTACAGTTTACAGATAAAGAGGTTTTTGTCTCTATATTAAAGCCATGGTACCAGTGAGCCCACTGTCATAAAAAAACATAATGTTGTTTACTGGAGTATAATAGTATTCTCATTTCACATCAGTGGAAGTGAAGTGCAAACTGGGTCCAGTAATGACGGAATGAGATAATGAAAAAGCTAAGTAACATAATGTGGTTCATTTTTAATTTTAGAAATTTAATTTTAAAACCCAATGATTTTATCCAGTATGTGCCCAGTGACTGGGAGGCTTTAATAAAACGTGCTGTTATAACATTTTGGCAAGATCCTCCGTTATTCAAAATGTCTAGAGAACCAGATGACAGTTGAAATTAGCAGTATGTGGTCTCAGTCCTACAAAACTTTGGCAATTTTTACATGCTACAAGGTCTAACTTAAATTAGTCATAAAGGTGGCTCATCCTACTGGTCATTTACTCCTTTGCAGTACAATCTGTTCGGGTACTTCAAGACCGTGTTTCTATGAGGTTATATAAGCAAACCTGCAGTTAAGTTTAAGAAGCTATACTGGCTATGTCTTTTGTATGAAACTTTCTATGATAGCAAAATTTTTCTAGCATGCTGAGTTTAGTGTTTGCTGAAATGTCTGCATGTCCACAAAAAAACTAGAACGGCTCTACACAGCACATTTTACAGTTAAAAATTCAAGTGCAGCTATATTTCAATATGAAAGGCAAATGGCTGAATTAACAGATTCTGCCATCTTTACTTATATTGAACAGTATTTAAATTCTCATGTGGATTGAAATATATTAACTGGAGTCTGAGTGATACATTACGTCAATAAGGGTCTCAGAACCTGAACACGGTATTTATCTTGATTCTTTTTTTTCAGTTGAAGTACCACAAAATCAATTCTGATTTGTTTCCTTAAAGGATAAGCTCCATGTGTTGTTGCAATTCTTTAGAAATTATGAAAGAAAAAAAAAAAACCAAACTAGAAAAGGAATTGTTCTTCATGTAAACTGTTGAATTGATTCTTGTCTTTCTACTTATCTGGTTTGGCAATTGTTTGAAGGGATTTTTGAAAGGACTGAAATATAGATTCAACCAATAATTTGAGCGGGCCATTCCTTTCTTTTCCTTGCAGTAATTAGATACCTACTTTTTCTATCTTTTCTACGTCATTAGACATGAATTAGGTATCTTTGTTATAGAACAGCAGTAGTCTGAATGCTTTTTGCTCTGCTTTCCTGAAGAGATGGATTTGTTAGTCAGTTCACTGCTTCAGCAGAATGTGGTTTAAAGCCTTGCAATGCACCAGAAAGCACACTTGATTTCTTTAACGGTTTCTGAGTTTTCATTTACTGCAGAAAGGAGAGGCTTGTGTAGGTGTAGGGGCCTGTGTCTAGAGAAGGAATCAGCTCTGTTTGTTAGGAGGATAATGAGCTTGATGCTCACTCCCTGCAGACTGTATGTAGTCTGGTGGTACCCTTAATATGTACCAACAACTCATTTAAGTTCTACAGTTTACTTTTCATGTTTCTTCCCATAGATTTCTCTGGAAACAGTGTATATGGTTGTTCAGGATGTAGAAAAAAGGGTGTGCTCTCTCATGATACAATTACCTTGCAGTTGTTTGCTGAGGTAGTTATGAGACAAGGAACTTATATACAAAATAGAAAAATGTTCCACACTGCAGAGATGATGCCATGTATTGAGGTATCACCATTTCATGATGGTTCATAAATAAATTGTCTTGTTTGCCAGAGTTAATTTAGATAACAAATACTAATGAATAAGCATTTATCTAATTTCTCTGAATAAATCGTGGACAAACCTTTGTTTTCAATACAGTGAAGAATCACAAATAGCTCTTCATTCTTCCCAGTTTTATAGTAGTAGTCTGTATTTCTGCCACACATAGTTCTACTCACAAAGTACTAAATACTTTCAGGCAAGTAAATGAAAAGAGGCGGCAAATTTCAGAGATAATAAGATATGTGTTTTCTTCATTGTCTTTATCAGTAAGCCACTTGGCTCAGCAAGAATTAAGTTTTAAGTGCTGTCCTTATAATTTTGTAGTTTTCTAGTGGCTACTCATGCATCAGAAAAAATTCAGGCTCTGATTCTTTTCTGATTACGTGAAACTGAAGCTGGTAATTGATTTCAGTAGAAGGTCAGTCAGTTCTCAGTAGACTGTCATCTCACAGTCAACAGCAGCGTAAGATTGCAGGGCGCATCTAGATTTTCAAAGCACCCTCAACATCATTACGTCTGATAATTGTATGTTTTTGATTTTCAAAGCATGGTGGGGTTCTTTTGTCTCATTTTCTGTGTAAATGTTTGGTGGGAGCAAACGACTGCCTGCTATAAAAAGCAAAGTCAGGTGGGTATACCTTATAATTTTGTCTTAAGGATCAGGAGATTTTTCCTTGTTGCTTCAGTTTTGAAACTAAACCAGCTATTGGAAAAGTTTAAATTGCGCTGCTTGGGTGCCAATCTCAAAACCTTAATCGATTCACCTATTTCCTATACACATATCTGAAGGAGCACCCCTGCTTGTCTCTACAGTGTCTTATCCCTTGCTCTGTTTCCTTCTGTATCTCTAATCACACTTGGTGTATGTCAGTTTACCTACTTTAAAACATCTTCCCCTCAGAGTTTCTAATGAAATTAAGAATCTAATTAACTGCACTTTTTGTTCCAAATAAAATTTGGTAGGGCTGGATTCCAGTTCCTAGTCTATGTCTGCTTCTCAAAGCTGCTAATATGAAGGGTAATTTATCATCTTAATCCTTTCCATTACTACTTACTACTGTTCACAATGTGCCTTTAATAGTTCTATTCATGTGCTCTCCTTGCCCTGATGAGTGAGAGAGATACAGACTGTGTAGCTTTTGCTTAATCCCTGGTCCTTTAAGCATAGTTGTAATCACAGCCTCCATGAAATGATGACCTTTATCTGGGTCAACAAGACTGCAGGAGCCCCACAGAGACAAAAGGCTTTTTGTGATAAGACAGCGGGAAACTCAAGTTGCACCAGGGGAGGTTTAGGTTGGATATTGGGGAAAATGCCTTCACCAAAAGGGTTGGCAAGCCCTGGAACAGGCTGCCCAGGGAAGATAAATACAACCCTGGAGGTATTTAAAATACATGTGGTTGTGGAGCTTTAGGGACATGGTTTAGTGTTGGGCTTGGCGGTGTTATGTTAACTGTTGGACTCAATGATCTTAAAGGTCTTCTCCAACCTAAACAATTCTATGATAGGGCTGGAGTTTTTTTCCTCTCCTTGTTGCTGGATGTTATTTTATAGAAAAGGCTTCAAGCCACCTTGAGGAGGAATCAGTCACTTCCAAGTAGTTTCATTACCCCAGGCTGTTCTGGGGAGCTAAAGTATGTAATCTATATGAAATCACATCCACAGTCTGACAACTCGCTGCTGCAGCAGAGATGTGACTAGACTTTTTCTTGCCCTTCCTATGCATCTCTTGGACAATTTTTTGTCAGTTTCCTAACACCTGTTTCTGTACCTTTCAACATAGCTATTCCTTAATCCTAAGAGTATTTTTCTTTCCTGTAGCGAGTTTAGCAATTATTCTTTCTCCATTTACTTCCTTGGTCCTTCTGTTTCTGCTGTGCCCTAGTAACAGCCATTACTGTTTACTTCATATGTTGCAGGGCTGCTGCTGCTTTAGTTGCTGAATCTCCCTTACCATCCCGTTCAGCTTCCTAATCCTTATTCCTTTGAGCCTTTAAACACCTAATTCACAGCTGATCCCCGTGGCCATTCCCATGCTTACAAATCTCTTCTGCACCAATCGTTATTAAAAAATATCTGTCACCCAGTCTTCACCTTCTCCTAACCTAGTCAAACATCCAATATTGCATTCCCTTCACAGAATAATCTGAATCAGGTAAAATCACAACCTACCTAGCCTTTTGTTGTCTTTAAACTTCAAGAATTACCGTAGTCCGTTTGCTCAGCTGACCTGCTTAGAGCGTTCCTGGTACATTACCCTGTTCAGGGTCAAGGCACACATGCCCCGGGCACAGTTTCCATCAATATACTTTGAAATTTCACCAGTGAACCAAAGGTGATTTATGCTGTAACTTTGTCCTGAAGTCATTCCACATCTTCCTCAATCCCATGTGTAGGTGTTGTTTGTGAATGACTGGGCGCTGACATTCTGATCCCACATTGATTAGGGCACAATAATAGAGAACAGGTTACTGAAAGTTTCTGAGACTAATCTGTGGTTCGTTAATGTTAATGTCCACAGAACAATAGAAGTATTGGAACTTGTGCTTCTTGTCAGTGATCCTGGCAGAGTATACTTTAGGAGTCGTTTTACTTGCATCACAATAGTTGCAGTACCTGTGAGTATTTCGCTTGTATTGTCCAAGCAGCTGCTAAATGTGCCCAGACACAGGCGGAAGGGCACGGCTCTGGTATCGATGTTTTTATTGTAGGTTACTGGGGCTAGCTTGTTTTTTTATCTGTTGTAGCAAAACTGCTACCAGTGCTACTGGTGTGGCAACTAATCTGACACAAGAAGGTTGTATGCATTTGGCATTTTTAGGGATGAAGCAGGAAGAGCAAAAACCCTGCTGTACAGATTCCCTGCTACTGCATTCTCTAAAATACCTGTGTACCGAAGCTTTGCAACAATGCTTGCTACAAATTCTTACTGCAACTAATTTTTGCAACCAGAACAACTCTATGAACTGTAGTCACTACCCTAACGCTGTCTTCATCCACAAACTTGTTGCAGCAGATACAGAACAAAGAGTAAGAGAAGCTTGGTGAAAACCTTTCTAACGATGTAGATTTCATGGTTTAATTTGATCACTCTTTCTTAATTACGTGTTGCATGAGCAGAGTGATATTTTCTCAAAATATATTTCTCAAATACAGTTTGAATGTACCTTCTTCCCATGATCTGTTCCTTCAGAATGAGGGAAGTGGAAAAGATACAGTCCTAACCCTTTTATCTTTACTGGTCCTTTCTTTTCTTTCGTTTCTCTGCACGCGTATCTTTCAGTGTAAACAACCAGTATCTCCTGGCATTAGCTGTCTGAATGTTCAGTAGCTGCCATCTCAGCTGTCAGCGGAAGCTCTTAGAAAAGCCCAAGTAGAAAAGGTTCAGTTGTTACAGGTATTAATACTTGAAAGCTGAAACGTGTGTCTCAGCTGAACTATGGAGATGGCAAATCTCCTTCTGATTCTTCCAGTTCCAGTGGATTTGTGGTATCAGACTTAACCTCAAGTACTAAAGG
>JAVJGJ010000002.1:26892763-26985283 GCA_035590215.1 Microhierax caerulescens
AAAGGTTCTGCATCAACATTAACCTTCCCTAAAGCAGATACGTTCATAATATTAAGGTCTCTTTTAAGAAGTAGTATTAAGCATTTTAATATCAAGTTAGCTAAGTTTCAGTGAATGTTAATTTGTGTTGTTAATTGTGGTGATTTAACCTTCAGGCTCCTGTCAACTCAAGTGATGTGATGATTTTTTTGGATTTGAAAACATCAAATACCTTATTCCAATTTGGTTTCCTGCTACTGAATACCCAGTAATTAGTATTTAACAAGTGGGTGGACCTGGTTAGGATGTCGCTTATGACATACAATTTTTGTCTGTACAAGCAATAATTTACTCATTAAAACATGACTTCAGTATATTGCTAGTTGACACCTCTTCCAAAACAGTAGTTGGAGAATGACAGCTCCAATATTTTTTTTTTAATCTACAAATTCTCTTCCTTCATTCCCAAATCTCCTAAGACTATTAACAATTTTTCCAAAGTTTTGGGAAATATTTTCAAACTTAATTCACTGGACACTCATGCTGATATTTAACTTCTACTTTTTTTCCTTTTTTCCTTTTTTAATACAATATACAAAAAAAAGTCTGTTGGTTGTGGTTTGGTTTTTTTTTTCTTTTTTCCGATCCCCTCCAACCTGGAGTAGGGGAAGGTGGCTCAAGAGGGGAGGGTTATGTGCATAGGATATGAAGATTAAAATAAGTGTTGTAAAAGGGCAAATATGTTTTTTACTGTGTCATGGATGTCCAGGCTTTCTGTGCAATAATGGCAAAACCATGAGAGTTTAAGTCGTGACAGCAAGGAGTTTGGGAACTAGTGAAGAGCAGCATGTGTGGGAGGGTTTGAAACGTGGCCTTTGCCTGTGTGTTTTGTTTTTTGCACATCCTGGCATAGCAGGTTATGCAGGCTGCAGAATGAAAATGCGGGTATGGTTGTGTCTTTCTTTTTTTGCTTCTCTTGAACACCTAGAGGAATCGAGTCTTTGAGTTCCCTGTGCCAGTGGGCGAGTGTAACACAGGTTGCATAGGTCTTTTAAGCAGAAGTAAAACAATGCTTGATAAGTTTTATTTTTTGTTTTCATTTTTTTCATTTTTATTTTAGGATTTCTTAGTTAATACGCAAATGCTTTGTATCAGTTCTTTTTGCAAGTTAGCTCAGTGAGTACAGCAAACCAGTACTTAGAACAAGATAAATATGTCCTCCAACCATTTAGTCCTATACCATCTTTTTAGACTTTTTATTGCAGTATAATTTATAATGTATAATTTTGAAACTCGAGGAGATGGTACTTGCTACAAAAAAAAATGGTGGCTAGCAAAATACCTGGTGAAGTCACAGCCTGTGAATAGCAATGTGACATTTTCTCAGGAGTCCTAGAAAACTAATTATTTCATCTTTGTAGCTTTTGGTGGCTTTTTATTTTTTCGGGGGGGTGATGGTTTGCTTTTATTTTTGGGGGGTTGTGGGTTTGGGGTTTTTTTGGGTTTTTTTTCCCCTCTCTGAGTAATGGGTATAGTGTACATGTCAGAAACAATTTTGTCAGTATGAGTTTTTATCCTGAAGATTTTGGATTTAATATTTATGTGTTGTGGTTATTCAAGCGAAGAACAGAGAGATTTTCTGAGGACAGACACAAGATAGCAGCATATATAATTGTGTTTTCCCTTAGAGCTTTTTGTTGTATTATATATGATGGCCAAATCAGTCCTGAAGTCAGTGAGCTTCCATGTATGCGTGTGATGGCAGACCTGAGTGTGATATGAAGGATAACCACAGGATTTTGCTGTGGGGTTTCTCTCCATTCTATTTTCTGACAGTATGGATGAAATGTTGAATAACTATACTGAAGCAGGATATTCTGGTGTATATGTATGCACTGAATACTTTAGAAGTGTGCAGCTTTTATTGTTTTTCATCTGACTAATCTGTTAGAGAAAAGGCACTCGTCCTGTGCAGAGATGTAAGTGTTGAGGTATGGCAATGTTGATAAACTTCATATCAATATTACTGTGTTTTGTTCAATGTCAAATATCAAGTCTGGTTGGTTTGCTCAATCCATGTTAACAACATACTTTAAAACAAATTAACAAACAAAACCAACCAAAAGACAACAAAAAATGCACCATCTGTGTTAGCTCCTAAGGCATCAAATAATAAATGATTTCATGCAAGTTTTTAATAGTAGTGACCGTTTTCAATGATGGCTGATGACAAAATTAGTTTTATGGTGTAGACAGTTTGTTCTTCGTTGAGACTGAGCATATTTTCCTAGTTGAAAATTATTTTGAAGAAGGTAGTTGTCAAATACCCTACCAGTGTAAAAATTGCTGGGCATCGAATGGCTAAGGGGTTGTATATGCTTTCAGAAGAATTTTAATTTATTTTTAATAAGTCTCCTAAATATTAGAAAGAGAAATAAACATTGGTAAGCCTCTGGGAGTCTGCACATTTCCTGACCTTGTGAGTACATAAGAAACATAGGGTTGGTTTTTTTTTAAGGCAACACAGAAGAAAAAAAAAAAAAAAAAAAAGAGACAGAACATCCTAAATGATGTATTAGAATTACAAAATCCACTAACACCAACAAAACTACAGAAGTTGTAAATAAGTGGTTTTTACCTTACTTTCTAGTGCTAATGTAAATGATATATTTAGATTTTTTTTCTCTCCAAAACACAAAAAAATCAAAAAAAGCAAACAAACTTAACATCCTATTAAGTATATTTGTTCTCAGTACCTTTCTGTGTGGGGCAGGAGGGGAACAACTTAAAATAATGTAATTAATTCAGTAAGGCATGGAATAAGTACAGAAAATAATTTTGATGGCTGGAAGGGCAGGATAAGTTTAACTCACAAATAATACAGAGCAGAAAAGGTTTCTTATCTGCAGTCCAGTAGTTTATGATTATTTCTCAACTTCCGGGGGAAACTTAGGGTATCTTCACTAGCTCTGGCAAAATCTGTTTTATTAAAATGTAACTAATATTGTACTTAATGGTTTTGATGTAAGCTTAAAAAATGTCATAGGAACAATTCTTATAGATCCTCTTCCTTACTACTTTTGTCACATCATCACACCTACAGAAGCAATTTAAAATAAGAGTATTTCTGTTGATGCTATGATTTGACAAAAAGTCAGGAAGATGAGCTAAAGCTGTTTCTATGGAAGAAAGGAAAAAGAACCCAACCAACCAACTCCGTTTCTGGTATGACTTGGCGCATTCCCAAGGCTGCTATGATGATTTTTTATGTTTTATGACATTTCCTGTTTGTTAGTTTCATAAATGCAATTTATGTGACTTTGGTCGAGCTTTTCACAGCAGGATGGTACAATCATTGTGCTGGAGAGGGCCCCCCTCATTCCAGGGAAGTCTTTCAGGGCAGATCTCACCCCCGTTACGCTCAGATGTGGTCTGACCAAACTGAGACAGGACAGAGACTCTGACCTGCTTGTATATGACATATAACATTCTAAAGTAGCATTGCCCAAACAAATGCTACAAGAGCTACTAGATAGTCCTTGATTTTGTTGAGAACTACAAAGAAAAATAATAAGTAATGCTGTTACGAGGATTTATTTTTTTTTAAATAAAAATAGCTGCTGCTGGGTGTTTATATGACTGTAACATACAGTTTTGCTCCTTAGTCTGCTGATGGAAAAGCTTTAACACAAACCCAGAAGCATCACTTTGAAAAAAATGGGAAACAAGCAGATTTTTTGAGTTGTATTAATTTCCTTTTTCTTTTTTATTCCATGGTATGCTGACAGTCAAAGAGAGAAACAAGTCAATTAAAGATCCACTGACATATGTTAATATGTAGGGGAAAGCAATCAGATCTCCCCCTTCCATTAAGTTTAGATAGCACTGGATGTTGGGAGTGGTGGGAAAGGTTTGTGCTGACTAAGAAGACATAACCTTGTGTAAATTCTTAAAAGCTTTCTTTTCTTTCTGTGAAAGTTAGCCATTCCATTTTTAAGCTGTTTTTATAAGCCTCAAAACCAAAGAAAAGAATCTAGTTCAAATCAGAACTTCTATGAAGGAATAAAAACTATGTCCAAAAAATAAATAATAAGGGACCAAAAGTCAGTGGTAACACCTTGGCAAATACATTGATCAGATGCTTTGGTCTGTGTTCAATCTAGAAGCTGATTATTAATGAAATTAATATTTTTAAATTAATTTAATACTTTTCTGTCTGAATATCTGTAAAGTTGTGTGCCTGCTTTCAGTATTTATGCAGCCATCTAATATACCAACCCTCTTTGACTTGGAATCAGTAACAAAACTCTCATTTAGATTATTTGCTCCATATATAATTTCAAACACAGCTGAAGAGAGAATGACTCAGAGATCTGTGCAGCTTTTGTTGTTAGAAAAGGAACTGTTCCCTTGACATTTTCCACTGATGAGCTAACTGCAGCAAGAACAATATAAGTACACTTCAGGCTTCAGTCTTTCTACATTTTGTTTCTAAAATAACTGCTTCTCAAATAAATACTCACAATATCTTTGTTACCTGCAGATTTGGGAGCTCCTTCATCAACCAGCAGATTTCTTGTTTGTTTGGGTTTTCTAAATTTTGTTTGGTTTTGAGTAAGCTTTGAGTTTGCTTTTAAAATGATATTGAAAGCACAGGATCATAGAATTATGTAGGTTGGAAGGGACCTCTGCAAGTAATTTTGTCCACCTGCATGCTTGAAGGAGATGTTGTTACATCAGGTAGGTTGAGTAGGCTGCTGAGGCATGGATTTGGTCAAGTTTTGAATATCTCTGGGGTGGAGATTGCACAAACTGTCTAGGCAGCCTGTTCAAGTGTCTGATCACCATCCTCATGGTGGGAAAGATTTTCCTTGTATCTGCACAGCATTTCTTGTGTCCCCACTTGTCTGTTGCCCTGCATCCTACCACCATGAACTTCTGAGGAACATCTGGCTCTACTTTTTCTGTATCTTTCTGATAGGTAGTTGAAAACAACAAGCAGTAAGATAGTTCCTTCACATTTTCTTCCTTAGACTGAGCAAACCCAATTCTCTCAGCCTCTCCTTAGACATCAGGAGCTTTATTCCTCTGCTCATCTTGGTGGCCCTTCACTGGTCTTCCTGTAGTAATGCAATGTCTTTCTTTAACTGGGCAGCCCCAAACTGGCTGTAATACTCCAGATGTGGTCTCACAAGTACCAAATGGAGGAGAAGAAACCACGTTCCTTGATCAAGTTGCTACGCTTTTGCTGAAACCAGTGGCTGCCACGGTAGCAATGACATGCTGCTGGCTCATGGTCAGCCTGTCCACCAGGACCTTCAAGATGTCTTCTGCAGAGCTGCTCTCTGGCTAGCAGGTGTCCTCTACTCTACTGCTGTAACTGCATTATTCCATCCTATGTGTGCAAGATTTTGCCTTTGACTTCTCACCGGGTTTATGCCGACCCATTTCTCAAGTCTATCAGGAATCTGCCTGTGTAAACAGTAGCCTTACCCTCCAGCATGTCAGCTGTTTCCCCAGTTTAGTGTCATCTGCAAACTTGTTGAGGTTTCATTCCACCCCCTCATCCAGGATGTCAATGAAGATGCTGTTCACCTTAGTATGAATCCTGGAATACAGCTGCTGGTATCTGGCCAGCATGTAAGAAATTAAAGCATCTTGATAATATGTGAGTTGTGACAGTGCATTTCAGCTCTGGTTGCTGTTACTTTGCATTTTATTAATCATACATGATTGTTTTCCAATTTTATGGTACAGTGTTTGAAAAACCATGATTGACAGTGTATAAAAAATTGTACGTTTCTTTGAGTCTGTGAAAGTATTGGTTCTCAGTTGCAGTGTAGCATCCAAAAGGTCTTTAAATTTGTCTTTGGTTTTCAAAGCAAAGGCTGGTAAAACCTAAGATAGCATACAGTGTCACAGAGTGGGCATTGGGCTCATATTCTTGCTAGTAATTGTTTTGCTTGTGTGGTTTGTTTTATTTTTCCTACTTGTTTCTTGTTAAAAACCCTGAAAAAGATTTCTCCGAAAGCTTTCATTCTGCTTCTCACATACTTGGTCAGTCTCTTCTGGCACCATTTAAATTGTCCCATGACAGTTCTCATATTAATAAAAGACAGTTTTAACTACCTCTGGGTTTCATTCACTTTCTGTTATTTGCTACAAGCTCGTATTTATCCCTAGTGTGAACACTCCCTTATAAAGATGAGGCCTAGGAGTTCCCCTTCATCAAATACTGGCAGATAATGCCCTTGCTTTTTGGAAAAGTCAGTCTTGCTCGTCTCTGTTTCATGCTGTTTTTTTCACAGCTTTGGTTGGTTGTCTGTGTTGTTCTTCTCCACATTTTCCTTTAGAAGATGCCATCCCTATTACGAACAAGAGCGAGCTGTGGCTTCTGCATCCTTTCAAGTTTGATCTGGCTTTAAGAAGTTTACAAAATCCAGTTATTCTTCTGTGTGCTTTATAATGTGAAACAAAGCATTCCCTCCTCTCCCACTCAGACCTTCTATCTTGGCAAAGAAAGTGCAGTAAAATTGTCTCTTGCTTTTGATAACTTTTGATAATTTTGTGGATGGGACATCTTCAAAGAAAGGTTTACATGACTACAACACCACTTCTAAGCAGAGTTTTATTTTTCTTCTCACTTCAACTGGGATGAGTGAGGAATAATTCTAGAGATATCAAGATAATTATTTGACTGTAAAGTTAAGACAAGAATCTGGTCCTTGTTATGTAGAGTTTTAAATACAAGTGATGGTACAAAATGTTGCTAGAATAATGTGCTCCCTTACTAGTAAACAAAGAAAAATGCCAACTCCCAAAGCATGTTCTCCTCAGAAAACTGTTCAAAGAATGTCTTTCAATTTAACAAAAATCTGTTTTCTTAAATAAGATTAATGTTTACATGTGATTAAATTTTACTGGTTAAAAAATGGTCAAAGCAGCTAGTTAAATTTATTTAGGATTGGAAGGGGTCACCTGAGCCATTTGAACATATTTTCCAGTAGATTTTGGGATTTTTTTTTTTTTTTTTGACATTTACTACATGGTGGTTATGATAGTAATCTGCAAGAAGAAATTGGGCTTGGTGTTTTGCTAACTTGAAGATTTTTGATGCAAAATTCAATTTATGATGTCTCAGGTGGGAGGCTAAAAATCAGCCAAGTTTCAGGTGTACAATTCCAACTGTAAAAAAATGAAATTGCACAGCAACTCTGGTTTTCTCCATATTGTTTCAGATTTGACCTCCTTGCCTTTCCCCAAACTGAGGCTTATAAACTTACATTTTGTTCAAACAATAAGCCTTAATAAAATAATCTAGATTTAATTAATTTAGGAGTTCCTTGTCTTTAGGAACCTTTGAATTTATTTTGAAGACTTTAGCTTATGCTGGTTCTAACTTCTGATGTACCTGATGTTTTTGCTGGATTGCTGTCATATATTGGAAGTATTTACCTCTTCAGAATGCTAGGTAGATTCCTACAAACCTTTGCTTGCTTTAGCTGTGCTATTTTTATGAAATTGGATAGAATTTCAGTATTTGAGTATAAGATTTGATTGAATATTCAGTTGACTGTTGTGCATTTCAAGTGCACAGATCCTTACTGTGTAACTATGATCACTTCTTTAAAAGTAATAACGTTCCCAGTTTCTGTAAAACATGATTAAATTGAAATGCAAGTTGAAATAAAAATATCCTGACTGTAGTCCTAGTTTGTGTGTATATATTGTCAGAAGAGGGAAATATCCAGTCTTAGCAGGCCAGTTCTGTCCTTTTGCTACTTCATCAAGTATTTTCTTCTTCTTTTAAAGAATAATTGTATTTAACCCTTTTTTTTTTTTTTTTTTTTCCTTCTCACTATAGAGCCAGTATTGTGCAGAAGCGCATAATTTATTTTCAGGATGAGGGTTCTCTCACCAAAAAAATCTGCGAACAAGGTAAGGTAAAGTAAAACATCTTTCTGATCTCCATGTCATGTTCTACACACTTAAATCATTTCATCAAACTAAAATTTTGAGGCTTGGAACAGTTTCATCCAGGTTCAGATTTGGGATTTTCTATTCAGTTATGTTCTTTCTTACCATATATACTGTTCCTCACACAATTTTCCTTGCCTTTCCTTAAATGTGATACTTGCAGCATTTTACCTGGTCTTTGTGTGAAACCTGTTTGTCTCCAGGGTACCTGGTCTATTGAATCCTGGGGTATTTCATCCCTTCCTAAACAGAAGCATTGCAGGTGGTTATGTGTCCCACCGGAGAATTTGTATGCTTTGGCTGTCCAGAAATCTCAAGCCTATTGTGTTTTGAGATCAACTGAGGTTCCATCCATAACAGATAACCAGAAAGAAACCCGTTTTGAATCTGAAGATGACTGAAATAGTGCCTTCTTCTTTTAAAATGTAGTTTTAAGTCATTACATCCACTTGTAAGTATGGGCCAGGGCTCTAGTTTAATCTAGTGTAGTCTAACTTAAAATTAAACAAAACAATACAGTTTAGCTTAGATTTATTTACTGGAATATTATGGCAACTTTGCTGTCACCTGTTGATTTTCAGTAAATTGAGAAACTGTTTTCAATGGGTACTTTGCTGCTTTTTCAGACTCAGCCTCAGAAGGTGTGACTGACAAACCAATCTTAGATTGTTGTGCCTGTGGAACTGCCAAGTACAGGCTCACTTTTTATGGAAACTGGTCAGAAAAAACACATCCCAAAGATTTTCCACGTGAGTATCACTCTTCTACTATTGTTGTACCATATAGGGACTGAGAAGAGGGCTGGAGCTTGTTTTATGACACAACATTACTTAAAAGCTCAGCAGTGTGAATTATGACATATATGGAATACTGGTAATGTTCAGCACTGAAAATCCATGGATCTTTCTATGACTGTTATGCATTACAAAGAAATTCTGTTGATTTGCTTGATGTTTTGAACTGAGATGTGTATGAGATGACAGTTTGAAGATTTCTTTCTGGTGAGAAAGGTTGGGGGTTTTTTTGCTTTGTTTTTGTTTTTTTTTTTTTTTTAAGACTGGTTTATAATTTTTATAATTTACAGCTGTGAAATTAAACTTTAAGAAAAAGGCCACAAAGGATGGGCAACACACAAAGATTTTTGTTTTACAACAATTACAATCTAGCCAGTTTCAAAGTTTTATGAAAGACTCCAGTTAGTTGCAAAGCCTTGAGTCTTGCTTCTGAGGATGTTAATTAGGTACATAGACCTTTAGAATATTCTGTAGTCTTTGTTGAATACACAGATAAAATACATGTTCTGAGCTTTGCCTATCTGGTGTTTTAAAGTTTCTGAACTACAAAATCAGCATTCTTGTTGCAATAACCCAATTAACTGTAAAAAGCTAGTTACAAAAATGCGTATTATGCATTTGTTCTATCATTCTTGACTCCGCAGTCTGTGGCAATAAAGTCTAGGAAGTGATTTCATAATGTAAGTCACATTTACAGGTCTTTAAACTTTGTTATGTTGTCTGTGGCTGATGTTTATTATATAGACTTTGTATGTTGAGGGGGGGTTATTATTACGATTGTCACAGTGTCAGCGTATCATCATGAAACTCAAATACAGTTTGTGTGTCAATCAGCTCATAGTTTTAAGAGCATAAGAAATATTGCTTATGTTGAGTCTCTCATACATTTTAAGTTGAATGTGGCATTGTTCAAATATTATTTGTCAGCATAATACATGGGAGATAAAATAAGCAAACCCCATTGCAGGAAGGCAATTTTAGGCGATTGGATGATTTATATAATCTGCTGAGTGTGACACTTTGTATGCATTATTTGTGTGGATTCAGCTGGTGGTTAGAAATAGGGCATGACAAAATGATTGAAAACTATGAAATTACAGTGACTTAAGGATGTAGTATTGGGGATAAATGGCCTTTTTGTTCAAATCCATGTCAGTGAACACATGAAGAGTATGTGTGCATGTTCTGTAGTTGCTATAGTACAATAGTAGACTCTGTAGACTGCTACCTCTCCCCAGTTACAAAGTGGTGAATTATATTGATCTTTTACTTTTAAAAACTTGAAAAGTGAAAAGATAACCACATAATTTCTACTAGCAAGATTAAGCCCAGTAATAACAGCTGGTAAGATTTTACATTGAAATTTCTGAAACTTGAGAAAAAGATCTCATCCAGGTATAGTGATGTTTAAAAATGAAAACTAGTCATTAACATTACTCTTTACAATGTTGCACTTGTGCAGTAATTACGTTAAAATAAAATGTTGTTCGTGAGAGACTGTGGTAAATCAGTAATTATTTGCCAAACCATCACATAAAAAATTCTTCTGTGCTCTTATACCATTAGCACGGCTGAAATAGAAAGCAGATCATAGAACTTACATTTTGTATCTTTTTTTTTTCCCACTTTTCAGATTTGCTTTAAAAAATCTTAAATAATATGTACTCTGTTGCTTAGCTTTTACCCCAAAACTGCTTTTGCCAAAGTATTTTCTTTTGCTATTATATAGCATATTATATAGAAGCATATAAATGCTTCTCGAAGGTATAGTGCAAAACTTTTAATTCTGGGAATCTATTTTGAGCTTTACACAGATTCCGTGGGTTAGGAATAATTTTCTATTTACTATACCACTGCAATTAAAATACCTCTGTTCTGTTAAATTTAAGTGTATTGTCTGTTTAGGAGTTACCAGATGTGCCTGCTCCCTGTAAAGCATTGCTTTACAGCAAACCCCTGGAGCACAATCTTGTTCTGAGTGTGCCAGCCATAGAGTGAATCGAGACAGGTGTACTACAGCTGTAGAAAGGGTTCAAAAACTAATGATTAAAACAATTTTGCTTTCATGGATCTCTGACTGAAAAAAAATAAATTAACTGATTTGAAAACTAGGTTTAAAAGAAATATGTTTTTTCAGGTAATTTTTGCAAGTTATCACAACTCCTGATTATAGGATTACTGGAAGCTGAGTATTTAATTTGTTATTAAATCTGGCTGAAGGGGAACTATTAAATTTCCTATCACATTTTGCCAGTCAGAAAGATTTGTATTGACGTATGCCGTGTGGCTTAAAAACATTTATTCTCTCTGGGTATCACCCTTATATGATAACAGAAATATGTATGTCCTTCATCATGATTTGATAGGGCACATCAATGAAACATGTCAGAAGATACATTCTCATGTTCTGATGACACCTTGGTGTTTATGCAAAAGCATACATATCTGTGTGTAAGTTGAGAAACTACTCATACAAAAAGGAAGAGAAATAACACCACTGGAAAGCTGTTTCTGTTTGCTGTCATAAGAAATGGATAGTGACATTGAACTGGTGATGCAAAATAGCCCTGCCCTTGTACTGCTCAGATTATTTCATGCAGGGAAGTTTCTTTGAGGTTTAGAGGAAAAGGCTTAAGAATTATTGAGCTGTCTCTTCGTTCTCATAAGAAATGGGAGGTTCAAGGTGAGGAGTGAAACGTGCAAGTGCTGCACAGTTTTTATAAAAATTTTGGAGTAGATGTGGTGTACTTTGAACATCTCCTTTGGGCAAGTAGGTCGGCCAGGTGTTTTCTCCACAGAGCCAATACCTTCAGGGAGAGCTGTTCGGTGGAAGATGCTGGCGTCTAGTTGGAAAGGCATCAGATGTTCTTGTCCTGTTCAGGATAGGGAGGGAGAGAAGCTCTGCAGCACAGGGAACAATTCATTATCATTTTACCAAAGGTACGGTGGTTCTTGTGCATACTGATACATTTTTCTTTTGTAGGGACTTTGTGGAACCTTCTCTTTCAGTAGCTTTAAGTGCCACTGTGTTTCAGGGAAAGCTACTGCCTATGACTTCAGAGAGTTAGACCAGTGTGCTAGGGAGAAAGAATGGGCAGAACTGGTGGTCTCATGACTGCAACTGGATGACAGTATCTCTCTGTGGTTTGACAAGGTGCCAGTGTGTATTTAAGGAACAATTACTAGATCTTAGATCAAGAAGCTATTTACTGACCCTGTAGTCTGTTCAGCAATAACCTAGTGGGGAGGGGAGGTTTAGTTTTGGTTTTTCTCCATTTGGGGCTCAATTACTCATTAGTTTTAATAGATTCTGAAAACATAAAGCCTACTTCAATTCAGAGCTTAGTAAGTGTATTTTGGTCCAAGTGTAGCACTAAGGAAACCACAGAGGCTCTGTTTGCTGTGTTGCTAGGTCATCTCCCTCATCTATTTATTCTGCTCGCTACATTTTTCTAGCTTTTTTTCCCCTACCATTGTGTTCATTTTTTATTTCTAATCTATTTTCTGTTCTCCTGTGCTCAGGTTTCTGCATCTGACTTTATCTATTCAGTCTCTACACTGTCTTTTTCAATTCCATTGTCCAACCTTTCACATCTTAAATATGCATTCCTTTTATTTACTTCATTATTCATTTTTCATTCATTTATTCGTTTTTAGGTGTTTTTAATGCTACTCTCTACCTTTTGCATTGCAAAGACAAATGTTAAATATTGTCTCACTCCATCATTGTCTCCCTCATCTCCTACAGTCTTTGCATTGTTGCCAGACTGTCTGCTTATGTGAGCAGTTAATTTTCTCATCCTTTTCCTTTAAGCCCATATCTTTGCTGAGTGTCATTTGATACTTAAATGAATTCATTTTTATTTCCAGTAGTGGGACTTCTGTGACTCCTTATTTCTGCTTGATTCTCTTTTCAATTTCATCAGACTCCTCTAACATTTTTTCTTCAAACTTTTGAATTTTTTTCTTTTTCTATTCAACAAGACGAGAAACAAGAAACAAAGAAGGAATTTTTGTGCCTAGCTCTACAACTCATACCCTGTAAGAAATTTGAGCAAGCAAATTCAGTGACTATAGAAGCACTAAAATTCACTTCTTCACTTGCTTCCTAAATTAAAGGGTACCTCTACTAATTGTTGGGGTGAGGATGGGGGAAGGAGACAATGTACATGTGTAATTTAAGCATGCAGAAGCAGAAAAACCAGCTATGTCGGTGTGAATAAGAGCAGCTCTTTACCGTATTTCAGAAATGTCCTGGAGGAAGTGCTGGATGCCGTTTGCCCACAGAAAGCAAATGTTTCAGCTCTGTTTCAGTGGGAAGCTGCTGGAGGAGGTTTCTGTCCTTTATAGCCCTGTGTCTGATAATGTTTTTGAGCAAAGCTATAAATGAAAATCTGTAACATTTGATGATAGTGTGATCATGCTTATATCTACCTTTTGCTGGGAATTTGTTGTCACTGCTCAAACTAGTGGTGGCAAAACCCCAAAAATTCTAGTGGACTGTTAGAAGCCAGTATCTCTCAGTAAGAAAACAAACTTGCTGTTAAATCTTTGAGTAACCGCTAAAGTCTCCCCTTGCAGTTTTCAGCCTCAAAAATATTTTACATAAAAGCCTACAATTAAAGGATTCTTGAACTTGCTGAAGAAGTGAAGTCTTTGGTGAAGAAAATGTACTAAGAGTATCTGTTTGGAGGGGCTGCTTGATTAGCTGGAGTACAATCTTTCTCACCATTTCTGCCTGTGTTGTTATATCTGATAATTACTGACACTTTATGCTATGTTTCCATAGTTCACTGCCTGGTTTATTACCCTCAAGATACAGTGTATTGATGTAGTGAGAACTGACTGTGTGCAACACATGCAAAAGCTTGGCACTGTGAAGAACTGGGTGCTTCAAACCTCTTACTTCAATAAAAAAATAGGAATTATGTTTTAAGACTGTCTTGATGGTTGATTTTTATTTATTTTTTTCCCTCCCCTGAAAGGACGCACGAACCACTGGTCTGCGATCATTGGTAGTTCTCACTCAAAGAACTACATCCTTTGGGAGTATGGAGGATATGCTAGTGAAGGTGTCAAACAAGTCGCAGAGTTGGGGTCCCCAGTAAAGATGGAAGAAGAAATTCGACAGCAAGTAGGTGTAATTTAGTGCATACTTTAAAAAATGAATCCTACCTTGGCCTGTGAATGATCTGACATTGACAATGTCTGTGAATGTCATCATGTTGGCTAAGTTTCAGTTCAGCAGATTAGGAGATCTGCCTGTCTTTCTAGACTCATTCTTACTGTGGCAAAAGTTTTTGTCTGTGAAAGGACAAGTAAATTGCAGTATTCTGAATTGAGAAAACCTATGAGTCATGCAACATGTAAATCGGAGGTAGAAAAGTAAGATTCATCTTTCTGCGTTTAATCATGACGATGCTTAGAGTTTGTTCAAGGAATACCTTGAAGACGGCAAGCAGTATGCATTATTTCTTTTTTGAAGTGGTGATTTTTAGTTTATAGTATATTGTAGTTTGTTTTGGGTTCCTTTCTGGTAAGCATCTTATTTACAGTTTTCTGAAGATTCATTCAGGTCAGAAATGCTCTTACAGGAGAGTGAGGTGATTTTTGTTGCTGAGCAGGAAAGCTTTACACAACTGGACTAAATTTTATGAATTTGATTAATTAGCATTATGGTTTAAGGGCAAAATAGCCTTTACAGTATATCATATTAGAGAGGATTGACTTAGCCAAACAGAAATCGATCTTTCAAACAATTTATAGATTATTTTCATTTTGTTACATCAAGTAACAAGCAACCAAATAAAATATAGCAGTGCACAGTGATGGTTATTATTAGGAGGTCTGCCTCCATGAAATTTAAGGACTTGGCTGGAAACTGAGCTCAGTTATAAAACTGAAAGAATGTAAATATTATTATATATAATATTTATACGTAATTTTACGTAGACATATGCATGTGGATAAGTGCATATATGATATATAGTTATGATTGTTCCACATGGGAGAGAAGGCAGAAATTGCCCCTAACAGCTTATCAACTTGTGCAGACAATACAGGAGCAGGAGGGGAACAGCAATTAGTAAGAAGAGTTAAAGGCAGAAAAGTTAGACAGATCTTGTTTACTGAAGCTTCTGGCTGCCTAAGCTTTCCTGGCTTTCCCCCCAAATTGATGAAGTGATACAAGTGAGCAGGATGCCTAGTCGGAGGCAGGATAATCAGGGACTCTTGCAGCAGGGACATGCTGAAAGGGAGAGCAAAATGGGAGCCAAAGGGCTTGTTTGTGCATTTCATGTGCCTGTTTTGCTGTTCCAACCTTTAGTGTGCTGTGAGAGGTGTGACTTGATGTTTAATTGATATGCAATATTTTTAATATATTCCTGGGACACTTTCTGTTTCTGCCAAATGTGCTGAGAATTAAAGATTTCAAAACAGCTAGAATTTTATAGAGGTATTTGTATTTCAATCATTAAATGCCCATGCTTTTTATAAGGTACACAAACCAAAAAATCAAATTAAATATCGTAAAAATGGAAAATAGTACTTTACACCTCAGTAATGAACAAAAATTTATATAGAAGTAATGAATAATTATTTATCATTAAGATGCATTTTGTAGAAAATCTAGCATGCATTGCCTCTTGAAGAATCTGATCTTGCTTTGCATGTTATACAAATATATGAACTATTGTCTTTCCTTATTAGTCATTATTTATGTATCACAACCATGGTTTCCCTGATCATCTGTTTTTCAGATAAGATAATTTATTCCTTAATTTTCAACGCATGTACGAAACCCTATGTACCTATAACAATTTTTGGTACATTTGTGTGGATCTTTCTTGTATTTGATGTTTCTGAAGAAGTAGTCAGGAAAACTAAAAGCAGTATTTAAGATGATATTATTGATTAATAATTTTCACTTTCGGTAGCTGCTGTGTGTTAAAGAGACAGTATTTTGAGGCATCTTAGATAAGTCAGATTATACATAGAGTTATAGACAGAGATACAAAAAAAGATTCAATTATATTTATATAGACAATGTAGAGCAACCTCAGACTGTTTTGCCCGCAAGGAAACTTGTATAGCAAAAGGCTTTACATACTAAAATTAATTTGCTGTTTTGTGATGCTTAAGTGTATATAATCACAGTGCAAGAACAGCTGGTGTGTTTGACAAGGGACTCCCAAACCCAAGAAAAATAAAATAAGAACAACTTATAACTCAATATATGAAAGTGATACGTAAGGAATATGAAAGGGAAAACCAATTTGAATGCAAGGGGAGATGTGATGATGGGGCACGTTACTCTATACGATAATAAACCTTGGAGTACCTGGAAATAGAAACTAGGCCTTCATCCTAGTTAACTTGCCTTTGCATCTTTACAGAGAAGTGGCTGGATTTTTTCCTAGCAATACTATATAAACCCAGGTGGATTAAAATTATAGCAGAGTATTCCATATACCACATGTAATTTATAGTTTTCATTACATGGGAAGTCAAGATTTTCTCATAGTAGGTCCACGTTCATGTAAAGAAGATGAGCTTAATTGTTATCTTTGCACTAAAAGACAGAAATTTTTTTCAGTGTCTTCATAAATACTTTACAAATAAGGGGTTTGTGCATCTGAATTGTGACTGTACAAAGATTAGATCTGCTCTAGAAGCAGCAGGGGTGTGGGGAGAGTATGGGATGAAGCACAAGCAGAGCTGCAGTTGTGAAAGTTTGTACCGAGCATTGGTGGAAGAGGCTGTGAATCTGACGGCAATATGAAAACAAATGAAAATCATGAGTCTCTCTGCTTTCCAAAGTCTGGGTTCTTTGTCATTGTGTGCCATGTATTTTCAAAAGGAGATGTATTTATATGCTGGGTTCAAATCAAAAGTGATTGTGACTTTTAAAGTACATAAAATAGCTAACTGGCTACAGTTTCAGGGGCTGCTGAAATCACACAAGGTACCAATGAATGGTGGGGTTCATTTCAGTGTCAGGCCTGTCTGATTGTGTCACGCCTGCAGTAGTTCCCCTGATACTCCTCCTCTGTCTAATCCAAGCAATGAGCTAGTGTTATAACTGTGTGTTACCTAGGACAATGCAGCATATCAGCAAACACTGTAACATATTTATCAAGTTTGATTTAGTTGATGTTAAGATGTACTAATGTGTTTGAGAGATACTAAGGTAAAGTTCTACAACCAAGGCAGCAGAGTTAGTAATGTCAGGAGCTAATTTGACGTTTCATTCAGGCACTTTTTTTTTTTTTTTTTTTTTACACTATCTCCCTTGTGATATCCCTGCCTGCCTTGAAGTTTGGTAGTGTTGTTTCCTCCCCCACACTTCGCAGTCTGCCTCAGGTAGATCTGCACCTTTTCCATTTCTTACTCTACTTTATTTCCCCTACCTGTTGTCCTCCCAGCCTTCTGATGTGGGGTGGTGGGAGGATGCAGTTATTAAAATCACTCTCCCTAGCTGCTTCTGAGGTTTTTGAAAACACAGGAAAGGTAATTCCTGTGCTTAGTAGCTGGTGCATGGACCCAGACCTCTGTGGGCAGCGTAGGGCTGGGGCCATGGCCCTCGCCAGCAGTGTGCTCACAGTGGGTAACGCACTTCTCACAAAGCCAGACTGGGATTTGGAAATCTGCTGCCACTGTACACTGTGTTTTGTAGGTAGTTTCTTAGGTGAATACCTAGACACACATTTGTGTAACCAGCATCTGTGTCATTGATGTTATCTAAAGTTTTATTAAGAAAAAATCTATCTAATGATTTTTAGGAATTATTACTAAAAATTTACCATGCGTGTATGAAACAAAGAAAAGGAGGCTTTCCTTAAACAGAGCTTTTTTTAGAAGTGCCCTAACAATTATGTGTTATTAACTAAAGATTCTCAAGCGTGAACATTTCTGCTCCCCACTTGACAGACTGCTGAATCATCATCAGCTTTTCTTCTTGACTGAGCACCTTCGAATGCTCTGATTTGTGTTGTTACTGTAAAGAGCCTCCATGATATTTTTGCATGGATGGTCGTGGGTACTGTAAACGTGCTTTGTAGTTTGTTTATCTGGAGAACTTAAAGGAACTAATCAGCCTTTTTGTTAAACTTTTCCCGGCAGCCTGGAAGGAAAGCCACAGCACATAAGCGTTTTACTAAAACAATCTGTCAAGTGGTTGATGTGTACAATAGGATAATTCATGCGTTGTACATCAGGGGTTATAAATGAACGAACAAAGAATAGAAAAGGAATTATCTGAGCAAAAGAATGCTCAGTGACCTCGCATATCTCTGAATATATTCATTCTTCCACTTTGTTTTACGAAAGTCTGATTTCTGCAGAACCTGTTATTTGATAAACTGCTTGGACAGAAACAAAGAATTTGAAAGGGGTTTCTACATCCATATTATGACTGCTCCGTTTAAACAAACAAACAAACGAGATGGTTAAGACATGAATCAAAAAGAATGAAGTGTAACTTTAAATATCATATTGATGTCATAATGTCATAAATTGTCAATATTCATGTCTAGGCAGATGAAACAAGATTAAAATAAGGATGTAGTCATTCTTCTTCAATTTAAATGTCTTGCACTTTAAGAGAACTCGTTTGGTTTTACCTGATTATTTTAGGATGAATACTAAGTAATTTTGTCACCGTGTTTTTTTAAAACCAAGATAAGTAATATTCTGTGCCTTGCCACTGTCTCCAAGAAATTCAGTTTGTAGTCTGCTTGTTCCCTATGGACATGTAGATGACGTTCTTACAGGTTTGGTTTCATGCTCTCTGAAATGTCAGTAAGTGGGATGACTTTTTCCGTTGTCTTCAGTGGCCTCAGATTAGAGCTGACTATGCCTCTAGACCTCTCAGAAGAGCAAGTTCTGCTTTCCAGTAAAACGCTTGTAAATTTTTTGACACATAGTAATTTAAGTTAGGTGTATTAATTAAAGGTGGAACCTGAAATATCTGATAGTTTCTACAGAGTAAAATATGTAATTGTTATGACTCTATCCAAGCACATTCCCATGTAAAAAAAAGGGGGGGGGGGGAATTCAAAATTAAAGTAATTTCATTGTTGGATTGATCCTGATTTTATTTTTTTTTTTGTTCTGAGAAATCTGATTTCACTTAAATAGTTACCATTTTATTTCCTGTTTTGTAATGCAGCACTATGTTCTTCTGTAGAAAAATGGTGTCATTAGATTTTTCAGACTGAAGCTGAAGACTGAATTACAAAGAGAAATCTGCAGTATATTGATTAGTTTTTGTTATAGTGCTAGGGAAATTATTATTGTGTTTGTGGGAACAGGCTCAAAATTTTGCTTTTTGAATCATCTGTTATTTTGTACTTACAGAAGTACACAACTCTGAATACTTGTGTTTCAGAGCCCATAGACATTTTCAGTAGATTTTGGATGCGGTCAGTAAACCACTGTCCCAGCATGCTTTCCACTTTAGTTACAGCCTGACTGCATGTTTTTAATGTGGTATTTAATTCTGGACAGACCAAGCTGCTTGTTTGTAAATTCATATTGAAACTTTTGTTGGCTAGTTAGACTCTATTGTTGTGTGCCTACACCTCTACTGTGAATTATGGTACTTTTAATGCCTTTTGAAAATGTTAAGTCGTAGATTTTCTGTCCTTTCCTTTTGGAAGGTATACCTTAGATAATAATTTAAACTCTCTAGCATTTTGGAAATTAGAAGGTTTAAAATGCCTGTTTACTGTGCTAAATTTCATAAAGTATTTCTGGCAGCAAGAATTTTTGTTGATTTATGTCATAAAAGGAGGCTTTATCTACCAGTAAATAACTCGTACAATAGAGTTCAGGACAATTCTTCTAGGGTGGCTTCCATCTTTTAATAAACTTCTGTTGTAAACTGTAATTAGGATGATTCACAGTTTGTGTTGCTTTCTTTAAAAAACAAACAAAACCTGTTAATCCTAACTACATTCTTTTTTAGTACTTGATGATAATAAAGATATGCTTCTTTAATAAGAAATAAAGCTGTGAATGTTATGCCAGTTTGGTATCATGCTCACAACAATTAATCATATAGCTGCAAAGAGCAATGTAGGCCAAAATACAACAGTCACTTTGAAAAGACACATGTTTAAAAGGTGACTTTTTTTTTTCCTGACAACAATTGAAATAACAAAAAAACCCTATTTAATTTTCTTTTATATCTTATTAGTGACTTACAAGACAGATACTTAGAGGCCACTTCTTTTTAAAAGGAAAGCTAGAAAGAGGAAAAAACCCCCTTCTTCTGACATAACAGTAGATAAATTGTGTTTCTATGAATCTTTATTCTTTTGAAGAAAGTGTGGAAGACTCCAGATTTGAATTTCTTCCCTGTAAGTTTTTATTCTGTACATTTATATAAACAAGACAGTCACTGTACATTCCCATCAGTAAGCTAGTATTTGGTTTCAATAGTTACTGTAGTCTCTAACTGAAGTTACATTGCAAAAATTTTAATTTATTGTGCAACTCTTAAGCAATCATGTTTTAGCTTTAAAAAAAATTACTAAATATTTGGAATATTCATTCTGAGATACAAAAAAACCCCAAACCAACCCCAAAAACCCCCAAAACATTCAGCTATAAAGGTAAAAAAAAAAAAAAAGTTATGTATTTTTATAGTAAAACTTTATTTCCATTTCAGTCATGAAAACTATTGTTTTGTTGGTGCTAACAGTCCCCATAAGTACTGTAAAATACATATAATTTGGGCTAGTCCTGAACAGAACAAAGTACCTTCTGTGAGTCTAAACACCATTGAAGTTAATCACCCTTTTACAGGATTAAACTCTGACAATTAAATATTAAATGGTGTATTATTTCATGGGCCAAAACTTGAAAATTTCAACACACTTTAATAGTTCATGCAGTCAGCCAATAAAAATGAACCAGAAAATTAGTGCTTTTCTGAGTACTCTGAAAAATATCATTGTGCTGTGGATAAGCTCTTACTCATTAGAGCACAGTGCTTACTCTGTGCTTACACACAGAGTTACTCCACGTGTGGTTCTTGTATTTGGAGGATTGTGGGAGCTGGTAGATATTTTGTGCAAAATGTCCATTTTATGGCTGTGGTAATCTCCCTGGATTAGAACACCAGGCAAAATACTGTTTTGAAATTTTATTTAGCCTTAGGTCAAAACTTTAGCAAGATAGTGGCTTGGTTAACAGGGGTTTATCAAATTGCTTTTTACCAGGTTTCATAACAAGACCAGAAAATGCTGTAAAATTACTGGAAACTCACTCTGACGGTAGAGCTGTAAATCTTAGGGAAACGTTCTGGTTACTGTTGCTCGTTTGTATTTGTGGTACACCTTTCATCCCGTGGTATTAGTGATGTGCAGAGCTAGGCCAGGTGCCTTATTGTCACAGAGGAATGAATGTCCTTTCTGCTGTTAAAGATCTGTGAAGATCAGAGAGAATTTTTGCACTCGTGATCTACAAACTTAAACCACTGCAGTTTTGCTCCGTGGTGAATGGGTATTTCCCTTGCAAAAACCAGCCTTTGTGACTTGACGTGACTGGTCGTGCCACCGAGAAGAGGGCAGGTGTGTGCGCTGCTGCTGTTTCAGAAATTCTGTCTCAGTGTGCAGGGGTGTGTTACATTACAGGACATGTCTTCATCTACTTAAAATCAGAAGATGCTTTTGGAAATTGTTCCACACTGAACAGACTCCTGTTAGGACGTTATTTTCTTACAAACTAACCTCACGTTGACTTGTAGTGTGCTGCATGTAGGTGTGCCATGCAAATGGAGCATCAGCTCCAAATGAGCACTTCTTTCTCCCTCCCTGTGCTGACACCTGGCCAGTGCTGTCTGCGGACCCATTTCCAGCCTGCTCAGAAGTGTGGAATTTCCTTCCAGTTAAAGTGGCCTCCAGTCCAACATTTCCATTCTAAAAGACAAATAATTTTAATAAGCGATATTCCATTGATGTCAGGGACGCTGGTGCCCTTCTCACCACTCCCAGCAGTCAGCAGAGGCAGAAGTTACTGATAATCTCCTGTCTTCCTTCATTGCTTGTCAGCTGAGGACTGCTGATTGCTCAGGTAATAAACAAGTAGAGGTGATATTTAAAAATAAAAATTTATTTATTTGCTTTTAACAGCAGATACTATTTGATAATAAACAAGGCAGCTTGATTTTTAAAGTCCAGGTTGTGAGCTCTCATCTTGCTTAATGAATTCCAGAGGTTTCACATCTCTAACTTGTATGGGAGTCTTTGAAATTTTTCCCTCTGAATAATTAGTCAGTTATTGATATGAAACAATTTGCATAACCAAACAGTGATTTTAGGATTTAACAGTTAGTTCAACAGTTTGTTTCCCTTTCATTTACCTCAATTTGCCTTGCTGCTTATTTTCTTGCAGTTATCACAGAACTCCATTTCTAATATAAACCAGGATGAAATACAATCTTTCAGTAAAATCCAATACTCTTTGAATAAAAAAATCTTCAAACAAAGTAGAATTCTTTTTGAAGCAGACCCATTCAGGAAAAACAATTAAGTTCAGCTCAGACTAGTTTTTTCTTTTGAATTTCGATGCTAAATGTTGCAGAAATGGAGTCAACCGAAGTTCTTACCCTTTTTAAATGTCCGTAATAGCTGAGAGACCCATCAAAGCTTATAAAGATTTTCTCTGCCTCTGATAACTGCCTGGATTGCAGTAAAGCAGTGCTAGAGGAGGGAGACCGTTGCCTCTGCTTCTGGTAGCTTCATTCATTTGGACAGTATGCAATAATTTTAGCTCTTCAGTACGCAGACATAAAAGTCACTAGGAAATGTCATCTGTTCAAGACAATATGATTGGATTGCTAGACATTATTTGCTAATTTTAAAGTCTTTTAAAATATCTTGCCTTTTCATTTCCTGCAGTTAGATTTTATCATGCTGTTCAGCTGTCACAAAATTATTACTATCCTGTAGCAGATTCATCCATTGGAAAGATGTGATGAAATGACTTTCAAATTATTTTCTTTCAGTCTACCACTGTAGTGTTTTTAAAACATGAGCGTTTCAGGCCCGCTGATTCTTCTTGTGCTGCTAATACTGAGGGATGATGTCACCTGATAGAAGTTCAGCACTCCTGATGCCAGGCATTAGTTGGGGAAATCAGTCTTACTACTTGCAACTACTCTGGTTTGGAATGGCAGCGCTGAACACAAACAGGGCACAACAAATGCATTTGAGGGGCGACTCTGAGGCACTCAGGAACTGTCTTACAGCAATACAAGGGGAATGTGTTAAGTAAGACAACCCGTAGAAGAGCTAACACCAATGTTTGATGGGCATGTAGAGCAGATGCTTAGGCTCCTCCTTCTCTAGGAGTTGTTGTCTAAACTCCTGTTGACTTTAGCCAAGTCTGTTATTTAAGAGTCTGAATATTTAAGAGTCTAAATACTTTCACCTGCAGTGGCTTAACTTGTGATGAAAATGCAGTGGCTGCATAGCCAGTGGCATTCAGCTGCCTATTAAGGAGGTGCTGCAAATGCTAAAGAAGTGCCTGAACCCTCATTAGCAGCATTTGTCAGGAACCACAGGATCTTCCCCTGTTTTCTCTCTTGTTGCATTGCAAATATCGTTCAAAGGAACAGCATGATATAACAGCTGAAGCTGAAGAGTCCTACTAGCTCATTTGACTTGCAAATGCTTAATTATTCAGATAAATTTTCCACTTACACAAAAACTAAGGAAAAACCCACATTGCCACAAGTTCATCATTTTGGCATTAGCTTTTTTAGGGTTTTGTTTGTTTCTTTAGGAGTCTCAGTTCAGAACTGTTACTTGATTATATCAAATGCTAATTTCCACCTAAATTCCAGTGGAACTCAGAAAAATACTAATTAGAAATATCACACGTATTTCCAAAACCAAATATAGATGCAAATATATGAATGTTACTTGGCCTGTGTCACTTTCTAAGGCAGCTCCTCTGGTTAAATATCTAGATCACAGATACTGATTAAAAAAGCTATTTATTGCATTTAATATGCAATTAATAGACATTTTCAGATATTATGTTACATATGTATTGGTATGTAACGTATCAACTGGTCAATGACACTGAATTGGGAGGATGTTCATCAGCCTTTATTCCAACTTTTAACTTTGTTTGCTTAGATTGCTTTTCCAGTCTGAATCTGAGTGATGTGTTGTATTTATGTCAGTCAAAACCAGAAGCAGGACTATTTATTTTTTGCGGGGGGGGTGTGTATGAAGGTTAATGCTGTTGACTAGTCTTTAGATTGGGAAAGAATGCCATGCTTGCAGATTGTACGTTTCTTTGAAGTTTGTTAGTCAAACATTGGCATAAAATAACATTTGAATTAATTTAGGCACTGTAATGTATGCTGTGATGTGGAGATTCAAGAGTTAACACAGGGCTCGGGTGAAAATACCTTTTTTTTTTTTTTTTTTAATGACAGAAAATACTGTCATTAATTGCTGGTTACAAACTTTCTAGGCTCCTTTTAAAAAGGTGTTGTTGGATTCTCTGTCAATCAGCTCTCTTTAAACATGGCTCAACTCATTCATTATATTCTTGCTTCAGTCAGTGATTTCTTCAAATAAAACACTATTGCTTATATTGTGGGCCTTAGTCTAAGAATATTATGTGGAAAAATGCTATACAGAAGTTACTGGAAAGGAGACAATCAAGAGTAGAGTGGAATATTTATTACTTGCTTTGATAATAATTTTTTATAGTATAGCAAATTATATAAAATGTATGGTTTAGAAGTAGGAATGTTGATAACTAAAAATATTTAATAGAAAATTTGTTTTCAAATAATAATTTGTAAATTTACAAATTCCTGTACCATTTTCTATAACAAAACATGTAAGTCAATGCTTTGCCAAGATAAACACTGAGAACCTCAAATGATTATTTTCTTCTTTATGAGTGAAGAGAGTTCAGCACTGTATCTGGAGTTGTCTATGAGCTGCTTAAATACCATGTACCTTCCCTATGCAGCAAGTCATGTAATTTGAGAAAAGTCAGTTAATTCCTCTTACCATCTTTTGTTTTATACAATACTATTCAATCTTGGGAAAGGAAAGAAAAAATTAGCTAAATGACTGAATAAATTATTGTATTTACAGAAATGGAATGCTACTTAAAATTATTATCTGTGCTATATTCCCTATAGATTGGTAATACTAATTTAGATGTTGAAGGTACAATGATGTTTTGCCCTTCTCCCCTTCTTTTATAACTGAATTTTTTAATACTTTCTTTTTTTTGATGCATTAAATATTTTTAAACTATCTTATTTAAGAATAAATATCAACATAAAACCAGAACTCTTTATAATAGCTTCTGTTTTTAAATTCCATTGAAGTATGGAAAAGAGTTAAGCATTTTTTATTATGAACTGAGTACACTTGGATTACATAGTTCATGAAGTTATTTTGATATGCAAACCAGATAAAATATTGATATTAATTGCAGGTTTGGGGATTGGTTATTGAATATCTGACAGACAGATGTACCTATAATCAAGCAAGGATTAAATAAGTGTGAGTGCATTTGTGCCTCATGATATTTTAAATTGAATGGTGTGAGATCGAATTTATTGTTCCTATTTGGATACTAATTCCCAAATTAGTTGACAGTGGAGTGATAGTGGAAGAGGGTGGTGATCTCTTGAACACTATCATTTTCAGCATACATAAATTAAAGTGCCACTCTTCATTTCAAATACACCATTGTTAAGCTATTAACTGTACCTAGGGTTTTTTTTCAGTTTGAGAGAGGAATCTTTGTGTAAGGGTAAGGGGAATGAAAAGAGGGGAAATGAACAGTCTTTGGGTTTGCCCACAGAGGAAGAAGTTACAATGTTGTTCATTTCATCTCTAATGAATGTAATCTTAATTTGGCTTTATAGTCATGGAGGCTGGGGTCTACAAAATGGTGGTTTGTTATTTATGTGCCAGTTGCTAAGAGAAGCTGTATTTTGGGCTGTGCAGGAGGTAAAGGACAAACCCTTATACTTCTAAAATGAGCAATGTACATTCTAGTTAAAATTTTGTAAATTGTCTAGTCACACACGAACCTAACGCAATACCGATTGATATCTAGGGACTGTTTTCTGGAGTTTTTTCTTCTTCCTTGCATTCATACTCTAAAACACCAAAATGCAGCATTTGCTCTTAGTGTTCTTCCAAAACAATTAGATCAGTTCAGAAACTCAGCTGAATCATCACTGTTATTCCCTCCTCACAGCCTCAGTTTCTCACAACGTTCATTCCTCTTGCAGCTCAGAATGGGCTTCTAAAAGCGGCTTTCTATAACTGCGTGTAGCGCATTCTGCTGAAAATGTCACTCTGACTCTTGTGCTTTTAACATAAAACCCAAAGGAATAAATAGATCTTTGTCTTCATTAGTTTTAAAGCAATATATACAAAGGGGAATGTGTGTGTGTACAAAAATGTGTATAACACACAGACATATATGGTCATATATATAGTTTAGACATGATAAGGATGTTGATAATAATTTTCTTATCTATTGTAAACGACATCAAAAGTCTGTAGCTAGCCATACGTATGTAACAAGATATATCCACTGTCTAAAACCTGTTTTAGCATTGCTGGCTTTTCATCTTGTGGCATTTTATCAAGAAGCTGAAGTTGTCATTGACTAATATACAGCCACGAATAGTAACGTTCTGCTTTCTTAAAACACAAGATGCATGTGTGTCCCTAATCTTTAAATTAAGAAAGGCATCTAGAAGTTCTTAAAAATAATTTGCAACCAAGGTCTGTTGCTATGTTATCATTTCTCCTTGACTTCTAAAAGCTACAATACTACAAATAATTTAAATCTCTTGCTTATTTAAACTATATGACAAGGCTTTGTGCTGTGATACTCATGAAACAGCTTGGGTTCATGGCAAATTGAAAATGCATGATTTCTGTTTAAGTACAGGAGTTTGAATCCCACACAGAGACCTTCTTAGAAATGTACTACAGAAGCTTTTGTTTTCATTTTGCAAATGAAAATGCAATTTTTCTACATCCCATACAAATTCCCTTTAATAATCAACCCCTAAAATTAAGGTTTAAAGATCTGCTGTGTCATTAAGTCAAATAAAAATCTGAGTTATATAGGCAAAAAAATACTGGCAGTAAACACCTATACATAACATGTAACAGCTGTCAGTAAATTATCTGTCAACTGCCACTTTGGGTATGTGCAATTCTGCTGTGCTTTTTATCCCTCCCTCTCTTCTGTTCTTTACATGTACATTTAAGAGGAGGGAGGAAGAGACACTCGGGAAAGAGCAGGCAACCTTCATCACTCTTACTACAGGATTGTTAAATGTTAGAATATCATCTAGTAGTATTTATTTAAGAATCTTTAATTGATTTAATTTACGTTGCTTGTGATGTAGAGGACTCTATGTTTCACTGCATCAGTATCTAATGTGCATTTGGCAGTCTGTTGTCATTGCCAGCCCTGTATTCCTACCTGGGTTTGAGATACAAACAGAGCTTCAGCAATGGGGTTACCCCAGAGCTGTGTATAATGTTCAGAATGGGTTTGAACAGACACAAGAAATGCAATGAGTTCAGAAAACCCAAAACCTGAGATTTTGTAGGTGTCCTTTGAACTGGGCATTTTACAGGATGCTATCTGTTTTGTTTGCATGGGCATGAGTGTCTGTAAGCAAATACACTCGGTTTGTTCTGAATCTCACGTCAGTTCAGCAATGTTAAGAATGTGAAAGGCAGGTTACTCCTTGATTATTCATATAATATCAGTGATAGTCGTATTTGTTAATTCAGTCAGTAGCCTGTCTATGTTAAGTCACTGCATCTTTGCACACTGGGGGCTCATCTGCCTGGCACAACTTTTGGATGTAAGGAATGGTTTGAGTTTAACAGACAGTAGTTACGCTGCATTAACTGCCCAGGTGGAAACTGTTGCTCTGGAGAGGTGGCTTTCTTGCATTTTAGCTTAGTAGTGTTTCAACACGCTGAAAGACAGCAAACAAAGGAAGGAAACCACAGTACATGATCCTAGCGCAGAGTAGCAGCCCGCATAGTTATCTGTTCTACAGTAGCTGTTGGGGCTTTTGTAGGCAAATCCAAAGTTACAAGGGCATATCTATGAGAAGATAAGAATAGAGTGCCCTGTTCTGAGAGTTACTGAGTGAAGATATCTTTCCTTGAAATTACTGCATGTAGTATCAGTGCTCATTAGATTCAATTGGAAGGCTCTGCAGAACTGCAGTGGGAGCTGAGTCAGTCCCTCGCATCTTTACCCAAGCCAGGGTACTCGGCTGCAGTCCTGGCGATTTCACTAGAAAGATTCTGTAAACTTCTTGGAGTTAGCGTGTGGGTTTGGGGTGTGCAGATTTTTTTGGGTATGTCATCCTGTGTCATTTCACAGGCCAGAGATCTAAATCAAAATTATTTAAAAAAGAAAAAAAAACTTCTCAAAGTAGAATTCAGATCTGCATTTCAGAGTAAAAATCCAGGGGAAACAAGGGCACTCTTTTATATGGGATAGGTAGCGTGTTTGTAATTAAACAGGAGCAGAGGTTTTTTATATGTCTGTCTTTACTTCTGTCGTTCCTTTGACCAAGAATTAATGTATGCTTTATTTGTGGAAACGTGTTTATACTTTTGCAATACTTTCAGGAGAAATGCCACTCAGTCTCAGCACTTCTGCAACAATCTTACAGAAAGCAGATGGAAAAATTCATTTTTACTGAACAAAACAAGGAGAAAGCCTACTGTGTTCCATAGATACACAGTTGTTCTAAATGTTCCCCTTTTCAAAAGTTAATTACGTGATTGCTGCATTACTTAAGAGCTGAGAAGAACATATCTATAATGAGCAGAATCTGCATAGATTTTTAATGCATCTTTTTTAGCTCTCCCTGTGGCTAGGAGTGCTTATTGAGATCTTCATTTACAATAGATTACTGCTACTTTTTCAAAGTACTTTCCCACTCTCCATAATTGATGTATTAGTATATCCCCTAAGCATATTTTCTTTTTCGTTTCTACTCCATTAAGATTAAACAGAATGGTCATTAGATCATAAAGAAATAAAATATTCACTTCACTACTTACTGAAAAAAAAGCTGCTATTATCTGTCAAACATAAAGATTAACTTTGCCTTCAGGTACATTTTTAATGGCCTTTTAAATATAGCCCTGAACCACTGTAACACACTGTAATAGATGAAGAACTTTCTTCATCGGGGGAAGTATATCTTAATTAGGTGTCAGCACCAGAGTTTTTTGCTCAGCTCATGCTCTTAACTGTGAAAGATTTTTATCCATGGTTATCTGAACACATGGTACAGTTGCAACGCAGGTTAAAAAGAGGTAGACGATTTGTACTTTATTACTTGCTATAGACTTTTTAATAGGTTTTAATTAAAATGTCAAAGATCATAGTCTATGTATATTTGTTGTTCAAATAACAGTGGGGATTATGAGTTGGTAAAGATATGAAATAATCCAATTTTAAGTATGTAAGCAAAAACTGCGTCTGTAAAGAGGTGTTCAGTCATGAAAAAAACCCCAAATGTTATTCTTAGAAATTTAGGCTTGCAGACTGGTGTGTGTTTCCTGTTGGCTATAGTCCCACGTTACTTTTCTTCACTGCTCTTTTCTTCTAAGGGAGAAAAAGAGAATGTTTCAATTGGTGATAGTAGTTTTCAACGGGCATCAGGGAACCCAGAGGATGCTTCTATTTTATGATTGAATAGTAACAGATCTAAAGTACATAAAATATTTCCAGCTGCATAACTGCAAAGCTGTTCTTGCCAGTAATGGTCATGTTCGCTATCCACCAAACTAGATAAACTTTGCAGAAGAAATCCAGTATTAATGACTGATTAATTTTATCTGGAGCAATTGTAGTCAGGTTAGTCTGTTCGTTATTAATGCTGTCATGGCTCCACAGTCACAGTATTCCCAGACAGCCAGAGCAGTGTCAATGTTCAGTAGTTTTGATTGTTACTAGCAGAGAGATCTGTCTGTCAGTTCTTTGTTCTGGGCCATTTTTCTGACTGCCCTGATATTACTGAAATCATGTAAGATTTGGCTATCATTCAGAATTGTAATGAAAAGCTTTGTGATATTCCATCTTATGATTATTTTATTAGTTTTTTAATGATGATGTTATTTTCTGTGACACTTAAGGGCTTCTAAGTGAAAGCCCTTTTCCCAAGAAGTCTTGTGTGCTATAATGGCATTCTATGCTTTTTTTTTTTTGGTTGTTGTTTTTGTAGGCCATATTGGGCATAGTGAACCATGAAGTGAGAGGTTTTGATTCTTTGAGAAGTAAGGAGGAGGGTTAGAAGACCTTGGACATCTGGAAGGCATACTTTAGCCTGTTTAGGAGACCGGTTGACAGAGTCCCTTGGGAGGCAGTTCTAAAGGGCAGAGGAGTCCAGAAAGGCTGGACATTCTTCAGGAAGGAAGTCCTAAAGGCACAGGAGCAGGCTGTCCCCATGTGCTGAAAGATAAACTGGTGAGGAAGAAGACTGGCCTGGCTGAACAGAGAGCTTTGGCTGGTACTCAGGAAAAAAAAAGTAGAGTTTGTGACCTTTGGAAGAAGGGGCAGGCAACTTGGGAAGACTGCAGGGATGTCGTGATGTTGTACAGGGAGAAAATTAGAAGGGCCAAAGCCCAACTGGAACTTGTGGGTAATGCTGTAAAAGACTGGTGAGGCCACATGTCAAATTCTGTGTTCAGTTCTGGGCTCCTCACTCCAAGAGGGATGTAGAGGTGCTGGAGCGTGTCCAGAGAAAAGCAGTGAAACTGGTGAAGGGTCTGGAGCACAAGTCTTATGAGGAGCAGCTGCGGGAACTGGGGTTGTTCAGCCTGGAGAAAAGGAGGCTGAGGGGGGGACCTTATTGGCTTTCTACAGCTACCTGAAAGGAGGTTGTAGTGAGGTGGGGGTCAGACTCTTCTCCCAAGTAAGAAGCGATAGGACAAAAGGAAATGGCCTCAAGTTGCACCAGGGGAGGTTTAGATTTGATATTAGGAAAAATGTCTTCACCAAAAGGGTTGGCAAGCCCTGGAACGGGCTGCCCAGCGAAGTGCTTGAGTCACCATCCCTGTAAGTCTTTAAAAGACATGTAAATGTGGCACTTTAGTGACATGGTTGGTGGTGGAGTTGAGTGTGAGGTTAATAGTTGAACTCGGTGATCTCAAAGGTTATTTCCAACCTAAACAAGTCTATGATTCTATTTACAGGGAGCAGCAAAATGATACGGTATTTCCTCTATTTTAAAAGAACTAGTTTTTCGTAGAGTTCTTGAAAAAAGTAATTTTCATTTTATAAACTGAAATTATAAATAAGGTACCTTATTTTAATACCAGCTATCTGTTTGGTTAGTTATATTAAGGCTTTCAATTTTTAAGTTAGAAAGTTAGCTTTTAAGGTAACAGTCCTCTGGCATCAAAGCCACCACTTCCTTTTAGTAGTGCTTCAGTTTTGTCAGCTGTGGATACCTTCCTGTGTGCTCCTGGATGTCCGGGGCTGGGTCAGCTACCCGTACTGGCCCTTCAGTTCAGGCGCTCATCTGATTTTGCTGCTGCTGCTGCCTCCTCTCATTCTGGGAAGGGGGATGTTCTTTTCTACTTCATGCAGTGTTTTGACTCATCTCTCTGAAGTTTGGTGTGCCTTGTCACTTGATTGGGAACACAGCTCCTGTGATGCTTATAGGAAATGTTATATCTTCTTTTTATCAGTTTTCCTTGGGTGAAAACATTCTTACTGACACGTCCCTCATTATGCAAAGCAGGTAATTAGCTGATTACTTGTGCTCCACTTAGCAGCATGATTGGATATGTGTCAGTCTCAGCAATGTTGTAGAATAATCTTCAAAAGAGGGCAGTTTACTCAGAAGATGCTCCTCCAGTGTCACCTTCAGTATCCTGGAAGCCTGTCTTCCCGCTCTCTGCTGGACTCCCTGAGTGGGTCCCACCGTCAGTGACTGGCGCGTCTTGTTATGGCATTGGACAGTAACATCTGCCGGAGCTAAGGCTCTCGTCATGCCCCTGCCTCCCCTCCGCCAAAGTGGAGCTCCACTGAAAGCAAGGGCTGGAATTAAATTGACAATAAATAATCAAGATAATTTGATCCTTTGACACTTATAAATGTTCTCTGCCAGCCTGTATGCAGCACAATAGTAGTGCCATTTCTTTATTCTGCAAAGTAGAGGAAATGACTTACATGTTCAGTCTTGCTTTTACTTTTCATCTCATCTTTCTTGCTAATCTTCCTGTAATTGCACTGAAAAGCATTTTAGTAAACTTCTGTTGACTTTTCCTGAAATTGTTTTCTCTAGGCTTCTCTTAAAGAGCACCTCTGTTTAAACTTCTCCCGGATTCTATGCCATTATTTGCTCAATTCTTCTCTACTTAATTTTGGGACTTTCCAGAGTTCATGGGGTATATGTTATTTTCTTTAAATAGCTGTTTAAATTAAGTGAAGGAATTCAGTTGCAGGCCATTTATTCATCCATAATGTTACATGAGAAAATTTTTCTTCCTTTTATTTTTTTATTTTTATTTTTTCTCCCCTGTGTAAGGTATAATAAACTAGCTTGTAAGTCCCTTGTCAGTTTTATTTCTGCATTCATGTCTTTTTAATATCTGTTTCAGGAAGACCAGGCTTTGTTTCAATTCCAGTATTGTTTTGGCCTGTGTGTGCTGGAAAAAAAGTAATGTGAAGCATTGTTAAATTTACAAGTAAATTATAGAAATTCCTATATACTCCTAATACGTTTTGACTATCCAGATGTTAACTAAACCCCGCAAGCTTTCCCATGTGCTGCTGACTTTAAAGAGAAACAAAACCCCCAACAAATAGCAGTTTAAATGAAATGGTTCTTATATCTCTGCGTGCTGTAAGAGAGAGATCTGTTATCTGTTTGTAGATAGCAGGAAGATTATCTTGCTCTTCAAAAAAAACATCAGAACTTTGTGACCCTCTAAAATTTTATTTCTCAGTAGCAGAAGAGATTGGGCCTTGGCCACCTAATACAGTGCTGCCTTGGTGCTTGAAGCACCCACAGTGAGACTTCGACCTAAGAGAAAAAGCTCTGGAGTAAGGATGATTGAGAGGAGCAATACCCCTCTCAACTGAATGTTTATAGCCAAAGATCTTTTTGTTTTTCTAACCTTTGGTTTCTGACATGTAATAACATAAATTCTTGTGAATATATTAGCTAGACAGCAGGCCTGGTTGCTACCTGTTGTTTTCCTCTCAGATGAGCTTGCTACTTTTCCATTAGTCCTGGTGTAGACCCAAGTTGTTTTAAAGGATTTAGAAGAAAGAGCTAAAACTATAGAAAAATAAAGAGAGAAGAAAGATGGCCAGTTTGGGAAAAGGCAGTAGCTTTGCACCTGGCTGAGTTGCCACTGCGCTTGACATTGCTCTTTCCTTGGGGTGTTCCTTATGTCTCCTGAATCTTGGATACCTCTTGGAAGGAAAAAAAAAAATAAAAAATGCCTATCAGTACTCTTTTTTTTCTCATTATGGTGTTAGGATGATAAATTAAAATATATTAATTTAGTACATGTTTGTAAAACACATAAAAATGCAGAGGGAGGGACTTCTGCTTAACTGATGATGTAATTCCTCAATGTCATCATTAAGACAAGAATTCTTTTCCCACGGTGAAGACCAGTAATATTTTTTATTCACAACAGGTTCATCTAATGGTTTCAAAGCAATTTAAAAGTATTTAATAAAAGAAACTTCCTAATATTCAGAAAAATTGGACAGAGAGTTTTTAATCAGTGTAGAGTGGTTAAGTGTCTTGCATATGTTACAGATCAGTGACTAAACTGGGAATTAAGTTTTGGACCAATTTAAAGACAAATATATTTGTAAAGCTTTTCCCGGTTGCTGTGTAGAAATTCTTCATAATCTCCCTCAATAAGTATTTTTATGTTGATGTCCTTCTGTTGTGTGTTATCGCTAGACTGAATTGTGAAAGAGGAAGATTGTGTTCCTGTTTAAAACAAAATGATCTTTTCTTTGGCCAGTGCCTTTGAGCATTGATTTTGGCTGTACATGATTTTCAGGGTTGCTTGATGTTGAAAGGGCTATAGTCAAAAAGTAATTTGCATGGGACCTTGATGCTTAACAGCTAGTGAGAATATTAACTAGTGAGATAGAATGAGTAATGCAGAATATATTCTGTTAACCTTTTTTTATATTAAAACACAGAAAAGTGGCTTGTGACTCTGAGGCAGAAATCGAGCGGTCGGGATTCCTTGGTTCTGGTAGTGCTATTGCATCCCGCAATACTGAGCATGTCTGTCTTTTGGCAGCTGTGACAGGCAGTCAGTATGTGAATTGGCTGTAATGTTAGGCAGAATATGTATATGTTCTGACAGTTAGTATTGTACATGCTTTTGTAAAGCACTTGTAAAATGTTGTGAAGTGCTTTTGATTTTCAAGAGAGGGAACATTTGTGCTGTTACCCTTCATACCTCAACCCCATGCAGGAGGAGGCTGACACTGGAGGAGAGATGGGGAGTAGATCATTTGAATGTTTCTAAGACAAAAGGCAAATCATTTGATCACCATTTGAAGAGAAATGGGAGATTCTGTAGGAATTAATTAGAATCCTTTTAACAGTTTTGCTCTTCTGTGAGCGTGGATGGAAGGAATTTAACCTGTTCTTTATATAATCATAAGACAATGATACTGCCTTCATTTCTTTCTGCTTGTGAGGCATGAGCAAATAAGAGGGGTTCAAAGCAACGGGAAAACATTCTGTTTTCTTCACAGTGTATGAGAAGAAAAAGGCTGCCATGTGTTGATGAGACCATCACTTTAATAGCAGCCATTTATCTCAGAATGCTCTCTGGAGGTAAACACAATGATCACTTTTAAAGTTAAAAGCCTAATTCAGCTTGGCTATTCTCTTAATCCTGTTCTTATTGAGATGGCTTGGTTCAGCTGATCTATTTAAATAGTGAACAATGCAGAAAAGTTTGTTGGTTTGTTTTTTTTTTTTTTCAAGAATGCCTTTTATATTTCTTTTTAGCTTGATTTAGGAATCAATAGCAAATGTAAAAAAAAATAATCTAATTTTAAGCAAGAGGGCTGATCAGGCTGGGTAGAAATCAACAGGAAAAAAACATTCTCCTTTATACTGCACTTGGGAAATGCAAAGCTGGCAAAAAGTTATTTTGAAAATGACAAAAAAAAAAAAGTTCTCATCAGGAAAAACACAGATCACTGCAATCAGTTTTGATGCTAGAAATAGTGCTGCTTTGTACACGGAGTAAACTGGTTGCTAAGGAATAGGTGGGTTGAGCCTTTTGACATTAGAGCATAGACCTGTGGGAGACTCTTATTAGAAGCTTAGTTATAGATGAGTTAAACTGAATTTAGTGATAAATGTATTATAGAGGCAATATCCCCAAACTCAAGAATGCAGTGGTCTTACAGAAACTTAATCCAATGGTCTGTCTAATAAAAGCGCTGATCATAAAATTTTCTACAGCTGTTTTGGTTTTTGGTTGCTTTTGTACTTGTGAGGGTGGATGTTTCATACTCCAGCTTTTGTTTCCCTTTCCAATGAGATTTTATACTTTCCCCTAGCGTAGCAGCAAGGAGCCCATCTTGCTTCATTTTCTGCCAAGCAAAGAATAGGGCTGTTGTTCCCTTTCTTTTCCCTTGTCTGGGGACTCAGCTTATGCAGATCAAGATCTTAGAATGAGAAACATGGTGCATTGCTGTGAATTTTTTGGATGTGGGTATTTGGGTGTTGACTCGTAAGTGTGCTTTTACCGAGTCCACAAAACCAAGGAAGAGTACACTAGTCCTTTCAGTACTAAATGAAGGAGTTTCTCTCTTCGGTTGTGTTTATCAAAAAATAATTGCTTTAAGAGACATTTTCTCATAAAGAAGGAACCTTCACAGCCACATAGGATTATAATTGCTTGTCCAAAGTTCAAAGAAAGTTTCTAATATGTCCATCAAAACATTCATCCGGTAGCAGTTCAGGTCTTCTTATACACATTTTCAGAAATTGTACCTGTAAATTTGGCATACAAGACAAAGTACTTCTCAGAAAACTTTCACTGAATTAGTCATCCGTTTGTAGATTATTTCCATGATTATTTATTCCCTAATACCCTTCTTAATGTATAGCTCAGGAAGTTGGAACTGTTAAAAGTTTTCTCCTCTGAAATAAAAATACTAGTTAAAAAAAGTAAAAAAAAAAAAAAAAAAGACTTGTACGTAATTGGAGACTTACCATAGGCATTTACTTTAAGTTTTCACATTTACTTGACTTGAGTTACTGAGTTTAATAATGGTCAAGAAGCAAATATAGACATGGAGAAAGAAAGGAATAGTTAACATTGAGGAGAAATGTATTGATTTAATTAAATTTCTGTCCATGCCCTAGAAAGAAATGTCAAATTAAAGCCAGTTATATTGGTTAGATATTTCAGATCTGACACAAATGAAGTCTTTATTAATGCCTTGATTCCTAATTGTTTTATTTGCATCACAGCACACCATAGCTCTTCGATATGGTTCTGCTCTTGCTCCCATTGTAATTACTTAGTACTTGGGCACAGGAGAGAGGAATTCAAGCCTGTCTCCCTAATTGCTTAGATTCTTTTAATATCCATACATTACCTGCAGGATTTATTTGATGCTCACTGCTACTGCTGTTATTGGAAGACTCAGCTCACAGTCTCTTTGATCTTATGGCACATCTTGAAGGCTAGGACATGCTCTTATCCTCAGTATGTGTATGAAGAATGGGGCACAGTTAAAAGTGGTTTGTCAAAAGGGCGTGTGGGAAGTCTCTGGTGGAACAGAAAATTACTCCATTCCTTGCTATCTAAGACTGCCTCTGAGAATTTGAATGTGCTGAGTAAAAGCCCAGACTTCTTGGCCGGAGGTCTTAATTTCTGCCCTGTGCAGTTGTAATTCCACTTCTGCCTTCTTAACTCTCTCTAAAGGAGTTAATTTTCCTTTGTTTTTTATATCTTGTTGATTTTTTTTTTTTTTTTTTGTTTTATTTTCCTGTCTTCCTGGTATGCTCATGTCAATCATTTTTCTCCTTGATTTAGAATGTAATTGTTGTCTGGAAAGAAAAGATTTAAAAGAATATAGTTGAATTGAGCTATTCCTGTCCTACTAGAGTTATCCAAATGTGGTGCTACTTAATTTGAAGAAATTAGAAAAGCATGCATCCTGCAGTATTGTTTTTTCACCTCTTGACTTCAGATCCACAAAGACAACATTGTTTCATAACTTCTCTCCAGTACTTTCTGTGGAGATTAGCAGTGCAAAGTGAGCAATTTTGTTACAAGAAAAAACCCTACATCTGTATTTTTTAACGAATTTGAGGAAAATCTTAAATTCTGCAATTTTATGTGCAGAAGAATTCTTAAACTACTTTGTCTTGGCTTATTCAGAAGATTTCATTTTGGTAAAAGAGTCTGGGGGATTTTGTGAGTTTTTAAAAATGGTTTTGCTGTTACATTGTATGTTATATGGTTATCAAAGGAGCATCTGAAAATGTAGCATCACTACTATGTGATGGAGTAATATATACAAACAGTGATTCCAAACAAACAAAAAAACCCACTTCAAATCAAGAACATAAATATTTTACTTTTAAAATTTAAATTATGATGATTTAAAAAGGTTCTTATTTTTTTCCTAATTAAATTTGTGGCTAAACTGACATTTTTATTGCAATGGGACTAGAAAATTTATTATGTACATTGAAATGACCAACAGAACTAATATGAATAACAAATGTCATGCCTACCCTATGTGACCACCACTGGGAATCCAAACAGTTAATATAAGAGGAATCCAAACAGTTTATCTACTAGAACAAAACTTATATTGAGGAAGATGAACTCCCTCTGACAGATTATGGAGGACACTTAAGGACGAGCCTGTTTCTGCTGAAGGAGCATACTACTGGAATCATGTCACATTAATGAAAAACAAAATTTTTGCTGGCAAACTGCATATTTCCCGTCTCTGCAGAGGGAACTAATTTTGAGTATTGATGGGCAGGATTCCCCCAAGAAAATATCCTGAATCAGGGAAGATCAGTCTTTGCCAACAGCGCTGATGTTCTCAAATCAAAGCTAATAGACGATCATTTTTCTCTTACTTTGGAAGCCATTCTTCCTTTCTTTTTCTAATGCACACATTCTTTCCAAATCACAGTTTGAAACCCCGGAGAAAACAGAGTGGAAAGAGTCTCATAAACACAGGAGAAACTTGTTAGTCAAATGCTTTGAGCTTCAGAAAAGAAACAACTTCTACAGTGCCAGACACAATTTTAGATTAAGATCTTTGAAAATGCCAGTAGTTTTTTCTTTTACTCCCATGAGAAGTAATGCAGACCTCATGATCCCTGCCAGTTTTGAGCCAATAAAATTTTAAAAAACTTCTTCCAACATTTATATAGTCTTGGCTGGTTTTTGTTTTGTTGGGGTTTTTTTTGTTTGTTTTGGTTTTTTGTTTTTTTTTATTTATTTATTATTATTTATTTCTTGGATTGAAAGGATGTTACTGTGCTTAGCTGCAGTTGTTGCACAGTGAAATTTTCAGTACATGTTTTCTTCCCAATCATGGGTGGTTTTTTCCAGCTTTTGTGTTGACCCTGTAGTTTCGCTGCTCTTGCTGCCCACTATCAACCAAATAGGGGAGGCCAGTGCTGAGCCCTGCTTTTTTTGGTGTCAGAGGAAAATGTGTATAGTAGTTATGCAGATATATCCTTGGCTGGCTGCTGCCTCACAGCATGTACAGTTCTGATCACGACAGGGATCTAAACGTGTGGAGCTGTAAGCACAACACATCAGCCTGGTTTTGGACCTATATCATCTCAAGCTGCAGCCAGAAGAGTGTTTTATTTTAAGATGGAGGAGTTTTTAGTGCATGTACACCTTCATAGTAGCACTGATGTTGACCCTCAGAACCTTTGTCTTCCTGTGAAATTAGACTTTTGTATAAATGTTAATACCATTTGAGTGGTTTAATGCCGTTGGTACCTGCTTTCAAATGCAAAATTGTGTCAATAGAGTAGAAATAAATTTAATAGGCTTAACGTCACCTTTAGAGTTTAAGTAGCTTGTCTGTGACCTGAATCATTAAGGTGTTTGCTGACAATGCAGTCTAACAGCAGTATGACGTTTATACTACTGCATTTGGAATTACTTCATTTTAAAAGGCTTCAGCAAATTTTCATGCTTTTATTTGTCCCCATTCTGTCTGGCTGCTAGAACCTGTCTGTGCTCCAAATACCTTATCTTCCTCCTTGTCAGGGAATTTCTAAACATACATAAATCTGTGGACCTAATTGCCATTGAGTATTTTTCCAAGTGTGTTTCCCAGGAAACAGTCTGAAACATAAAAAGTCTGAATCGTAAAAATAACATAACTGTGAAGTTAAGTTATTTATGCTCTCTATACTGCCGGTTTTTTCTTTAGCTTTTGCTTTAGGAAAATTATTTTTGAAAGAAATACTATTTTGAAAGTAAAAATAATGATCAATTAGACTTAAGTTTAATTGCGCATTCCTTCTTAGTCACCTCTCACGTTATCTCGAAGCACAGCACGATGGAGGTACGTTGTTTATGCTGAAATGCACTGCTTTGCATTATTCATATCCAGCATAACCTTCATTTCATGGTTAAAATAACTAAATAAGGTAGTACAATAGGTAGGTCTCACAGAGCCTGGGTGTGTCAGGAGCACGTATGGATGAATTTGAAATGTGTGATACTGACTTAAGGCTTTTCACACGTAAGGGCCACACTGCTTTTCCAAATGGGACCTATTGGTGTATATCAGCTTTTGCACTGATTTAACGTATGAATGGCAGTAAATGCAATAAATGCAATAATTTTCAAGAGAGAAGAGAGAATTGTAAAATTGAATACAATGAGAGCGAATAACTAGCAGGGAATTATATTCTTCTTTTGTCATATTTCTAACTGTATTAACATATGATAGCATAATTGTAGCAAGATTGAAATAATTTCTTAGGTAAACTTCAATATTTATTAATTTTATGAAAAAGTGAAAAAAGTGGCAAACACAAAAAAACTCCTAGGACAGTATAATAAACTCGTCAGTTATAAGTAGTTCTTACCAATTTGGGGGGGGGGGGCGGGGCGGGGCGGGGTAAAGTAGCTATAGGAATTTGCTGCTTGATAGTACTTGAAATTCACATATTGTCGCTTGAATAGGAGTATTATCAGCACGATTCACAGAAATGCCTGTTGCCTTATATTTTCCTTAAGAGCTGCATCTTGTATTTCACAAGTAGTTCTCAGAGGGTTTTTACATTATAATTTTTTTCTCTTTTTATAGCTAGAATTGATATTAGGAAATCACAACATAGCCAGTAACACTGATTATGAGGTGAAATATGAGCTCAACCTCGGAGTATATCTCATAAAAAAAACCCCACTTTTATTTTGCAAGTGTTTTTTACAAACAACTGTAAAATAATGGTTTATTGTGAAAAGTAGAAGTAAAAAATGTCTATTTTAGTCAAATAATTTATATTCAGGTGTTAACTGGGTTTTCTGATGGGAGTATAGAATTCATACCCTGATATGTAGCAGACAAGTCTTAGGATTCCGTGTAAAACACAAATATTTGAATACAGGTGAGGTAGCTTCTTACATGTAGAGATTGTTGGCCACCTAATGTGCATATATAAAAAGTGTGCATTTTCCACACAATTTGAAAATATATATGTTTAATCACATTGCTTTTTCTTCAGAACGCTTTACGCTTTTTAAATTCTAAATTTAAAATATTTCTTTGGAATAATTAACACAAATGGAATTTCAGTGCACCATGGAATTTAGAAATGTGGCACCTTTATTATAACTCCTTTATTATCTTTAATCTTTGTAGATTTTTGTATCTGGATTTATCCAATTATATATTACAGGGCTAACGTTAATGGTTTGGAATAGAATTGCTTGGAATAAATAGATTTTTCATTATGGTAGTCAAATGCCTTAATTCTGTTTTCATCATTTAACTGAACTTCAAACCTATTTATTGCTTTATATACATCCAGACAAATTAGCACTGTCCCTGAAGTATACAGTTTTAATAGGATATTATATTTCTAGCCGGAAGAAAAAATGGGGAAAAAAGCCCTCAAAGCAATGAGATTTTTAACTTCAAAAATTTGAGGGTCACTTCTCTGTGATGATTAGTAAATACACTTCCCTGGCCAGGTGCTATGTTACAGAAGGTGCTGAGCGTAAGTGTTTTTGTGACAAAAATGCTATTTATTGTTGCTGGCACTTAGTGTTTACAGAGCTTTGCTGTGCTTTGAACGTAGCTAAAGGCTGCAGCTACTGCCCACTTGTGCTTCTGTGAAACCAGCCTCTTGGTACTGAATTAGCATCTGACACTGACAGTTGGTGTTTCAATTCCTGATGTGGGATCAGGTATGGTGCTAGCTAGAGCACCTTTCTGCCTTGAGCAGTTCAGACTGGGAACTCCCCAGTGGGCATTACCTGGGCATTAAAGCAGTTTCTGTTGTGTGTGGCCTCTGGAGGGGCATGGAGCTGAAGTAGTCGTCATGAAGCTGATTCTGCATTTTTCATGGCTTTCCCTCTAAGAGAGTCCACGTGTGCCATCGTAAAACAGACAAGGCAAATGGTACGCAGCGCCGGGCGCTGTGAAATCAGCTCCCATCCCACTGGAATGTTGCTTCCCCACGTGGTCTTCTAGAGTGCTCCCTGCTCAGGTCTGATTTCTCCTTCCAGTTTTAAGGACATAGGCATGAGATGACAAGATCATTTTGAAAATGATTTTACTTCTCTGTATTACCAAGTTAAGATTTTCCAATACCATGATTAAAACGGTCAGTTTCGCAAAAGTGGTTTTAAAATCCATTTATAAGAACTGGGAGAAACAAGATTTAGAAGAATTGGAATCCTCTTCTTTCTGTAAGTGGTTTACATGCTAATTTTTGTCTATATGGTTATTTTCCAATTATTGTGCTACAACTACCAGAACTAGAATTGTTTTAAAAATGAAAATTTTAAAAGTCACCAGATTTCTTGAAGTTTTAAGTGAAATCTTGAATGTTGTAATAGTTTTGATAAAACTGCAAGATTTTCAACTGCTTATAACCTTCCATCTGTCCAAACTTTACACCCTTCTTCATTCTCTAAACTAGTCTCTAAACCCAAAATTAGTCCCTGTGTTCATCACAAAGTATTTTAGTGTAAAATATGAACAGAAGGCAGCTTACCGCCTGCCGGCTCTAATATTGCATACATCTTCAGTGCACTGTGGTCACTTCGTTTGTTGAATTTTGTATTCCCTGCAACGTGTATACTACTGTGTTTTGCATGTATAAATTATAGAAGCTAGGTCACGTGATATAGATGAAATCTCAGCTTCTCCAGGGTTTTCAATACTTGCTTTTCTTATAGACATATATATTTGTGCTTCTTTAACATGGATCTTGAACTGTAACATTGTGGTTACAATATAGGAAAAGTGTAAACATTCATTTTTAGGTTGGTTTCCTAAGAAACAGTTTTATATGATTGTGGTGTTTGGCTGTCAGCTGTAGATCTGAAAACTACTGAGCAAACCTGAATAGAAGGTAGAAACAAAATGAATTTTTGTTAGAAGACGACAATCAGGGAAAATTGTCAGGAGTTTGTAGGGGAAAGATGCAGATGAGTACCTTCCCCTGAGAGAAGGGCTGGCAGGCATGGCACTGATGCTCGCTCCTCTTCGGGCTCTCTGTGCTTACTGCAGAACAATGAAGCAAACTTGCCTTCTCGCTGTAGTCATGTTCAGATACTTACTATGTTAATATTTTCTATCAGACCAATGTAAAAAAAACCCCCAAAACTTTCCTGAAGTGCCAATGAAAGATTTCTGCTTTTTCACCTCGCATTTCTATGTGGAGCTTAGGCAATGTGAGCTATCTTCCACTGCTCTCAGTTTTTCCTACAGACAAAGGTAGAAGCTCATTTTAATCTTTGCTGAAATGCAGAAATGGCATTACTGCTGTCCTTCCTGAGCAGCTTTTTTTTTTTTTTTGCCCTGGGTTGTGAACACTGTGTGAATACTACAGTTTGAGAGTAACTTATTGCAAGACTGTCTCTGACAGTAGCTTTCGCCAACATAATGGATGCAGCACTGCCCGCACAGCGTGTCCTTGGCGCGCTCTGCATCGGAGGGCAGGCAGAGGTCTGTCGGCTCAGCGTGGATCCCCAGCAATGAATTGCTGGTTTTGGTAGGTGTGACTGAGCGCAGTCACCTCCCGCCTTAACTGAAGGGATCCTAGACTTTTACTCAGGTAAGAGAACTCGGAAAGTTTTAACAGAAAACACCAAAATGTCATTGAAGGACAGACCTGCTTCGGATTGATACATCTCACTAAACAAGTATTGTCAGGTTTATGGCAGATAGGCCGTTAGATTGACATACGGATTTCTCAATTGCCTCAAAACCAATAAAACAGATTAATGAGCATCTGATCTCATTAATTGTCCGCACATCAGCTTGGACACCAACAAAAGTTTTCCTGTTTTCCTTGCACCTTCTGAAGAACTATGGAACATTGCTATTTATCTGCAGCAATGCAGAATGGCAAAGTTAGAGACACTGAATGTTGATGTCATAGCTCAGCATTTTAGTATGTTTCTTGTGCTTCAGGAGACAGCTTTCAATTTCTTTAGTCAGCACGCTCATCATCTGATAATTCTCAGATATGTCAGTAGTATTTGTCAAGCTTTAAATTCCTCCAGTGACCCTATTGTGGCTGTCTTCTAGGTGTTTGAGTTGAGTCAAATTTTCAGTCAGTGCAATACAAGTACAGTTACTTATTTTACTGAATTACTGAAGTAATGCTGATTTAAACAAACCCAGGATTTGCTTCAGTGGTTAAATTTAAAATGTTGACGGTAACTAAAATTAGACCTGTTAATTTCTGTATGTATTATAATATCATTTTCAGCTTTCTTAATTTTCCTTTCTTTGTCGTTAAAGTTGATGTAGATCCTCAAGTTCACTACCACCTTCTATTCTATATGCTAAGTACACTTAAAGTTATGTTACTTCTGGTATTAGGTCTTTTGCTCTTCATTTATGCTCAAAAAAACCAACAAAAATCTTGTCCTGCTATCCTTATTGCCAACATTTGAAACAGAGATTCTTTGAGAATGTGTATAAAAATTCTATTTTCCTAGCATCATCACCTCGTACAGGCTTTAAAACTTTAAAAGTAATTTCATAGCCTAATCGTGCCTAGAGAGTCCATGACACAAACACCAAGTTTCCTAGTGCAGCATTTAATATCCATAAGGACTGTATCAACCCTGTTTATTTTCACTTTCTGTCCCTTAACAAATATTTTCTTCTTCATTCTTTTACCTAACTCAATATTAATAAGAATCACTATCTTGTTCTTGGTTTTATCTATTGTGTTTTATATTAATAGTTCCATTTTCTTTGACATCACACTGCATATTTAATTCTTTATGAAGTAATTGTCAAAATCTCTATTGTGTAGTGCTCTTCATAACTCTTCTTTTGGTGTACATCCCATTATATATCTCTCAATATATATTCATATGGCAATAATTCCATGCTTAATTTTACCTAAGACTATAAATACACACTGTCTTACCTACCGGAATAAATGTGTTTTTCCTATGACTGTCTTACTGAAGGTGGCAGTCATCGTGTTTCTCTAGAAGAGAGCACAGTCTTCATGTAATAAGATTATCAACTACCTTTAAATGCTTCTCTGCCTTGCACCTTATATGTGTATTTATACCTTTCCAGAACACTTATGTAGTATCGGTACTTTTTGTATTTCTGTTCTTTTTTTTATTTTATTTGAATGGCCCTAATTGGATTAACCTGAGTGCCAAAAGTTACTTGTCTTTCTGTTGAGTGCTGTCGACTAAAAGACTGACATTCCAAGTGTTGAGCAGACTACACAGTTTTATTCGTATTTCCTGCAAAACCACTTAGAGAAATAAATATTTCTAGCCTGCTTTTCTTAGATTCTTTCAAACAGGTCTGAACAGTGGATCTAACAAGGCCAGGAGAATCTGGCACATTAGAGGTGTGGAAGAGCACGTGGGGAGCAGTACTAAGTTAGAAACCCAGGTTTACTTTCTCTACTTTGTGTTGTGGCCAAATAATTTAGTTCCCTGGTTTTATTTTGCTTCTGTAAGGTGGTGACTGTAGAAATCATGCGGATTAATTAATTGAAGTTCTTAGTGCAGTTATATATGGTATTATTGCAGCAAGATGAGTTCTTATTTTCATGGCAAGAAATAGTTAAATCAGTGCAGAAGTCAAAAAGTCATAAATTAGGCATAGTAGGAATCCATGGAGGATTTCTTCTTTCTTTTGGAAATGTAGTGTGAATTGTTGTTTCTGTCCTAGTTTCTTGCTACATGTAGAATAATAGCATCATTTAGGTTGGAAAAGCGCTTTAAAACCAAGTCCAGCTGTGTAGTCTCATGTTTCTTCATTTGTCATTGATCAATCTAGTCAATTAAATAATTGTAAAAACCCCTCAAAACTCTGTTAAGGCTTAACCAAATTATATTTCTAAAAACATTAGTCCATGGAACTCACCAGCTGAATAAAATGTAACACTTTAATTGCAATAAGCTGGGAGGAAAAAGGTGGTAATGATTCTTTTTTGGGGATACTTATTATGAACTGAAAAATCCATTGATCAGAAAAAACACTGTAAAATATCCTTAAGCAAATATTAGGAAAATAATATGATTGGATGCTACATACAGATTAGGCTTTCTAATAAAATAATTAATATATTTAGGTGGAAAAACTTTAAGATGTCATATATTTGGTGTGGTAATTCGTAAGAATTTTAAACCATTGGATTAACTAGAACTAATTATGTTTTTACAATGCAGTGACTTAACTGTCTGTTATTACCAAATAATAAACATGGAATCAATGAAATTTTATAGCATCTCTCAGGGGATATACTAGGTAACCTAGGAATTGATTTTCTTGTAAAGAAGGAAATACTGATAAAATTTCACAAGCACAAGGCAAACCCTATGTCTAATATAATGAGCTACTGAATTTCTAATAGCAAAGTTGCTTAGTTCTGTATGTGCAATATGTTATAAAGCAGGTGTTTTATTGCATTAGTATTAGTAAAAAAATATTTTAGGGCTGAAGCAAAAATAACTGAGGAACATATTTTCATTATTCTTCCAATTGAATAGAATACTCTTAAATATCATGAAGAGTTTAATAAAAAGGGAAAATGAAAATCTGGAGAGGAGAATCTTGCAGTGGTATATCTGACATTCTAGTCCATTTCATCTTGCTATGCAATTGCAATTTAAAAATTATTAAAAACACATCAAAGCAAATTTACTTACTATAATGTATCAGAGATGTGCTCATAAAGACAAAAACTTTTAATTTTACTGTCTTTTTCAAAGAGTTACAAGTCTTTGAATTTTAATAGATACAGTTTCTTATTTTTTAAAAAACAGCCCAGTGACCAATAGGTCTGTTCATAACTAGGTGAGAAGTACATTTTCAGGTCATAACAGGGAGAGTTTTATGAATTGTTCAACAACATCTGATTCTTCATCAGCTTCCGTTCAGTCAATCATAGCTCTGATCCTTGAGGTAAAGAAGGTTTTTCTTTAGCCTGAGTGCAGGAAGCTTAGTTGAAGAGCTTTATTCCTTCAGAGGTATCTTAACTGAACAGTTATTTTTCTACTGCATCCTTTTGTTCTGTATTAGCACAAAGGAAGCTTCTCTGAATTTCCATGAAGAAAAATTGCACAGAGCAGCTCAAATGTGCCTAACACATTTTGGCAGAACAAAGAAATATTAAACCTTGCATAATAATGAAAATATGGTACCCCTATATGGCGTTCTGGGGGCTTCTGCACTGCCTGGAGTCTGATAGCTCACTCAGTGAGATTCCCATACCTCTTCCTTAGTCTGTTCTCATCTCAGTCAATTCTGCATCCCAAAATCTTAGCAATTAATTTTCATTCCTAGTAATCCTCCTATCTACTCCTGAGCACACCACTGGTCCTCCTACAGCAGCTGAGCAAGGAGATTGCTAATGCTCTACTCAGGGTTAGGAGGAAAGCAGGTACAGCATGACTGCCTGATGAGGATTACCTTAGAGGGACGTGCGGGAAGAGGAGAAATGGGACCAAAACTAGCAATTGTTTGGGTAGACGTAACCCCCAGGTCCCTGGCGTGCACCCCCCAGGAGTAGGGGAAAATCAGTAGAGCTGAATAGAAAAGCTAATTCACCACTTACAGAAGCAGAAGGTTGTTTCACAGGGACTCTGAGCAGCGGTACAAGTGCTGGCTCATCCTGCCCACGCGTGGTGTGCCCTGCCCTGCAGCTTCATGTACCCTAAAGTTACAGTCCGCTGCTCTTCACCTTTTCCTCAACAAGTAATTTTTCCTAGTGCTTGGTCTCTAAAATCAGATGATAGGCATCATTCAAATTTCCCTCTCCCTACCCCAAATAAAATAAAAAAACCCCCAACACTCGTGATTTGTTTTAGGAGACTTTAGGAGAGCGCTGTATGTGGCGTGCAGCAGCTCTCACTAGGAATGCCAGGGGGCTGTGGGTGCGCACGTAGGTGGAGTTTCATCCATACCTAGAGGAGGTGAAAGCCGTGGAGGAGAATGGGTAGATACACAGTAAAATATGCCACCTCGAAATCCCGTGTAGAGTGGAACTAGGGAGCATTGTCTATTGCTGCCTATATTCCTCTGCTTCTCTTGCATCAAAAAAATACAGTCTAAAGCAAAATCTTGTGGGTGGAAAAAAATATTGTGGTTTTATTCTGTCATAACAAAGTTTTCCAATGACATCTAGTCTACTTGGCATAATCGCTGGGCACAAATATAATCGCTGGGCACAAATACCCAGATCTGAAACTCTTTGAAAGTGCGAAGTGCTGCTATAGTTTTTTCCATTTTTTTTTTTTTTTTTTTTCTTCAATGCTTTGTGGATTTCAACTCCAGCTGCAGAGTGGTTTATGGTCACAGAGGTTAATGCAGATTTTTGTGACCCTTTACGATTTGTTGTATGTTGTGCCATTCTCAAGAAGGCAGCACATCTTCATTCCTGTGACAGCCAGCAGTGTTACAGAACAAGTGCCAGCTGAATGGGAATAGAGCTTGTGCTTATCTGGTGATACCTTGGGGGGAATGCAGCATTTGTGAAATTCTTCTTGGCTGTCAGAGGAGCCGGAGCATTTTCCTCCTCTCTTCTCAATTCACTTTTCAATCTCGATAGCTTATTGGAATGACAGGGTATCAAAATGTCTGGAAAGCTAATACCATACATCAAGCACCTGTGTATCGCAGAGGTCTGACAGTGCTAACAGAATAGATGGATTTTATATAATCTCTGTCTCCTCAAAAGAATAAAAGAAAAATATTATAGACTTGACCTGTGATCTCAGAGAAATAGTCTGAGTTTTGTCTGGGTGGCTTGGCAGAATTGGATGCACTGAATACAGTTCCACTCGGTCTTTAATAAGCAGAAATGCCCCATGTAGGAAAAGTAGCTGTGGCCATTCTGTTAATTGTGGAGGAAATCCTCAGAGCATTGGTCCCATGGCTTAGAGCTGGTGTTATTCCAGTTGCTGATCTTGTTTCAGGAATTTGAGTTTCATTACCACATTGCCTCTAACATGTTGATAACCTGGGCATCTGAAAGAATCAAGATAACTTCCCTCACCGTCCAGTTTCCACCGAGACTCGGAAGCTTCCCTTGTTCCCTGTTTTCTCTTTTCAACTGAAGAGAATTATTTACTCTATCTCCATCCACTGACCCAAACACCGCCAGTCAGTGTGACCATGTGTAATACACGTGCTGCCTGCCAAATGCTGGGATGCTGCCCAGAAGCTCCCAGAGAGGACAAGGAGCAGCCTGGTGCTCTGTCCCATGGAGAGAGGGCTTCTGGTGAGCCAGTGGCTGCGACAGGGACAGAGAGGCACTGGGGTGCTGAGTGGGATGCAAACTTGGGAAAAGACCAGGACTGTATAAACTAGAAGCAGAGATGGTGTTGAGACTTGGAACAGACACTGATGCCTTTCAGAGTGAGTCATAGGATATTACTTTCTTCTTCCTCCACTACATACATTGTTTGGGGTGGGAATAAAGGGTCCCAGCAGCCATGGACTTAAAGGAGCTTGATGTCTCTGCTGCCTGCCTCTCCTCTACTACCTCTCTGCACCGACCAGTTTCATCTGGTGCATAGGTAATGGCAGATTTGGTGCTTTCCCTCCAGGGACAGACATGAGGGTGAATTCTTAGGAGAGCCAAGTTGCTCAACCAGCTCTTTCTTTCACATAACAGAGTTCTAGTACTGGGGGAAGACCAGCTTGGTGCGAAGATTGTTTCAATATTGATTCAGTGTAAGGGTAGCTGGGAATTCAGAACTGTAAGCAGTAAGAACAGATCACCTAAATACCAACATCTTAAGAAAAGTGAGTGCTGAATATGTCTGAAAGATCTCTATGTATGTGTAAGTTTGCAGGAGTAACACACTTGTCTATCAAAGATCCTCATGGTGTTGAATTGAAGCAGAAACATATGTAATGTGGCTGTGAACGAGTAAGTTTGGGGAGCTGTTGAATTATGCATTTTCTCGTTAAATTGCTACTTAGTGCTAGAGCTTGGTTTGTGAAAGATGCAAATGTGTAGATATCGATGTAAACTTTACTACGGAGGAAGCATGATGCAACGTGCATGGCGTGTGTTGGAAATGAGTATTTGCTCACACAGTGTAAAAATTAAACTGATGCATAACACTCAGTTTATCAAAATAGATTTTCTGCTTACTGCTAAGAAAGCTTGTAGCTAACTTGATTGTAGAGCCGTGTTTAGGAAATACGACCATGAGAGATTTGAGGGAATTTATGCTGTTAGGAGTTTGCTCTGCAGGGTACCAGTCATAAAGAGATGGAAGAAGTTATTAGTATAAAATGTTTCTTAATTTTATTAATTTTAAAAGCATCATTTTTAAAGGAAGGAGCCTGGGAGAATTTTTCTGTCTGATCTTTTGCCCTTGGGATGCTTTGTGCAGCCTGGCTGTTTCATATCTGACTGCTGTTCCTCACCTACTCTGGCTGGTACAGCACTCGGTTCTGGTACGCTCGTGTTAGTAGTGGTGATTTTCTCAAGCTTGGACCATTACCAACATTGCTGTTGAAATGATATTTGGAAAGGTGTGGATGAAATAAGGGTGTGTAGTGATATCAAAAGTAGTGATTTCTCCTCACAGGCAATTAAAGCACCATAAATAATCATGTGAGGGTTTACTTAGGCTGAAAAACATTGGCACCTCTTAATAATTTGTTCCTTTGTTTCTGTTACCACCAGCATTCAAGGACTGGCATTAGTTAAAGTACTTGTAAATGGGATATTACTGCAGAGTACAGTACTAATAGGCTTATTTTTCTGCATTGCTGTTCCATTTATCCTATGTGTGCTTTGCCTTTTACAAGCTAATTTGATATATATGACTATATATATATTTACTATAAATTCCTTAAATGATTTGCAGAACAGTATAAACAGTTTATGCGTATTGTGCGCATGTTGCCTAAAGTATTGTACATAAACTTGTAAGGAAGAAGAAAATACAGTCTCTTTTATAGGAATGTATCAAGTCATAATGGGATTCCTTGAAATCTCAGAATTCATTTTGCAAGGTTGTTTAGATTTATTGCTTATTAAAAAATAATAATAAAATTGTTTTCTCCAGAAGGTGCCAGGCTGATAAATACAGCTTTTATTTACGTTCCACCAAATTTGTGGGTGATGTGTCCAGTGCTTGAGCCTCCCCTGTGCTCTTGGTTAAACCAAGGCCTTTCCTAACACCAAACAAATGCCGTGATCGACTCAGTTGGATTCATTCCTCTGGAAGAACAATAAAAAACAAGGAAGGGAGGGGGAGAGAATTTAGATGTCTTCTTTTGTCAGGGCCACATGCTGATTTGCTAATATTTTAAATAGTTGCTCGCTTAACTAGCTATTATTTTCAAGTACATCTCATTCTTGCTGCGCACTTGTAGTTATTTAGGTTTTGTTTCTGTCTTGGGCGGGGGTCAGGGGAGGTTCTGCATGTAGAGCCTGGAGCTGTTTCAATAAATGCATTTAACAATGCCAATATAAAATGAGCTTACTGCAACCAGACAGCACGCTGGGAGCAAGAGAATTTCTGTGGTCCCTAAATAAACAAAGTTTGTTACAACAAATAAACCATCCTAACTCCCCCACGCAGGCAGATTTCAGTATGCTGCAGGGTGTTCTTACAGCGCAATAGAAACCTATCTGTGTGCATAGGAACACACACATACATATATGAGAAGCAACTAACCTCTGGTTTGTTGGAATTTATAGCTTCCTAATTACAAATGCGGAGACACCGTGATTTACTGCTCCCTTTCTTCGTGGCACACTAAGTTATATTTATATAATGTTTGGATGGAGAATTCCTAGCTCTTAGCAACAAGTTTGATGGAACAGCTGAACCAGTTTATACTGTAAAGAATTAAACCCACAGTGCTTTACTGATGATTTTTTCCAGTATTGGAAAGATTTAAACAAGCAGGAGAAAATGCGTAATTTATTTATTTTAATTCAGAAGTATCCTCCTTTAAATTAGGCTTTTCCTACAGGTATATTTTTAGGGTTAGCTCTCATAAATCAAAGTATTTTGATCTTATAAAACAAAGTATTTTTAAAACTTAAATAATTTTCTAGGTATTAAGTTTCTATCCCAACTATCTGTAGGGGGGAAAAGAAAGTAATACAATATTTACAAAGAAATTATGCTCATGAATTGAAAGTCAGAATCTACTTGTGGATCATTTTTATTGTTTTAAGACACAGTAACTCATTTCTGAGCAGTGTCTGGTGTCTGACAGACTTTCTGATCCACATTTTCAGTGCAACATGTTGCAGCTGATAGAGCAAATATCAGTCTCTAGTGAGCAAACTAATAGCAATTTAGTGCAGTTTTGAAAGTACTGTGGAATAAATCAAAAAATTCCTGTGGTAGACAACAGACTGAGTTAAAGGAATACTAAATATTTAAGTCCTTTACAACAAGGGTTAGAGGAAAAAAAGTATGGTGTTTTTTTTTCCCCAATGATTTGTGATTGTGACTATCGTTTTGGATGCAAAATTATTTTTTCAGAGATTTATGCAATACAATCTGCAGAGACATAATGGAAAAATATCAAAATAGATTTCTGAAATTTCATCTTTACCTTTGAAAAGTTTAAATACCTGATAATGAAACTGGATGAAATGCTAAGCAGGCTGTATGGCAGACACTCTTATCATCAAATACATACACTTCCACCTTCTAGCTGCACACAAACAGTTTTCTAAACTTCTTACTTTGAAAACTTGAATGAAAACCCCAAAACATTCAGTTGGGGCTTATTCAGACTCTTAGTATTATCGCTTAGTGTCATCATGTGCAAAATGGCAGCAGTAGTGGACTTTACTAATAGTTGTATTGATATGTGAGGTAAAGTAAAATCTGTCTCATTTTCTGGAGTAGCTTTGCAGTGCTAAGAGTAAGGAGAAGCAATAAAAAGTAGTTTATTGTGTAAATGCCTCTCCAAACATACCCAGTAGAACTGCAAATGAAAAATGGACCTATATGTATATATCTATCTAAAATTTCTCATCATAGGTACAGATAAAAAAAGTTATATTAGCTCATGTAGCCTTTAGTGCTTCCTAGTAAAACCTTAACTTTTTGATCATTCTTGATTCAGTAAGTAGTGTCTTAACTGCTCTTCTATTTCTTGACATAAAAGCTTCAAAAGAGGAAAATCAACTGCAGCAATTCCACCCCGCCACACCCCACTTGTTTAAATTTTTACAGTGTTCTTTGAGCCCTACCTTACTGATTCACTATTAGTGACAAAGATTCAAATTAAGGAGTGAAGAAAAAAAAACACTGGAACATTCTATGTCTTCACAGTTAGGGATGTTTCCTTTAACATTTATTAAGATTGGCGTAGTTGTGCATTAGTATGAATCTGTGTTACTCATCCTTTTCTTAAAATAAGTAATGAGATAATTGGTCTATATACCTATAGACCTAAACTACATACCTAAATCTATTTTGATTCCCAAAACTGAAAATACAGCTATGCTGTTTAGTTAAAAATCCTGGTTGTAGCTTTCAATTTGCATCAAAATATTTTCGGAACTGGCATAGTTTGCTTCTGCTATATATCTTCCTTGTACTCTCAATTTTATGCGCCTACTGAGATCCTGTACTGCAATTATTGCCTTATGGGAAAGCAAGTTTAGTTTTACAGTGGAAATCCAGCGTTGGGTAATCGCATTGCCTGTCTAGAAACAGATATGCATTAAGAGTAAAAATCATCCTATTCATCTATCAAGCAAATCTCAGATAAGTAGCAGAGACTATGAAGTGTCTGAGATTATCTATAGAAATGCCAATGTTATCCCCTAGATTCTTTCATGCTAGATAGGTCTTTTTGAATTTACCATCCTTCCTGGCTCGGGACCAAGGGATTAAAAGTGAAAGGGGACTTGGGGAATAGGGTGGGCATTTTAGACCTTTTTGCATCTATCCGGTTTCAACTGTTCTGAAACTGAGGGAAACTAGGGTCAGGTCTGGTGCAAACAGGAGGTGGCCGTTTTTAAGCCCAGCTTTTGGTGTAGACAGGGAATAATGCCCATGCTGGCCACGCTGCAGGGCCAGCTGCTGGGGCCTGGGAGAGCAGGAACAGCTCTATCTCCATGGAGTGTGGTGAGCAGCAGCTGGTTCTCAGCAGATGGAGCCAGGAGTGGGTCTGCTGGGAGGTGGATGGACAGCAGTCCGTTAATGTGATCTGACACACTGTGCACACGTCCTCAGTGCCGTGGCAGTCACACAATAAGCACGAGTGCTGCAGGAGAGCCTGTGAATGCTCCCTGCAGAATTCATCTGGTATCTTCTCAAAATCAACATGGCAACTTGTGACAGGTACAGTCTAACAGGCATATGTTTCTTGCCTAATTACAGGAAAAGTTGCCCGTGCGCCTAAAATTAGTCAGAGAAATAAACTCTCAACATGGGGATGCTCAGCAGCACAGAAGTGCAATACTGGTGAACCAGAGCAAGCAGTCCTTTAGTGTTGCGTGAAACGTGCGCGTGCCTGCAGTACCTGTCACTGAGGCGGGACTACAAAATCACTCTTTTGCAGAACTACGAAATTGTCCGTATGAGTTAGTGTTCCGCAGCTCTGCTTGGGTGCAGGTTTCCTCCCCCGGGTGCCCTCACGCACGTACCACGTACCTGGGGTGGAAGTCAGGTTACACATCTGAAAGCAGCGTGAGGATCTCTGGCGGCGCACCAGCACTTGCTACTGGCTCAAAAACATGAGCAGCAGTTCTGAGGAGATAAGCTATTGATCAAATACCAACAGCTTAAAGTAAGTCTTCAGAGCCAAACTGCTACAGTGGAGGCAGTCACTCACATTCTTTAAAATAGTATTTTGTCTTTTTTGTTTTTCTTCTTATACATACACGATGCTACTTGCAGTTGTATCATCCCTTTTCCTGAGATCGTATACATTCAGGCAAGCAGCAAGGTCTTACGTATGTAAATATGCTTATGTGGGAATAACTTAAACTTTTCTTTTTTCCTTTTAAAGTGTTTTAATTAATTGTCTTTAAATGTTGACAGTATACAGGAGTCCAATGGAGACCTAAAGCCCCTCTGCAGACATGCTCCTTGCTTTACCACAGTTTAAAACTGGAGAACTGAGTGTCTTTACACGTGAATAGCCCCAATTGCGGTAGCTATTGGCACAGTGAAGTATTCCTTGAACTTTTCCCTCCAAAGCCACAAGCCCAAAATCTTGGTCAAAACATAGTGGTCTTATCCTTGAGGAGTTTCCAAAGCAGCTGCTTTTTGACCAGATGGGCAGCCTCTGTTCAGAGCTGATGGCCCCAACAGCTGCAGCAGCGGCGTGGAGCTATCCTGTATAGCAGCTAACCGGACTGTGCTCGCTTAGCGTTAACCTCTGGTTTTAAGGACATTCATTGTGGTTTAAAAAACCAAACTATATTGCAGACTACATGAAAGAGGACATTTCATGTAACTTGAAAAATAAACTTTAAATGCTCTTAGTGCAGCTCAGGAAAGTGGCTTCATTTCTGTTTAATGCATTTCTTCAGACTGTAGAGGGGAAATGTTATGGGTGAGAGGGTTTTTTTTAAGGCTCTGAGACTTCTGAAGGACATAATCAAAGCTAGATGATGTTTTCTCCATTACTGAAGAATAGAGATAATTTTTTCCTAACTGGGCCCGTATTCCTTCTTCCTACTTTTAAGCACATCGCTAAGACACCCACATCTGGAGAGACATTTTCAATGTTCTGGACGATACCATTCGATAACAGGCATATCCACAGGTTTAATTCATATTTTAAAGGGGAAAGGACAGACTGAGGAAATTCACAGTTAGAATGTTTTTCTTTCTTTATAAGAAAGTACAAGTTAGATCATGAAAAATGGAGCACTGGCTTCTCTGTGAGGAAAGCTCTTAAGGTATTAAATTAACTTGAAAGAAAGATGTTGTGATTTGGTTTTTAGAGCTTTTAAAGTTCGTTCTTTACTTTTGTGCATAGTGTAGGTATATAGCTGCCCAACACACATGCAAACATCTATATAAACATTTAATACTGCAGTCTGAATGAATTTTATTACTTAACAGGACAGATACCAAGGAAGCTCACCAACTACTTTTTACTTGGGTTTAAAACAATTCTGAATTTTCCAGTGGCCAAAGACAGTGCAGTAAAGGCTTTTATTACCTGAAAATAAAAGAACAATCTAGAATCTGCTACTGTTGGGCAAACATAATTTATTTTAACAAAAATTATCTTACTAGCCAGCTCCAAGTTACCTACCAGCTGTTGATTTCCACACAAAAGAAAATCAGTTCTCTTCATTCCTGTTCTCTGTCACCTGTTTATGATTTAAACTTTTGGATCAATGTTAACACATACTGCCCTGTTTTGTATGAAAACCATTTAAAACTATTTTAAAACTGTAAATATATTGCATTGTAGGCACAGGAAGTTGAGTAGGAGAGCTGCAAAGTACTTGCCGAGTAAAGACAATAACGTCACTGAAAATTAGACAGTTTTCTGCCATTTCTCATTATGATGCCTCCTGTTTCTAAAATATTCTGGCTTTAGGTGTGCAGGGCTTCAATTAAAATATGTTAGGATTTTTTTTTGTTTGTTTTGCGAATTTTGTCTTAAATTTACATACAAAGAGGAGTTAGGATTGCAAATTTTATTTTCCAATTAGTTGGAGCACTCATCCTTTTGCCTGATTTCTGATCAAGAACGTAGCCTCGAAGTGTTCTGCAGCCCTTCAGCATCCTCAGACAATCCGTTTCCACCTTTTGGGCTGTGACAGCAATGCTGCCTGTGGGGCTGTGTCAGTCTGCTCAGCAAGAGTGGGGCAGACAAAGGGTGGGGAATGGCACAGAGGCTGTTAGGGTCTGGGATTTGGGACAAGGTGTTCCAGGTTGAAGCTCCTTCTGCACTAAACTGAATCTGCAGGAATCATCTGCAGGAATGCCCAGATGAAGTCTGCTTGATGCATGAACTGGACTGGCAGCATTGCAGTCGAAATTGTAAGTTTGAGAGTTGAGCTGGGTGACCCCTGTAACATTTGAAGGGCTATTTTCTTACAAGTCCAACTATATTCAGTTCTTCTACACAAAGAATTGTAACATATGGGAAATCAAAAGCTTCAGTGTCAAAGTTGTAATACTGCCAGGCACCACACGTTTTTAAAATACTTGTATTTGTATAGTACTCAAGTTTTCCTGTTGCTTATTTTGGAAGTAGCTGGGTGTTATTCAGACTGAAGGCAGCAGGTTAGGTACTGCTCTGTGTGATTAACAAGGGTGAAATATGGTCTTTGAAGTTCTAGGACTCATTTTCCTGCACTGTTTTTCCTCTCTATTGCATTTTAGCTATAGAGACTTATGCTACGGACTAAAAAGCCCTGCAGCAGACTGAATTGTGCATGAACTTTTATACAACTGTATGTTTGAACCTGATGGGGTTTTTTTCACCTTTCTTGTCAGAATGGTCGATGTTTTACTGTCGTTGGCAGATGGGGAGCAGGAAGGGGTGCCAACTAATGCTAACGTTTCAACAACAGGAGGAGGAGGGAAAAAAAAAAGAAAAGGAAGGAAGAATAGCTGGAGAGTGTACTGTTTTCCTGGAGTAATGGTCTTTCTCAAAGCACTCGGTTCTCCTTGAGCTCTGGCTGCTTCCAGCCGTTCCTTAATATGTAAGTACAGCCAGGCTTGAAACTGGTTTAGGCTCTGGGTTCCAACTGTTCCATTTATCTCCAGCTTGACAAGGTAGCATGGTAACCATCCTATTAAGCCACAAAAGGAAAAGTCATGAGGTAAATTGTGGCTTTTCAGCCTGTTCTTGTTTTTCTGTAACCATGTAGAGCAGACGTACAAAGTTTGATGGAGGCAGTAATTCTCAGCATATAAAGATGAAGAAGTGATGTCAGTGACAGTTTGTTGCTACAAATCTTTTATATTAGTACAGTTTTATTATTTGTCCCAGAAGCTCATAAAAAGTAATAATACAAATATTAAAATAATGTTAATGACTTGCAATAAGCAGACTAATGGTTCAGGACTATGTAGAGGCTGAGAAATTTACTAGTGATGCTGTTTCGCTTACCGGACCTATTTTAAGATTATACTCCCCGTATGCCTTCCCCCTTAATAGAACCTTGCTACATTTGTTCCCTTTGTTTGTCATGAAGTCTGTTACCTCCTGAGCATATTCAGAGTTACATATGTTGAATTAAGGTCTCTGCAAACAAACCCAACCTGCTGAAAAGAAGTGTAATGTGCTGGTATGTGCAAAGATAATTCCTGCCATGTTTATTGCAATAACATATCTTTATAATGATCCTGAGTCATAGCACAGCATTTCTCAGTCATTGACTTTCTGGTCTCCAGATGTTTAAAGTTATTTTTGGTTTGGGCTTGGTTTTTTTTTTTTTTTTCCTTAACTTAATTCTGATATACCAAGTAAATCTTACCCATTCGTATTTAACTGTTGCAGACTAAAGCCTGAATTTGATATGGATATTGGGCTGAGGTTTTTTAGGAGCTTTTTATTTATTTTTTTTTACATTGAGGGATGTGTAATGATGTGCAAATGTGTGCATAAACATTACAATTAGGAAATCAGGCTATAAACAATGCCTGCTTTATCTGCCTGATTCCAAATAGGGTTTGACAAAATTTGCTTCCTCTTATGGGTAAATTTGTTCAAATGTTCTGCTCTATGTTGCTCCAGTGGGGATATTTTTAATTTGTTCTTGGTTTACGTTGCTCCTTTCAAAATTAAAAATGTTACAACTCCATCAGTTTAAATTTTGCAATCAAAATCTGGAAGACTTCCATCAGCATTGTAATTAAAAACTAACCAGGTACTTATGTAGCAAGCAACTAGCATCTGTTAAAGTATATGTATGTTTGTTTTTTTTTAAAAAAAAAGGTAGGATATTCTTTATTCCTTATTGGTTTACTCCAAGGGAGGTATATTTAAAGATTTGATCATGTATAGGAAGATTCAAGAAACTTAACATCTTCTGTAGCAGCTGTGTACTAACAAAGAAAATATGCAAATCTTACATGAGCAAACTTCCATGTTCCATGGCAATTTTGAGGGATAAACTGAATGAGAGAGTGTCCACCTGTAAAGAACTGACCAATAAAATGGAAAATGCCTATCCACGTTCCATAACAGATTCATGGTAGAGCTGAGTCTTGTGGGATCAATAGATCCTTCCACTGTATAAGTCACTACATTCACTCACTTTTTACCCAGAGATCAGTAACTTCTTGACTAAATCATAAACTTTCTTTGACTGAGTCCAATATTCTGGAAGGAATTCCAGGCTTCACTGTGAGACAAAGCATTGGGAACCCACTGTGTTTTTTGGTAGGTTGCTTCAGTGATTAATCACTTAGTGAGCAGGTTTGTCCAAGTCTCCTGAAAGAACTACACCTAAAAAGGCTGCAATGCTTGACACTTAATAAATTAGATCTCATAGGTCATGAACATGTCCAGTTATTCTTTCAAAATTAGGCATAAGTGATACTTTAACTTAGTGTCAGATTTTATTTAAAGCTATTTATATTATTCTCCACTAAATTCTGCTAAAGTTTCAGGTGATTAAATTTGGGAAATTGGGTTGTAACATCTAATTTTTTTCATTTTCTATCTGAAAGGTTTTCTTCCAAAGTAATTTTGAAAACTTATGTTTGAACTTAAACTTAGTTCTTGCTGAAAGCAAGCATTTATCCCGGACAGGAAGAAAGAGAAAGGTCAGGAAGACAAGTTTGGTTAAATAATGATATGCAGTTCTTAAAAGTTTAAGTGAACCAAAATGAAACCTTAAAAAGAAAGGAAAAAAAAAAAGAAAAAAAAAAAAAAAGAAAAAATGTTGTCCATGGAAACATTAACTCAGGCAAATGTGCAACAAATTAGGGGTACTAAGAAGGGAATTTTACAAATAAGTAAAGCACATTGGGGAAAAAAGGTAAATATATGTTTCTGTAAAAGAAACCTCTAGATATTACTAGATAGCTGAAGAGTGAGGGAACCAAATTTCTTCATTGCTTTTCACTACAGGCACGATAGCTGTCTGACATGTATTCTTTGCAAGTATTTCAAGTGAAACCTTAATAGATCAAGTATTATGTCCTGGAGAGATTAGACTGATTGATATGTTTAAATTATAATAAGTCATCATACCTGAGTATAGTCATTTATAACTGAGGAAGGTTGAAAATGAAGTCACAAGGACGCTGACGAAATGGTACGAGTTGTTATTGAAATCAGTTATCTTTCTGGAAGATAAACATGAAATTTAGGTATAAACACACCTTTGCTAATTGACTAGTTAGTCTGTTAATATGTAATATCTGCCCCTATATAATGTTAAAATAAGTCATGGGGCTTACACAAACATGGTATTTGTGTAGTGAAAACCCAGCTGAGATGATTGCAACATGGAAGCATCCACAATTTCAGATACACAGACTGACCACTGGCAGAGGTGTTCTGTTTGAGGCAAAGTGTCACAATACGTACCATATAAAATTCCAAGAGGTAACTGTAAAAGAAGAAATTTTATCTACAGATTAACATTTTATTTCTTAAAAGTCATAGGAAACACATAAGAAAACATTCGGCTTGTATACAGCTCCATGAAATTACAGATAGTCAAAAGAGAGGGCTAAGATATTAAAGTACACTATTTTGTAGGGTGGCTAATAATACAGCATCAAATTGTCATATAAAACAAAACTCACTTTGTTAATTTGGGTGGCTCTTCAAAAAATATCTAAGGCAGTTATATGACCACATAGTGTGGAAAAAAAATAATCAGTAAAGTACGATTTTTGCAAGTCTTTCAGGAGTGAATGCGTGAGTTTGCTTTCTGTACAAACTATAGGCAACAAGTAAAACATCTTGGTGCTTTCGTCTGAAAAAGGTAAAAAAAGAAGTCATCTTTATTATATTGCATCTTGATGTGGCTAAAAGCAAAACCATAACTCAAGCAAAACTTCCTTTTTTTTTTTTTTAATTTAAATGTAGCACTGAAGGTCCTAATTATTTTTTCACAATCTATTTTGGCAGCAATTAGTTTCTTATAGTACTTTTTTATCCTTCAGACACTATTAGGGTCTCTGTCTTAACTGCCTCTGAAATGTTTTTTCTGTGGTGAAATCAAATGAGGAAGAGTATATAAATATTATTCAAGAGTTCCTGCTTACGTTTTTCTCAGAATATATGAATAAGGGATTAAAGTAAAAGGCTTAAAATACAAAATGGATAAGAAGTAAGGTTTATTCAGTGTAGTTTGGGCTGTGGAATTCATTGTTACATTCCTAAGTCCTATTCTAAACAAGTATTTCAAAAGCTATGATTAATATTTACTGTTATATACATTTGGCACAACTAAACTGTATAGAATAAAATAAAGATACTGAGATTTGAACCCTAATTGCCTGGGTTTATGAGGAAAAGTTGTCTCATAGAGAATACATAATTATCTTTCCTGGGTTTGTTATATCTTTTTGTGAAGGAACAGGATCTCAGCACACAGGTCTGGATATACTGGGACCTGTATTTCAGTGCTCTTGGCAGTAGTTACTTAGAAACACTGAAAGACTTCATAATTTCATAAAGTAAGGGACCATTTTGGCGTTAGCACTAGTGGTAATTGGTGACAAGTCAAATGACCGAAATCTGCTTTTTTTTCTTTGTGATTCTGAAACATGGGCAGTTTTTTTCTTTTTCTGATGCTATATCTAACACAAGAACTGCTTATCAGTTTTCTGGTTTATGTCCATCTTTTCCACAAGACTGACAATTTTCAACTTCATTTTGAGTATCTGTATTCAAATGCAGATTTTGTCTTTGTAGCTGGGACCAAGTAGAAGGCATCTTTGAAGAAATGCTAATAAGAGTTCTATGATAAGGCACTGCTCCTTAGACATACCTTCCTTCCTAAGAATATTTCTTTGAAAATTAGACTAAAAAAATAAACCATTTTGCTCTTATCAACGTGGCTTTTAATGTCCTTAGAATAGTGCATCTACATAAAACCAGAGCAACTGATGGGTGATAGTGAGCTGTTCATTTACCGTACTGAATGTGGGAGGGTCTGCTTTATTCCAGTCCATAAAGAGATTTTGGAAGAAACAGTTATTTATGTTCCTTTCCTTCTTCTTTATGATTTAGCTGATTACCATCCTGAATATACTGAAATGACACACCAGCCCTAGGCACATGATAAACAATGCTGAAACCTGTTTTATCATCTGCAGCATAAAGATGCAGAATACTGCAGCAAAGAAATTACATGGATGGGAAATGCTGTAAGGCTGGCTTGAAATCTAATGTATAGAAAATTCTTTAAAAAAGAAAAAAAAAAAGGATAAAAGAATGAAAGCCTGTAAATTACACTTTTGTGTGAAATTTGAGAGAACCTGAAAAACTGCAGATCCTGAAAGATTCTGTCTCTGTAAGAGAGAAAACTTTCTTCATTGAGATAAGATCATGGAAGAGAAAAATGTCACACGGAAGTCTACTCACAAGATACTGTGTGATTTTCAGCATTTATCAAAATAGACAACCATGCTCAACAATTGCAAGAAAGCTTTAAGGTTAAGGAAAATTCCTGATAACTTTATTATACTCTCTTGAAAGCAGGTAAAGTTCTTTTAACTGCATTCAGTATCATTTTTTCATATGGACCCATTAGAGTTAAAGTATTTGTAGAGATAGCTCACTTATTCCAAATTACTTTTCTGTCTGATGTACAAGCCTTTGATAGCATACTTTGTGCTTGAATTGAATTTTGGAGAGACACTAAGCATGTTAATTAGATTCTCTTTGTGTTCTAAGAGGGAGGAAAAGCAGAAGGGATAATTTTTAATGTTTCAGTTGAGCATGTTTGCAGTGCACATACCTCTTTCCCACAATTTTACATGCAATTAAAGTAGACATTTCTAGCATTGACATGTTTGCTACCTAATCTGAATTTGCTAAAGATATATGTCGCCTTTGAATAAAATGCAGCTAATATATAGTAATGTTTTTAAATTAATATTTTTTAAAATATTATCCTGAGAGTCTCATTTAAATGTTAATATATCCTGTCAAAACATCAGTGTTTGTAACACTGAAACTGCATATACTTGACTGGAACAAAAGTATAGCACACATTAGCTAAACAGGGAAAATATTTATATTAGCTGATCCTTGTTTGCATAACCATGACACTTTTTTTAAATTTATTTTTTTTACAAATGGAGCAACAGCATTAGGGGTCTCAGTAATGACAAAGACAGGAGGCAAAAAACTTTTTCTGCTGTACTCATAGTCACTGGAGAGTGCTGGTAGGGCCAAGTGCCAGCAGACATCGTTGCCTGTCAGCATCCACCAATGTTTCCATTGGCGCTGCTGTGATTTAGAGCAGCATTAGATGTGTAAGTAGATGCACCTGTGGAGGTAAGGATGAACATTTTCTTCTACAAACGTGTTTCTGTGGCCTAGAATAAAGTAATAAAGACATTCCTCCATCTCCTTGTTCATGCTCCTAATTCGTGCTGCCAGGAGGTGTTTGGATGTGGAGTCTGACCCAGGCACTGGCTGGAGCATCCCCATCCTCAGTGCCAGCCACTGCCCAGATCCAGAGCCCACCCTGTAAGCAACAGCTGTTTAATGCTCCCCTTTTCATCTGATGTGGTGACTCACAGCCTGAATTCTCCAAAGAAAATGGTGGCAGGAAGTTGTGGGATAGCAAAAATGTTAACTGTGTGCACAGACAAAAATAAGGAAACTGAAAAGGGGGAAAAGGAAAACCTAATGAAAGAGAGAGTGGAGTAATAAAAATAATGAAAATGGTAACTCTACCAGTGAATGAATACATTGAGAAGAGAGAAGAAAAAAGGTAGAACAAAATTGTTTTCATCATTACTGATGTAAAGAAAATCAAAATACAGCCTATGAAATGAACAAAAGTGGCACTTACTGTCATGCTTGTAAAGGCTGACAACTTTAATTTGCATTTCTTGGGAAAATTTTAAGGTGTTAGAAAAATAAAAAAAGTGCAGGGAGAAAATAGAGAGCAAGTTGCAGCCTCTGTAAGTCTCTCACACCCGCGGTGCGTGGAAGTGAGGAGTTGGGTGAAGGAGGTGGCACAGCTGGGCAGGGGCTTCCTGGAGAGCTGCCTTCTCCTAGCAGGCAGCACGTCGAGGGAGGGAGTCTAGGCATTGACCACCAACAGAAAGATTATGCATCTGCTAGAAAGAAGGGATCTGACAGCTGTGAGAAGCTCTGGCAGTAGGGAGACATAGAAAAATTAAGGCCCAGATGAGAGCGAATTGAGGTCAAAACAGGAACAGATGTGCACTAAAAATAGACAGGCAAGAAAAAGATAGATGCAAAGGTCCTTGCAAGTAGACAGATCCCAGGGAGGAGAGAGAGACATCTTATTAAAGGAGAGATGGAAAAGCAATGATAACACAAAGGAAGAAAAAAATTACAGTCCAAATTAAGAAGCCTCTTCCCTCTCTTTTAATTCAAGTCATTCTTATTTAGCTCTAACTAAATCACCCCTTGAATCCTCAGCCTGTGTTATTACATAGAAATGAACCTTATGTAAAGGGCACCAGGGTAGACATTACTGAATACCTCTGCAAACTCAAGATAATGACATTAAGGGAATTAGTAGAGTTAAAGTACATTCTACATTTAGTTCTAATTAGACAAAAGATAGCAGCCAAATTACTACATAAAATTTAGATAGGGATTTCCAGCAAGTTGCAGAAATTGTGGAAATACATAACTTCTGAATCCAACCTATTCCTGGACTTCTCCCTAATGTGTCTGCTCCAATCTCCTGTTTGTTCCCGATAATTTCATATGGTCTGGGCAACCAGCCCCTTTCCTGGCGGCAAGCTGGATCCCCACCTCAGCCATGCCTGCATCTGAGCCCCCAGCAAGTACCTGGCTGACGGCTTTCGTGTGGCAGTCCTGGTAGTAGGAGGTTGTTTCTGGCAGGGGGTCAGGGAATGAGGGAGAAGTTTCCTTCCAGTAGCAATGGATATAAAAAGGGCTATAACCAACTCTGTCAAAGTTCTTCAACGTTTCTCTCCCACAAACTCAAAAGTGTGTAGGAGGAAAAGTACCAATTCAAATACTTACCCATCCTGTTTTCCCCATTTTCCACAACATCTCTAACATCTCTAGAGAAAATACTCCTGAGCTGTAGTAACTCTTTAGGTCTGTCTTTGAGACAGAAAGGACAGTGTGAGAGAAAGATTGGAGTCAGAAATCTGATTTGCCTGAGAATGGATCCTGGGAGACTGTCAGAGCCAAAAAAGTGGATGGAGAATCAGGACATTTCACTTTTGTGTTACAGAGTAGCTGTACTCAACAACCTGGTTGTTTAACTCACAAGTATTGGTATGCAGTAACTAGTGAATATCACAAAACGTTTCTCTTGGTATTTCTAATGAACTCCTCAAAAACAGTCTTGTGATTCCCAAATACCTGATTTTCTTGTTTCACTTAGGTTGGTATTTAAAACAGACCAGCTTGCTCCCGAGTTTCAATGCCAGGAGCGTTCCTACAGAGCCAACACAGAATGGCATCAGACTGACCCTGTGAGCAGATTTTGGTTGCTTGTTGAAGTACAGCAGTTTGAAATGATGCTTTGCATATGCATAGATAAGCCTTCTGTAATAGCAGGAGGAACAAATGTGTTTTTTTCTGTCTTGATGAAAGATCATAAAGGTTTCATTTTTTTGTTCCCGTTGCTACCATGCTTTGTGCTGTGCATGATTTTCAAAGAACCATGTGAAAGTAGTTTTACATGATTTCTTATGCTCTCTTTCCATTATATTCCCATGTTTACAGCAGATTTTCCTCCTGTTTTTCTCTCCAACAGTTTTGTTATTGTTCTGCTTTTAAATTCCTTCAAGTGATTTTCAGTAAGCTGTATTTATAGCCTTTCATCAGGTAGAAAGAGGACAGTTGGCAGATTATCTACGATTATCTATGTACATTCCCTCAAATCTTTATGCATTCTCTCAAAATGTAAAAATAACACTTTTTTTTTTTTTTTTTTTTTTACGGCAGTGCTATAAAATAAGTGTGACATTGGTACCTGTTAACAAAATTACATTGGTAATTAATTCACCCAAATGGTTGGTCTACATGTATGTTTTTCATTTTACCTGGGAAGGTTTTTCCTTATTAATTTCTTTAGATTTGTGGTAATCCATTAGCAGCCAATCCATAAGCAGTCATCCATTTCATGGACCTCATCTTAAGGGGTGGGCTGGACTACAAAAAAAGGCCATTTTCTGACTTATCTCTGCCCTTCTGCCTGAGTTTATAACCCCCTTTCCACTTGTCTCTGAGCCCATGTGTCTTTTCCCCTATATTTATGATTGCATAACTTCTTTTAGCAGCTACAGTACTGTTTCTATGGAAAAATGTGTGGCTATAATTATAGGCAGTCCTCAAAACAGACTAGTGCAAAAATTTGGGATTTTTTTTTATTTACTTTCTCTAAGAGGCTGCACCTGTCCATAAACGATGCACTGATTATAGAGAGGGAAGGCAGGAGGTAATGCTTCAGCTTTGAGGCTCTGGCAGAGGGGGGATGAAGACCATTCTCTGCCAGAAAAATGCACCATTGTGCAGCACAGCCTTGGTGCTTCCCACTTCTGCTTCGTAAGGCAGCGTAATAGATGACAAACAAATATAATTTCTCTGTTGTGGCAGAGGAGGATGTAACAGAGCTAGCAAGGAGAGTCAGAGGAAAGAGCCCAGCTTCCCTCCAGCAGGTTGCATGTACAGGAAGGGTAAAAATAGTACCAAGGAGGAGGAAAAATGAAACTTTGACAGTTCTCCTCTCCAAGATTTTGGTAGCAACAGAACAGATGCCTCTGCTAAGGAGTGGTCCAAAATGAAGTAAAACAGGGGTGAAAGAAAGTCAGACCTAAGAAACAATGGTAGAGCATTTGTGTGAAGTGGAGGTAGGGAACCAAAAAAATGGTTCGTAGGTGTCAAAAGGATGCTGCTGTGCTTAGGGCCATTACAGAGCTTGGCAGTGTTTTGTGTGTAGACTAAAAATGCCTGTATTTGCACGTTGATCAAATATGCATGGGTAGCAAGATAAAACATACACCAACGTAATATCCCTGAGCAGAAGACTGCATTATGGTTCCATTCCCAGAATTGACTGTTCATTTGCAAATACTTCATTAGGGCCCACTGACAAAACTTCCCATAACCATATTTGTGATTTATTAATCTGGGATTTGTTATTTCTTGACAAACATGTGTGAGAACTACTGGAGCCACATGAGTTGTTCCCTGTCACTGTGAACTGAGAGCATGGTCTGATGATAGTGGCTCTGTAAACAAGCTTTTCTTTGGATAGTCTGTATCATCACACCTCCCATGCCACACAATCAGATCCCCATAAGCACGTAGTCCACACTGCCATTTGCAGGCATTTCTAGAGAGTCTGTAACTTGGCATACCTGATGCTTGAAGATGCCAATTCAAAAGGCGCTTTCTCTTTGTTTTTTTTTTATCAGCTATTACATGTAAAAATAAGCTAGAACCATCCAATCTAAAAGCAGCTTTCCTCCAGGCATTTCCTGAGCTGTCCATCCTGCAATGCTACCAAATTTTCATAGCTCTTGCAGACAAAAAAGTTATGGTTCCAATAAAGCTAGCAAGAACAAATATTTAGGAGGAAGGGCATTGACCTAGGACTCTTTCTGCCTGTTTCCTCACCCATCCTATCCTATTTAAGCAAACTTCTGGAAGATTTGCTGGGCTAAAGAGTCATTTGAAAACTGAGTAAACATGTCAAGAGTCGTTCTTTTAAGCTTTTAAAATCACAGTTAGGTATGTTTATATGATGCATAAATCCTGAGATGGAGTATGGTTTTGAGCTTTAATGTGTTTCCAGTTCAAATGGTTAAATACTAAGGTCTCCAGGCACTCAAGGACCTCCTGATCTAGAGGAGCTAATTCTCCCCCTAAGTAGAGTTAATTCACACCATATATAAGTTGAGAGGAGGCAGAGGATAGCTGAGGGCCACCTGAAGGGGCCCTGCTCAGGCACTGGAGGGAGGCATGGGGAAAAGCAGAACGCTCAACCCAAGGGATCCTGCAGCCTGCAAGCCCGTGGGGAGCCAAGGGCAGTGACTGCCCTTGTGTCCCTCTTCCCTGAGCTGGGCAAAAAGCCATCAGCACAGCACAAGCCTCTTCAGCCAGTTCTGGGAATCACCTCTTACGATGCCTCCAGTCTTGTTTAGGCCGCTGAGCTGTGGCAGTTTTCTGCCTGAGGCCTATGCTTCCCTGCAGGGGCAATGGCAGTCGTACATTTATTGTACGTTTTGAGTGTAGCTCTGGGTGGACCGAAGTGGAAGCGTGGTCCCAAGTCCAGAAATGCAGAGCATTGAATTGCCTCTTGAAGTAAGCACCGCTAAGCAGCTGGCTCACTGCTGAGTAAACAGACTGGGACTCAACCAACCTCTTCTCGAAGACAGGGACAACAGCTACTGGTCAGGAGGAAGCGTCTGCCAAATTGGCTTAACTTCTTTCCCACCCCCTCCCAGTTTTTTAGGACTTAAACTCTGTCATATAAATGACCTAATGCTGGGCTAGTTTCAGTGCGCAGCCAAAACTGCCTCAGGGAAGGATTGATTCTCGTATTATTTCTATTCATTTTCTAGATAATTGTGCTATAATGAATATTTTCAGTAGACCTAGTCAGCAGAGTTCCTCACCTGAAGAGTGCTTGTGCTAACCTATTCCTTAAAGAAGCTGCACCAGCCTTTGGAGAAGGGGTCACTGCTGAGGATTTCCATTTTGCTTGATCACATCTCTCGGTAGTGAATTAATTCTGCATGTATTTGGAAAGCAGCCTTCGTGAAGCCCTATATACTTCATTTGCAGGGTACATTGTGAGAAAGTTTCCATGGATTTCAGTGGAAAATTTCAATGGATTTCAGAAAACAGTCAAAAGTGTGAGGAAAGGGAGTTTAGAAATAGCATGCCCTACTGAGGAACCAAAGTTTCTACGAGAGCTGTAAATATAGGGAACATATCTAGATGAGAAATATTGTCTTAAAAGATAGTTAAGGTATAGAAAATCATCAGGAATTCTTAGTTCGTGTAAGATACAGCTATAGCAAGTAATTTTCACAGGTGTATTGATAGTTTTCAGTCTTTCGAGTTTGCCACCCATCCTCTATGCAAGGTTTTACAAAGAAATTTCTTTTAAAATGCAGTTGCATTCTGAAATATGGGCTTGTGGAGTTCTGGGCTCATTCTCATTCAGTGATTTCTGTATTTGGTATATGTTAACTGTAAACAAAAGGCCTTTTCCCCTCCAATTTGCTATACCTGCAGTTTGCATGCAGTCTCACATATCTTTAACACCTATATTCTCCTGTACTAAATAAGACATTCCCTGACTGAGCAATCTTTTTTTTTTTCTAATTATGGCCCTGATTTCATTGATCTAACCCCCTTGCTGGTTTGGCTGCACTCAGTACCTAACAAGAAATCTGTAAACATTCCTCTTAATAGAAACAGATATCCACCAGTCTTCTCAGATCACTTTAACTGAAATAACAGAAATTATGAGAAAAATGCATTCTTAATTCTTCAACCAGAAAATTGGACTATATGCACCACAGGGAACCAGACCCACTGAGTGAAGCTGTCTGATGTTTACAGTGTAGTTTGTGCAAGCAGAGGCATATATAATTGAAATTATGTTTCAAGGGGACCCGTCATAGTGGGTTTGGCATATGTAATAACATTCACTTAGTGAACAATTTGAAACCACTGTCTCTTTCATCCCATTAAACGTCCAGATGTTCTACATGTTGGTGTTCTTGTTTGTGAAGTAAACACCATTGCCATGGCAGCGTAAGGTATAGAAATGGAAATGAGGTGGATATTTGCTGTCTGCATGGCGAGTATTTGCTGCCCATTTGTGGTGAGGTGGCAATACAAATATTTTTGAGGTATCGTGTAGGGAGATTCACTTTCTATAACATTTTTAGATCTGTCTGTATTAAATGGTCATAATGATCTGTTTTGCCATAAAGTGTTATTTCCATACACAGTATATAAATAATGGCTGTAAAGCGTACAGAAGCTACACAAAATACTACATGTGACTGCTAATTAAATTACAAATCTGTTATTAGGGTGATGGATATATCAGGAGACTGGAATAAAACAGAAAATGCCACTGATAGGCATAGTTCCAGCTGGAATTCAGCCAAGGCAGCAGTGCTGGGAAATGGTGCATCATCAAATGGGAAATGATGGCTATTTGAAAAACATGTTTTGTATCTTCAAATTCCCAAGTCATCTCCCCAGCTTTACAACTAATGCCTGTGGCAGCATCTCAGGGAAGATGCCAATGTTTGTAAAGATGCTGGTGACACACTATTCTCTCCTTTACAAAAAACAATCCTGCTACTTAAAATTTAAGATGGAAAAGCTGGATTGCATAACAGAAACAGAAAATGCCCAGCTCAGCCGGCCATCCTCTGAGAACGAATTTAGTGGCAGAGGAACAGTGCAAATCAAATTTTAGAACTAGGAAGTCCCCATCTCTCATATGCAAAAAACTAATCTAATATAATAGCTGTTGAATTTGGTTTATATTTAGGTCTAGAAATGTCAGTAAATGGGATCTGTGTAGTGAACAGTTTCTGGAGTCAAAATTCTGCCTCTGTGTCTTCCAAGGCTCAGTGGAGCAAAAGGCTTAGAGCTTTTTGGCACATGGATGACAACAGAAGGTTTGATGCAAGGGAGTTCTAAATACATGGAATAAATACAGCTGAAATAATCTAACAGTGGAGTAGGAGGCTCTAGTTCCACATCTGTTATCTCACCAGAAGCCGCCCTTCGTGGCACAGTTTCTACCATATCAAATAACTTGGCTAAATAATATAACATTTTATACTCATTCAGAGGCTGTGACCAGAAAGGAGTAAAACTATTTTTCCCATTTGATATCTGTCTGCACAGCCCATAGAATTTAACCAAACCCTCAATTTTAGAGTATACATTTTTGAACTATATATAATCATACCCTACACACTTTGAGTGCCAATAAAACTGCCAGATAAGAGCTATTCTCATGTTAAATAGCCTTCCTGGGAGAAATTTGCATCTTAATTCAGAGTTGGATTTCTCCCACAACAGCTTTCAGACATTGGATATTCTTAGGGCTTTCTTTGCCAGATTGGATAAGCAACATTTTTGGACTTTTTTGCATGTCCACAAACCCGCTATCTGTGCGATTCAGAAACATTAAACTGATTCATTCCACTTCTGAGGAAACCATTCCATTTGTCAGGATCTGTAAAGTATTCTTGCGTAAAGAAGAGGACTCCTGCCAGTCCTGTCTGTTGGCGGCAAGGGCTTATAGTTCCCAGTTTCTTCTCAGATATTTTTCAGATATCTTGCTTGTCAAAGAGGTAATACATCTTGGTGGGGCCAGGGGTATCAAGGACAACACCACACAGGTGAATGAGTCTGTTTCTGGAAGGTAGCGACTTGTTCAGGACTTGGCAGAAAACCCGGCCAGAGAGGAAAGCAGGTCTTTGCTGCTGGTGGATCACAGCCATTCCTGAGATGCTCCAGGAGGGTCAAGGGAAGAGCCAGGATGTCTCTGGGACTGCAGCTGGCTGCAGTTGTGACACTCAGCTCTGGGAAACAGCTGAGAGCGGGACCTTCTGCTCCTCCTTCACGTTTTCTGGCCAAAACTATTTAGCATGCTTGTATTTGATCTGAATTTCTTAGAGGATTAGGGCAATCAAACCATTATATCCAGCATTATCAACTTCAGAAGGTGATTTTTAGTTCAAAACATAGATAAATGGCTTTTCTGTGTCAGGCTATCTTTCTTGAAGAATAAGGTCAATTTGAATTTTTGTAGACCTCATGTATTTAGAAAACAATGCTAATAAAAAAAAATAATGTTTTCTAATTGGTGCTACTGAGCAGATGTATTATAGAAATCTGACTAATATTTCAGCTTGTATTAGTTGTATAAACCCAAGCATTAAGACAAAAAGTACACTTCATAGTCCCTACTAACTGAATCTGTTCAGTTAGAAGAGCCCAGTGCATTCTTGCTGCCTGATAAATAGGGTTGATATATATAATCTGTCAGAACTGAGTTTCAAAGAGATATCAACTTTAGTCAGTCTAGCAAGGAGAAGTATTTTAGGTGCTTCTTTTCTTTCTTGCCAATGATTAAATAGGGCAGCAGTCTTGATTTATACTTTGAAATAGCTAACTGAAAGTGGAGGATGTTTAGAAAAATGTATACAGAACTTGTGTGTATTTAGAAAACATAAAATTATGTTAAAAATAATTTTTAGATTTCTGAGAAATACAGATGGGCACATTTAAGCTACATTCGATGTAGCACAAGAAGAAAACTACTAATTTTGCACAGTTCTTCTGTGCTAGAATAATCTTTACCAAGTTTCTGCAGAAGTGTTTTACTGTAGCGTCAGTTATGCCAGAAATTCTAACTTATTGGGACTCAGCTATTTAATGCTCAAGTGATTCCTGGAACAGCAGGGAGATTTTCATAAATACATGATGAGGCAGATGTACAGATATCTCCTCAGTGAAAACAGATTCCAAGTTTGGCTCCCCATGTCTGCCTGTTTGAGATAATCGCAGTGAAAGTGAGTGGCTGTGACATGCCATTAAGTCTGGTACTGCCACATGCTGGGGATCTTTATCTCCTGCTACATTTTTTTAATACTATAAACTCAGAATAAAATCAGGGGTGTGCTGTCTGCAACAGTTTGAAACCAGTCTATATTTCTCAGTTGCTATCATGTTCCGTAAAGAAATATGGCAGTGGTCCATGGCAAATCCTATTATCAGAATAATGATGTGATACAGTCCGTTTGGTTGTGCTTAAGTACTGATAAATAAACATATACTTTTTATTCCTTCTACTTTCCCACCCCTGCTACGAGGTTCTGTATTCAGGGCACTCAGATGTCCGGCTTTATATATTATGAGTCTAAACAGGTTTACATAAAGTTAAACCAAAGTGAATGTAGAAAACCAGCAAAGGAGTAAGCTTATCAGAAAAAAGCACCTGAAAATAAGAATTCTGTTACTAGAAAGAAATACTTCTACAGAGGACGTAACAGGATCCATAACCATTTTGGCTTTGTTGAACAAGTTCATCTATGAACTTCAGAGCAAGGTCACATCTGGCGTGTGCAGTGAAGCCCAGATAGGGAGAAACGTGTTTCTCCCCTGCTGTATAAAGGCCACTCACAACATCAGCATTAGGTTATTTTGAAGAGGCAATCTCCTCTAGAAGGGTGCCCTTCTGCTCCCCCAGAGACATGTCTGAGGAGCAGAGGAGCCAGGGAAGTCCTGCCACACGTGCATGCCTGCAGCTCTGTGCTTAGATCAAGCCATGTGGTTCTGAATCTTTGAAGGCAGCAGCTGATGTTTTACTTCCACTTATGTTAAGGCAGAAGCTCTGGATTTTTGTTCTCCTTCCTTTGCTTCTGTTAGACAAGGAAAAAAATTTGTTAACAAAGCTATGTGAATGAGAGTGTTCATTTGGGTCTTAATCTTATTTTTTTGTTCACTGCTCTGGGGACCTAGAAATGAAGAACACCTTTCTCGGTGAGACACTTTCTGCAAGGCAGCTTACCTTTCCTCCTCTCCCATTCCTTCCTTTTCTCTCTTCAGCTCTCTCCCTCTTTTGAAGAGATAGAAAAAGCAAAAGCCCCTTTGGAGACTTAAAAATACTCGGGGTGATAAAACAGTGCTTGGAAGGAAAATTTGGAGCAGAAAAATCTTTCTTAGCTCTTTAATAAATGGAAAAAGAGAAGAAATCTTGTGCCAGCATCTTACCGTGTTACTGGCTGGGCGTCTGTCTTTAAAACTCAAATACAGGTCTTCATGTCAGACAACATTTTTGGGATTTGAAAGATAATATGCATAAGATATGCATAAAAGCATATTTGCCCATCCTCAGATTCTTAATGTGCAAATAATATACTTGCTTAAAATGCATATGAAGATGGGGTTGTGATAAGGTTTCAAATTAAGGAGATGAGAAGGGGATGTATCACAACCAGCTCACTGGGCCACTGTCTTTAAAAGCCGAATAAAACTTTCAGGTCAAACTTAGATCCAAAGATGAGTTTGAAATTTAGGAATTTGTATTCTGGTGACTTGGATTTGCGTAGTCCATAATTATTTATCTAAAGATTTGATTCTATGAGAAATGCAGGACTAGATCACAAGTTCAAAAGTACAGTGATACTGGCAAAAAAATAAATCTTATTTTTTGTTGATGTCAGTGGCAACCAGAGACTGTCCCTGGCTTTTTACATAGACTTAAGCTTCTTGAATCACAGAAATAATGTTTGGTGAGACAAGGGCAGAAATAAAGAATGTGAGGTCAAGAAGATTATACTTTGGTCTTTCAGAAGGCTAAAATGAAGTCATTTAATTGGTATGATTTATAAACCCTGTAAACAATAGTTTGTTCATTTAGATCATGAACTTAAAGGAAAACTGCTGATGAAAATCCTGAAAACATGGCTGCTGAACATGATTAATATTTTCCCGGTACTAACAGAAATAACGGGAACTTCCAAATGTTGCTTCAAACATAGTTTCTGATAAGTCTGTTTTCCCCAGTTCATGAGGTATTTATTAGCTCTTCTTTTTCTTTTGTGTAATTCTTTAAATGCTGGGTGCACAGACATGCTGAATAAATTAGTATACCCATCCACATGGGAACTTAATGAAAGAAAAAATGCCTTGCTCTTTTTGCAAGCTTTCAAAATATTTTCTTGAAAGAAGAGTTTTTAGTGCCCTTGACTATGAACTTACAACTCTCAGAAAGTATCTTTTTCTTTGCAAATGCACTGGAAAAAGTCAAAGCATTAAAAACCACTTTATGAGCTTTTATCAAGCTTTTGTTATCAGCTTTTACCAGTTTCATAATCTTTTAGCTGGTATATTTAGTCCTGAATACCGACTAGTATTGGCCTAAACCTGTTGATTTTCCTCTTGTAAATCACACTGTTATTAAATAATAAAGCTTGATACTACTAAACCTGAGACTTCACTTTTAAAACAATAAAGCAAAATACTAGACAGTATCAAGGAGCCCAGAAAGAGATGACAACAATCAAGATTTCTCTTCATTAATAACCCATGCTATAAAAATGGTTCCTGGGAAAACAGTAAAGAAGTTGCAAAAATGGGGAATTATGAGGCCATTTTCTTGATATCTTTTTGGGCTCGTTTTCAGGCACTTAGGCTGCAGGTACATTTATTTGATTGGTGAACATTTTAATTTAAGATTCTGAAATTGATGGGCTATTTTTTGAAGACATTATTTCTAACTGGCAGTATAATTATGCAAGGGATTATTGTCTCTTCATTATTTTTCTGGAGTGATTGGCTTATGATGCTATAGAACTCATTTATGAGACTGACATATTTATAATGTTTTAATTAAAATTGGATTGGGAAGTAAATGGGAAAATTTACATTCAACATATATGATTGTGTCGAACATTTGATGGCAGTTACCTTTTTATTAGCTTAGGATAATTAATTTGGGTATTTATGTACTAATATTACCTAATTAACTCAGAAGCGAGGTAATAAATTCAGTTAATGGTTGTCCGAGAAAAAAAGAGTGTAGTGGTATAGCCAGCTGTTTTCATTTCACTGTATTTGTCTTAAGTGATTTTTTTCAAATAGATATTGTCTTTTTGAAAGGATTCAGAAAATATAACTATATTATTGTAGAGAGAAATGTTTGCATTTCACCCATGGCAAAAGAAGGTACAGTATAAATAGAGCAGGGAGACAGCAGAGCAGTTGGGGTGGTCTTCACTTTCAAAGATGCTGTTGGATAAGGTACTCCATCAACAGCAACTGAAGTTATTCCTTTGCTTTTAAATTCAAAATGCATATTTCTTTTAAAACATGCCTTATTGTAACATTGCTGAATATCAGATGTATATAAGAATCAGACATAAATGTTGGAGACTGAGCAGAAATATAACTAAAGCAACAAAAAAAAGGACACAAGTTCTCCTTTCATTCATGGGTATGCAAGTCCTTGGGTGAAAGAAAAGTTTAGTCCAGCCTTTCCAAGAGATAGTTTTAGGATGAAGCATGGAGAATTATGTGCAAGATACCTAATTAAAAAACATTCTGCCTTGCTTTCCACATGCTGAGCAGAGTTCACTGACATTTCAATGATGCACAAGGTTTTTGGGAAGTTTCTGTGTTTGTATTTTTGCCCATGTAATGCCTGTGCCTTAAAGTTTGTGCTAAAGCTGCCCCAGAAAAAAAACAAACAACACCAAAACCCAAACAAACCTGAACGAAAAAAACAGTGTTGTTTGGTTTTTTTTTTTCAAAATATGCATGCTTCACCACATTATTTCTACTGAAAAGAGTGAGTTTAACAATGCTTGGTGAAGGACTATTCTTGGAGTCTCATCATCCAGCAGACTCGCTAGTGGAAAAGTCACGCTGAGAGTGGTGACAGTGACACGCCACAGCTGGGAGGGTCAGAGCACAGCAATGCAGCTGCAGTGGGTGAGACCAAAGCTCGGCCTGTGGCCCTGGCCCAGTCACCCCTCTCCAGCATAAGGCTTGGCCTGTGTGGCAAGGAACAGTCACCAATAGCTCCCAGTGCCGCAGGAGGACTGGGCACAGCTGTGATTCCTCCCTCGGATACTCTCTCAGCTCCCAAGTATTCTCAGCTTGACGACTGCCCGAGCTCTGTATTGTTTCTCATTAGGGGTCCCCTTTTAATTTCTTTGTAAACTTGTCCTGTCTTCCCTTGAATGATTTAGCAAGTCCTGTGATGTCCTGTGACACCAGCCATGCATTTAAAGTCCTTCAGGTGTCATATCATGTCTTTGTCAGGTTTGGACTTTAATTCCATGAGCTTTGTTTTATCCCCTTTAATTCTTAGAGGAGGTGATTGCCATCCACTGACCAGACTTAAAGGACTTAAGATATGGTTGCTGCACTACTCTGCTCCTGCAAAACCGTATCTCTGTGTTTCCTGCAAGCCTTGCGGGATGGTGGTTTGGAGTGGGGTTCTCCTAGTTTACTTGCTTCTGTTTAAATAGTATTAGATTATTTTCCTTTGCTAACAAACATGCCTAAATTCATGTCACATCAGTTCTTAACAATTCTGTTCTTTAAGCTTTTTCACATTAATCAAGTGAGTAGACCTAGTGGGACATAAAAATGGAGTGAATTGGAAAAGCACCATACTCAAATGCCTAAGGTGCTTAAAGTAACAAGTCACTGAACTCTGAGAAGCGGTTCTGTGAAAAGGGTACAGGCATCTCTCACTGAGAAGGGCATCTGGTCAGTTTTGGGGAAAGAAGAAATATCCAGTCAAATGGTTTATTGACTGTACAGACCAAAAGGTCAGGTCAGAAACCTGCAGACTGCCCACTTGGACTGAAGTAGCTCCTTTACAGAACACTGCAGAAGCTTTAAAAGACTATTTTCCTATGTCCTTTCTACCTTCTACCGTTCAGTTCCTGTACATGTGTGTTTCATCACTCCTGTTCTTGAAAAAAATTTCTTTACCTTTGAGTATAATATAAATCCTGTTGATCGAGTGAGCCTACTTTTCTGTCAAAAGGCAGTGACACAAGCTGAACCGGTGTCAGCTTTGGTAGCCAGTTCTTTGGAAAAGTTACTGTCTTGAAGGAGCGCTCACCCCCATGCTTTTAAGTATTTACATGACCTCTCTCACACCTTTCCTCACAGATTTTTTTTATTTATTCTGCTGAGTGATACACAGCAGAGACCATCTCAGTCTTTGCAGCTCTTTTAAATATCATCCTGTAAGCAAACCATGCGCTAATATTTATCTTTCATGGTTTATAATCAAAAAGCATTCCAGCATGCTTTTCTATTTGTAGATAGCTAACTCCAAATGAGATGTATGTCATAATAACTTATACGCCATCATATCTCAGCACCTAATTAAAAAAAATGATGACTTAAATTCATCAATGTTTCTGGCATTCCCTGAAATATCCTCTTACTTTTTGTCATAACTTAACTGAGAAGTGCCTTGGTTTATTCATAAGCCTACTCGTAATCTAAAGGAGTGCAAGTGAGAAAGTTATATTTCTAATTTATTTACAAAGGGTAGAGGTGGGGAGGTAGTTTCAGAATGGCAAGGATAATGCTTCAGTTTTCTAACTTGACCCATTTGGTCATACCAGATTTGAGAACTAGCTACTATCTCAAGTATTTTTACAGTTAAGGTGTAAAAGACAGGAATCAAGACATTCTTTAACTTTCCTGTAAAGAGGCTTAATAAAACAAATGTCCTACGTCGCTCATTCCATATCTGGCTCTTTTTGCATTTTTAAAAAACCTTTTCTCCCTCTCCTGCTGCATTTGGGGGGGGGGGTTTAATTCTTTTTGTGTGCGTAAGCCAGTACTAGTGTTCGTCCACATAATATGGTGAAAAATGCTGTAATTTTCCTTCTCCTACTTGTTATTTACCTGATTATAAAAAAAATCGGAATTCTTCATGGTTTGTCTTACTTGATTAGCCACAGTTTCCTAAGCCATTTCCAGAATTAGTTTTCTAGGATCCTGTTCCTTTGATTATATATTCTGTATGCTTTGTCCCTAAACTTCAGGTATTATAATTAAATGTTTTTATAAACCTCTGCAGTGAGTGGGCCCAGCTTGCAAAGTGATCCGTGCAGTACAATTGATCTGTTCTTTACTTTCTGCAACGTGTTGCCAGATTTTGCATTATATGAAAATTTATTAGCAAGGGTTCTATATGTTTATTCCCAAATTACTGCTAGGGTTATACGTAGCTGTGTGCTGAGGACACATTCTTATGGTATCTTCTAAATATGACTCCATGAGTGATGATTTTGTGTTATGTTTAAAAATTTCTGGGAGAAGGAGAAAATCTGCAGAACAGAGCATGCTGTCTGGGTCAGCAGACAACATTCTTTTGTAGTATTGAGTCTGAGATGACATAATTTATATTTATTAATTTTAATAAGTGGGATCAAAGACATGTACTATTTATAACCATCTAAAGTGTTTATCATCATAGTATTCAAGTATCTCTCATACCAATTTTTTAACAAATTGCTGTATTCTCTTGTTAATAGGAAAGTACCATTATTCCTACTTTATTAGCTAGATAAACATTTCAGTGGTGACAGATAACATGTTTTGTACTGCCACTTAAGTAGAGGTTGTAGGATGTGATCCTCAATAAGTGGTAGCGTCAGGCCTGAGTGGTATCTCAAAATTTTTTTTTATTTTTCCACACATATTTCAGATGTGTCTTCATCACTGAGATCATGGGGTGTTTAAAGAATACTATACCTTAGAAATAAATTATCCAGTATCAGAAAGGCTAGAAAACAAGAATTATCTGAAAAATATTTTAGATAACCTCCTACAAAATAAGGGATATATTATTGTGTAGCCTTTAAATTATGCTTTTCTTCAGTATCCCCATCTCCAATGTGTATCTAACCATGCCAGAGGAGCATCATTCTGCATGTCTTTCACAAAAGAGAACCTGAGCAGTCTCCTTCCTAACCCTGCTTGACAGCCACAGGACAGAAGTGCAAATAGATTTAAAGTCATGTTGTGGTTGGGGTGGGCGGGGAGTGGGTAGAGCACGGGTTTTATTTTTAAATAGCAGTGGTTGACACCTCCTTTAAATGCTTCCAGTAGCGCTAGCATATGAACACAGTGACTAACAGTGCCTGACAATTTCAGTTTTACTGCAGTTATTGCTTTGACAGGTCTTGACTTTCTGCCAATTCAGTTGGAACGAGGCTTTATATCCCTTTTGCCCCACTGGCTTTCCAGCTTCTCTCTCTTTTTTTCGAAGCACACATTTCTTTCTCTTACTACTGATTCCTCTGGAGTAATGGCCACAGTCACCTCTCTCCCCACCCCATGGCCACCTGTGCTGTCCCTGCTGTTAAATCATTAAGACACACACGTTCTGAGAAAACAGGAGAGAGATAATTACAACATTAATTGATCTTTTGCCTCATTAATTTTTTAATAAAAATGTCTGTCTTTGACTTGGACGGGAGCTGCAACTGCTTGATACTTCTCAACATGAAGTGTAGAGTCAACCTGTCCATTAAGAGCCTTCACCCTGTCCGTGACCTGCTGACCTGTCCCACCAATGTAGTATTTCTGTAGTATGTCGGTCTCTTTAGACTGCTTGTGAACACACAGCGAACAGCTGGAGATGCTGGGTGACGAACGGTTGAGATCTACCTTTTTACCAGTTCCTGGCATGGCGTCGATACAAAGCGGGTAAAGCTGTCTTGAACTTACATTTACTGAAAGAAACACACTTTATCAAGAAAATAAAGAGAAAGTCAAGGACCAAGACAAAGTTTCTTATGAACAAAAGTTCATAATATATATATATATATATATATTTTTTTTTTTTAGTTTAAGGTTATTACTCTCTATAAACCTTTATAATTAGTTACTGGAAGGGAGTAAGGTTATTGAAATTATCCTCAGAGTACTTAAGCTGATGTCTCCCAATTCAACCTAACCCAGATGGGTAAATATCAGGCAGGAATTGTAACTATTCACAAGTTGGACTAAAATGAGCTGCTGATGTCATTTTTTTAAATAGTCAAGTATGCACGACGTGAAATCTCATTATCTTTTCTGTTCAGCTTTATGGGACTACAAAGACTACCTTGGCACTGGGGAATGAAGTATTTCTTTGCTCTGAATAGTGCTGCCAGGTGCAGGCTGATGATGTACTGGGCATTAGAAAAATGATGCCACCTTGTTGATGGCTTAGAAAAATTCAGTTTCTGCCACAATGAATCTACAGTGGAGATAGAGTTCCCTACCAAAACAAAAGCTTAGTAGAAGAAAGAAAGATCTTTTTTTATCTCTTTACTGTTGTCTTATAGTCACATACTGGCAGAACACTTGTGAGAAATATATTTTGTCCACAGGTAGATTGATAGCCAGGATTATTTTTTTTTTTGACCACATGCATCAATACTTCATTATTACAGAGTAGCTAGTTTGAACATAGAATACTGGGATAAAACAAAGAAACCACCACAAAAAACCAAAACAACCCTACAGATGGTACTGATTTCTGAGCTTTCATAATTTCTTTTAAGTCAACAGAGTGATTTTTACTTATGTCAGAGGCATAGTTGTCAAATATGAATATTTTCTAGAGGAAGTTTTTACACTGTGGGCAGAATCCACAACAGCTAATCATAGCATGAGTAGTCAGTTGTAAAAATTTCTCATTTTCCTTTGACAACCAAATATCTGCTATAGAGTTCTCAAGTCTTCTGTAGTGCAAGAATGGATGATGAGTAGGTACCTTATATGAAGAAACATTGTAAAGCCTGTAGAGAAAATGGCTGTGTATTGGGGAAAAAAAGAAGTTTTAGAGTAAAAAACTGTATTAAATATTGATACTCTATAATCATTATGCTGTGCAATAACCTAAAAACTACCATCTGGCACAAAGAATAATGAATACAAATGGTATGTTCATACTTAGGAAGTTTATTAGTATCATTCTGGTGAAATGGCTGGAAGTGGCTTCCCATTTGCTATATTTTTTTAAATTACCTACTTTCTAGTAGAAATGATAAAAGTACATGAAAAAAACTAATAGGAATTTTAACAGGATATTTATCTTTTCTCAGAAGAAATCTGCTAGGTGTGCTAAGATATTTTGGGCAACATACTGAAAACAACTGTCGATTTTCTTTTAGGATTTCCCATCACTGAGGGACACCTACATCATGTCTTTGCTCAGTGCCTCACTACTGTCAGTAGATTTTGCATCTATACAGGACAGCCTCCAAAATTTTTTTTGGATTCAAGTAAGATTCAAATAATGTTCTATTATCTGGAGATTCACCATCTGAGCTAATCTTTAAGCATATGTTGCCTTGACCATCTCCATTCTATTAACAGACACTTTACAGGACATTCTGATGGTGGCCTTTAAACAAACCTGGCTACGTGAAATGTACCTGTATGTCTCATTCACAGAGCCAAAAAATGACAAATTTCTGCATAATTTACTTTAGTTGGCTAGAAATATTTTGCTTTTATTTTTCCTGATGTAAATAAGATCAGATAAAAGCCAGCTGACACTAGTCATTCTTGGATCTTCTGGAATTCATTCCAGTAAGGACCACTGTGGGTTTGAAGTATTCCATGTTAAAATGGCATAGATTTTCCTGTGCAAACCTCTACCTGTAATTAGAACAACACTTAATTCTGGTTAAAGATATTCAAGACAAGTTACACTTGACTGATTTTTCCAGGCAGTTGTTATATTTGGGTAATCTGAAGAACCAGGGGTTCAAAGTTCATTCACAGATCTTCAGTATATTGAAAAGATTCTGAACTTGTAAACTGAGTTAAAATAGATTGTTGTGTGCAAGTTCCTCAATGCATTATTACTGAGATCAAATGAAGATCTCTCTGTACAGTCACAAAAACTTAAAGATGCTTTGTTGTAACTATACTGTAAATAATAATACTCAGGCTACTTGTGCTTCATTCCATGTGGTGTGGGAAAAAAACCAGAAACATTAGTGTGAAAAAATACCAGGACAATTATTTTCAGTCATATATGAGGCAAAATATTATCTTCAATAGAATGACAATAGATTTTTTCAATGAATTTTTTTTCATACTAAATGGAATTGTACAGAGGGCTGACAGACATATATTCTAGTTAATATTTGATAGTAACTGTATATAAAATAATTATGATAACAACTCTGTCTATAACTTTTTTTTTGGCTGGGTTTATATCACTGTTTCTGTCTTTGATAAGAAAATTGTGTTGCTGAAGTGTGAATTTAAAGCCTTTGAAAGTGTCCTCTAGTTTGCATCAGCACAAGTTTATAGTCAACTCTTGACTATAACTGCGTGAGAATTGCTAGGCTGCTGAGGAGTGTTTTCCGTTATTTCTTGCTGTGTCAGTACACAGAAACGGGTCACCTGCGGGATGTGAGGAACAAACAGAGAGGGCTCCGCAGGGAGAGCCATGGGCCCAGCGCCCGGCTCCAAGCAGGGTCAATCAAAGCAGACTGCTCAGGGACGTCAACAGTCAGGGTTTGAGAGTCTCCAAAGAGAGAGATCCCACAGCCTTTCCGGGCAAGTGGTGCCAGTGTTTGACCATCTTTGTAGGGAACCAAAACAAACAAGCAACCCTCCCCACCCCGATAAAAAAACACAAACCCCTACAATCTTTCATATTTTTAAATGGAATTTTGTTTGTGTCCATTACCTCTTCTTCTGTCACTGGGCGTCACTGAGAAGAGTCTAACTCCATCTTTGACCCCCTTGAGCCTTCTTTTCTCCAGACTGAACAGTCCCAGCTCTCTCAGCCTCTCCCCCCCTGACAGATGCTTTAGTTCCTTAGTCACCTTTGTGCCTTTCCCTGGACACAACCAACGGTGTCCATATCTGTCTTTTACTGGGGAGCCCAGAACTGGACCCCCAACCCCAGAAGTGTCTCACCAGTGCTGAGGAGAGGGGAAGGATCATCTCCCTCGCCCTGCTGGCAATGCTGTGCCTAATGCAGCCCTGGAGGCTGTTGGCTGTCTTTGCCACAAGGGCATGTTTCTGCACCATGGTGATCTTGGTGCCCACCAGCACCCCCAGGGCCCTTTCTGCAAAACAGCATTACAGCCAGTCAGCCCGCCCAGTCTGTACTGGTGCATGGCGTTGCTAGTCCCCATGTGCAGGACTTTGTATTTCCTTTTGGTTTGTTTCCCTTCAGAAGGTTCTCGCTGGCTCAGCCTGTCAAGGTCATTCTGAATAGTAGCACAGCCGTGGTGTGCCACCCAGCCCCGCCAACTGCGTGGCAGGAGCGTGCCACCATTCGCATGCCTCAGGACTATATTTTCCAAGCATGTAATAGCATTAGAGTATTTGCATAGAAAAGATTTCTATGAGATAGAAAAGGTTTAGCCTTACTTTTTAGAAACCAGTTGCAATGGGAGTAAAGCATAAATACCTTTATGAATACTGCTATACTTCGAGCAAGGTGATGTTCTGATGTGGAACTGAATTCTATAACTTGATTTCAGACTTAACTCTCAGATACATCTTCCTTCACTAAAATGCCATGGTTTTGGTCTTGACTGCCCTAATTTTCATAATATCTTAGGTTGCTAGTACATCAGAACTCCAAAGCTGTGAAAAACAGGAGTATTTACACACATGAAAGCAGTTAACAGACTGAAAGCATATCAGGTGAGAGACTGATTTCCCTGTAGAAGACTTTTGGAGGGATTTTTTGGATTGTTTTTATTCTTCCACTTTCGTCTTACATTGTCCAGCGTATCAGCAAGAGAATATTCTGTTTTATGGCTCATTCCAAGGAAAAGAGATGTGTAACATGAATATGGTTGCAGTCTATAGGGGAAAGTACTCCTTAGTTCCCAGAAAGAGAGAGGGTGGTCGTACATGAGAATGGTTTACATTTATAAGAGAGCTATTTCAAAGTGGCTCGTGTCCTTCTCTGGCTTAAAGAACCAGGGAGGGCACTTTCAAAAGTATGCTGTAGAGAAGATATGTATTTTTCTTTGAATGTGCTTTATAAATATATACAGTAGCTGATTTTAGAAGAGGTCCATTAAAAAATTCCTCCACCCGTGAATACCTATGTTACATCCAAAAGCATAAAAAAGGTTTGTGCTTTACTGGTATTTCATCATACAAGATGAAAACAAGCCTTGACCCGTCTTCTCCTTGGAAATGTTGTGCTCCTATCGTTGTAGCTAAAAGATACTGTGTAGGCCAGAAAATAAATAAATAAATAGCAGCCATCAAAATCCCCAGAGCCCTGTTCCCATCTTTTCAGTATCTCTGAGGTGAATTAATGGAAGTGTTTGTTACTGACAAAGACCTGAGAGATAAGCAATAACTTCAGGCAAAAACTGTCGAACTTGTTCACTTCTTAAAGATGCTTAAAGAGCTCTGGCATCCTTGGAATCGAAAGAACCATGTGGTGGCTTATAAGAATATAACAACCCCTAGATTTCAACAAATAACTTGGTGACACCTGCAGAACACAATAAAGGAGAAACTTCTCACACCAGTCAGCTTTTCTGCAAAGACTACAAAAATTTTGCCATCACTTTGATTTATATGTTTTTCACAAAGTGTTATCTCTAATTGGTATCTCATACAGTATAGCCTCATATTAGTGCACAGCATCTTCCTTCAGTGATTTTAGGGTTGAAAAGGAACCTTAGCTCGTTGTGGTGTTTTGTAAATGCTGTAACAAACAATAAGGGACTGTAATATAACAACCTACGTAACATAATCTAACAATATAAGAAACCCTGTAACAATCATCATTATGGCTAAGTGGCTAATGCACTGAAACCTAGCAATAACCAAATTTTGGGATCACTGGTAATTACGAAGAAAAATATTCAGAAATGTAGAAATTACTAAAACAATCTAAAAAAAATTTCAAAACCTATTGTAGGTTGAATAAAATTCAAATCAACCTCAAAACCTTCATGCTCTTTCAGTGTTTTGTGTTAGGGCTTGTTCTGAATGTGCAGGCAAAGTGCACTCAACACAAAAATGAGAATGAAAGTGGGAAAGTGGACTTTGGGGGATATGCGCTCTCGCAGTCTCAGATCTGCCAGGGCTCAGGCTGGTGGCCAAAATGCCCCTCTACTGAGTCAGGTGACTTGTGCAAAGTCACAGAAGCTACCAATGAATCTGATATATTCTAAGTCAGCATATGTTTGGTTTTTTTTTCCCCTCCATCGTTTTTGTTATGTTTGCTTTTCTACTCCTTTTCTTTTTTTAATTGTGAGTTTTATTTTGTTTATATGTATGGCTCATCACTAATGTATTTTAATGTTTGCTGCATCGTCAGGGAAAAATAGAATTTTAAAAGCTGTTTATAAACATGTTACTGAGTATAGCTCTTTGCCAAGGGAAAAGCATCCAAGATGTTTCAATTGACAGTTCGGTTCAAGCGCATGCATCTCATTTGTGAATATCTCCACGTATGAACAGCACTCACATTTACTCATTTACAGTCACATCTTCACTGAGCCCATTTGCAGCATTATAAATCAGTATAGACGTGGACACTAGGTACAGTAAGCTTAGCGGTGAAAGCATGCCCAATAAGCAAAGTGCACAGCAATAATCAATGTTCATTTTCATGAGAGGTGCACAATCTAATAAGTCACAGTGCAGAACAAAGAAGAGGTTGTGTTATTTTACTCAGTGAATGACCAGCTATAAAAAATGTAATTTTCAGTGGTTTTACTGAAAGTTCAAAGTAGGGGAGTATTGAGTATTTTGCATCCTCTTTAAATGAGACAATGTTTTTTCCTTAGACCAAAAGAGTTGCAAGCCAAGTGTTTTCATTTTCTTCAGAAAGCAGAATGATTTTGACTCAAATGAGGGAATTAAATATTTAAAGACTGTCAACAAAACACATCTGTAAGCATGCACACATTTGTTAAGGATTTGTAAATGTATCTCATTCTCTAAACAGCATGAACCCTGACTTTTGAGAGAGTTTTGCACCCAAATGTGATAAGCCAGTATTTGGGCCAACATAAGGTATAAATGTTTTTTTATTTCATAGCAGAATGATGCATTACAATCTTTACCAAAATTACAATTGTGAAATATTGTTTTCGTTAAGATTTTTACTCATAGGAAATCATGTTCCCAAGTGCAGCACACGCATCTTTTTGTTTAACTAGTACATACTCTAAGGGCCAGATTTTCAGATAAACCTCCGTATGCATATATATAAGCTGACCATACAAATAATTTTATTTAGATGTACATACTCCCCATTACTGTAAACTTATATTAAGAAAATGAAATATGTGGGTTTAAGTACTGAAAGTCTTATTTTACACCAGCTGAAGACAAGAACAATTTAACTTCTTTCTGCCTCCCATATCTCTTTTGCATCCTCTTTAAATGAGACAATTGCCTACTTTTTTTGTCCATTTTAAACCAAATTATCTAGTGGCTTTAATAACAGCTGCTGTTCGTTAAAACATACTTAGAAATCTGGTTTAGGATACTAATTTGCCTAAGGGTGGAACAGAACTACTTTTTCTTCATGATAAAAGCTCTTTCTGCATTAATCAACAGTAATAAGCTATGGAAATATAGAGGCATGGTAGTTTTTTTTAAGAGGGACATTCCTAAGCATTTGTCATGATTGTATAAAATGCTTTAAGCGTTTTAAGATGCTCTTCCAGCATCTCAAGTATTTCGGTCATTTGGTTTAAAAGTCCAACCCACTCTGACATCCGTGGGCAATGGGAATGGTGGCTGAACTCAGAGACTGGCCTAAAATAAACACGCAGCACCGTAACTGTTCATAGCTGTTCGGTAGCACGATACTTGGTTTTTCAGTGAACTGGAATATTTTTTTCTAGTTCTGTTCAGCTGTTTTGTATTGGGGCTTTTTGTTTGTATGCTTGCTTTCCAGAAGTGAGACAGTACTGTCTGTCTTCAACTCTCAGAAAATTGGCCAGGGTAATGGAAGAGCCTTAAATTCAGGCAAGGCTCCCAGTGTTGCAAGAACCTTATGATTCCCCTTGCAAGAAGCCTACGATTCCCCAGCTTGCTCGTCTGGGCAGCTGCTGCAGCCAACAGGCAGCACCCATCGCAGGCAGCTTGGAAACCCAGAGCTGCAGCAGGGAGTATCAGCCTCTTTTCAACTCTGTGGCAGGGAGCAAAAAAATCCTGAAAGTCATGGCTGGAGCAAAAAGCCGAGTCCTCTTTAGAAACATTTGCAGTGCGCCTCTGGAGTTGTCAGACCCTGAAGTACCAGTCATGAGCCAATTAAATGAGATCCCAGGCTCCCAAACAGTCTGCTAGATGGGAAACCAAGTGTGTTTCCAGCAGAAAGCTGCCCAGGCTTTGATGGAATTCATCAAAACAAATATGTATTTCTACAGTCTTTTTCTACCTCAGCAAATTAGCATTGTTTCACTGAAAAATTGTCATCCAGCTGTAAGGTGATTAACCCTTCTTCTACGGTGTTTGGCACATTTCAGAACAGACTTCCTGTTCTGCAGTTAATACCACTGAGGAAGGTATGACAGGTTGCCCTAACAAAAGGATAACATGTAACATATTGCCTTAACATTGTGCTTTTACATATTGTGTTAATCAAAATACATATTGTGTTGATCAAAATACCGTCTCTTCTTTCCTCTCCTCCCTTTCTCCATGTGTTTCTCTCCACGTTCAGCATTCTGGGGTAAGAACTTGTTACCTCCTGACAGCAGCATGGGGTTGGTGTTTTAGATGAAATGGCAAAATCTTGTGTTTGCCATGCAGGTGACTGTCTCTGGTATTTAACAGCACAATAGCTGCTTTGGTGTATTAGATCCTGACTTTCGGTCCTGACCACTTCCGGTACCGCTGGCCGGTAACTGAAAGGAATGTGTGGGAATATGAGGCACATAGTGGTGCTCCCCCTGAAACAGCAGTGGCTCTGGGCACACTGTGTGCGACACGCAATGGCCCAAGATGACTCCAGACCCCCAGGAGTTTAACCAGCTAGGCAGGGACCAAGTAACCCCCAAAGTCAAGTGCTGTGAAGTGGCACTTACCCCTGAGTGTCTACCCCACGGTTCAGTGATTGTAGCATAGCGCAGAAATACCCAAACTAGCTTTAAACTAGCTAGCTATGGCAGCAAGGGCATCTGCACGAACTAATTTATCCTAGAGGGAGAAACCATCACCTGTCCCTCCATGTGAATCCTTGTGGACAATCAGAAAGGGCAAGGGAAGGGAATTGGGAAGGAACTCCGTTGCCATACCTACCAAGCTATTAATTCCTAAATGGTTTCACATATAACAACCTTCTTTCATTTCCGCTATACCAAGTGTTATTGATTTTTGCTGCTGCGGCAGTGCCTTAAAGACCTGTCCGGTGCCTCTAGGCATAGATGTGCTATATTTTTATAGGCACGTAAAGCAGAGATAATCCATGCCCTAGGGAGCTATCAAATTGGAAGACAACAGGATGTTAAAAATATATGGGGAGAAAAGGGGAGCAGCAAAATAGTAAAAATCAAGCAGGCAAGAAAAAGTAATACTGAAACAGGGAGATGAAGTTGCGTTATTATCTCTCCCATACCGTGTGTGAAAATTAATTAATGTTAATTACTGCAGCACTATAGGATAAAGCAGTGACTTTAGTTCTTGTGATGTGAACGTGTTCATTAACAAAAGACTTTCTTGTTCTTGCAACAGGCATACAGCAGGTCACTACAGACCCACCCAATACCATCTTGTTAGTGAATCAACACTGGTGTGCTTTCATCATGTTTTGTGATATTAATTAGCTGAGACAAGGTAGCAGACGTAGCATTTTTAATGCTACTGAAAGTATCTAAAACAAAAAGCAAGAAGTCACATTTTATTCTGCACCACAGCACATATTCAAAGCTGAAAGGGCTTCTACTATGACTGCTTGAAATGAGGCTCCACAGATCAAGGTAGTGTAATTTAGCAGGTTAATTTTAGCTAGTGATCACTGTTTGGATAACCACTACATAAGCCTCCGAGGTCAAATCCACTTCTAGAAATCCATGTTTTGGTTGTCTTTGCTCAGCAATAGAGAGAAATCTGCACCTGCCTTAGAGCACTGGAATATTGATTTTAATCTTTGCTTTTCATTTATTCAATTAGTGTAATTGCATATGAATGTTGTTCTTTGTCTTCCTTTTTCTTCTTGTAACATTCTCACAGCTCAGTCAATAACATTGGCCTTCACTGGGAGCACTGGGGAGGTATCCAAGCCTGAGCATCATGGCAGTACAACCACAGATGGGTCAAGACAGTCAGTGAGTGAATCACTGGTGGTATGTTCCCACTGAAGTGGGCATTGCCTGGTCTTAGACTGTCATCCCAGGAAAATGCTATCTAGAGAGATAAAAGTCTATTTTTAAGCATCAGTTATTAGTCTTGTGCCTAGTTTGAATATATCTTTGCACTTCTATTTCCTGCACAGATTCTCTGTGGATTACAGGACATGTTAGAAACTAGATTAGGATTTGTAGATTTTAAGTGTATATACACAAGCTGCAGCTTTAGTTTATAGTAGCAAATAATTTTGATGTTCACTTATTTAATGTGTTCATTGAATTAATATCTTCTTTTTATTTCTGTAAAAATCATACCTATTATGTTCTAACAGTTTTCATGCCTGCTGTGTCCAAACCTTTATTTTCCATGTTCCCATGGCAAAAGGAGGAATCATTTACTAAAGTTCAACTTGTACCAAAAGCTTACTACATTAAATAAGAAAGGCAAATACTTGAATGAAGACATTTATGCTACTCTTATGTGAGGTACAGTAGAAAAGAAACCAATCGTTTTCTATTATTATTTAAAATACCACCATTTTTGTGTAATCAGAAGGTTTCAGAATCCTATTTGTACAAATAAAATAACAAAAGCACTCACACATGCTATAATTGCTGTGTGATAAAATTATGTATTTAAGCTACATAGTACATTGGCTGGATGCATGTGAGAAACTACAACTGCAGGTTGAAGTGTATTATTGAAAAGCTGATGTGTTTTATGTATAAAGTAGCAGAATTATAGTAATGCTAGCTTTTAAATATTATTAATGTCTAACATTATTATTTCAATAAATAGATGTCTGGTTCTTCTAAAATAATTTCTTAAGCTATAGGCATGATTTTCTTTTTAAGGCAATGTGTTAGAAGTAGGAAATTCTACATTAGTCTGCAGAAGTTTAGCCTAACTGAAGTGTCAGTTCTCTATTCATCAGACAATAAGAACTTTATGTACACAGATGCGTGTGTAAAATGAATTAATAATTTTTGCTAGATAGCAACATTATATTCTTTATTGTGCTAGGACCCCTGCTTACAAAACAGCCTAGAAATGTTAAACATTTTGATATATAAGTTCTTACTGAATTTTAGTTCTCTCAAATCCTACATACATTTAGAAATACATACATGAGATAAAATATGGAGCACCGCTCAGGCAGGTGTTAAAGAAGAAATGCATGGGTAAGAAGACAGGACTGGAAAAGGTGTTAACCACTTTCATGCTACTTGATCAGTTGGCAGTGTTGAGAAGAGGTGGTTCTCCAGACACCAAGACATCAGCTGCCTGCTGGTCTAGATGGAAATCAGTATAATGAATGTGGTAGGGGAATTGTTTCAGGCATTTTGTTTAACAATAAGTCCTTAAGTTACAATGTGTTCCAGAAGAAATAATGCTTCAAAGATGAATACGCAATTGATTGTTTTCACTTCATTTATTCTAAGAAAAGCTATCTCCTACTAAAATGGAAAATCCCATCTTCCAGCATTACAAGCTAATAACTTTCTTGGACTTTCTTCAATCACACCTGATTAATAGCAACAGCTTGTGGTGATTTTGAGAAGTAGATTTTCCAAGGCCAAATTCCTTGTGAAGCATTTCAATTTCACAGCTTGGAACAAAAGCCCAAGGTTTTGGAAAGCCACACTAAGTACTAGGGCCTCCACAAGTAAGACAGGCCTCTTGCTTCTCGAGAGAGTGCTGGTTCATCCAAGGGGCTTTACATTAAAATACGAACAAACATAAATTACTAAATAGATGCAGCAATGTGTTCCAAGTGATTCCTATCAGATACCTCTTCTAGGAATTTACTTGTCTTCTTGTGAGATCTGGAAGGTAAACTAATGGATTTCTCCATCAGTGGTAGAAACTGACAGCATGTCCTACTGCCACCAGCTCACCAGTGGTGAGGCTAAACATCATCATGGCTTTTTCCCAATTGCTTTCTAGAATGGTCCTTTTTGACTCAAGGAAATCCTTAGCAATGTATTTTACGGGTTTCACTTTGAGATAAATGGATCGACTATTTCCATCCCTTTAGAATTTTCTGAAACAGATGTCAGCAATAACCTTAATACTTCTTTGAATCTTGTTTCCTATTTTATATTTTCTCATTAAATGAATCAAGGTCAAATAATCTTAGAAGTTTAGAACATCCAGCATAATAAAAGGGAGAAGAAGGTACGAGCTTGAGGAATCTGTTGTAGTTCTTTTAACCATGATGATTACAAATAGAACTAAATTTTATGCATCTAGTCAGGTGGTTCATTGCACTTTCAGTACATGAGTGACTATCATGTAGTATCTGACCATCTAAAGACCTGAAAGCTGCAAACATCCTGAGCTGCTGAATACCTCTGGTTTATTAGGCTTGAAGCTCCAGGTACTTTCCAAACACAGAGGCAGCTCCTGTCTTTGACTTTGTGTCATTACTAACAAAAATTCCATGACATTTTGTCAGTTTTTCTCACTTTGTAGAACCAAGCATTATGGTGCTGAACATAAATCGATGTGACAAATTCTACATTCACTGAAATCTGCACAGAGCTCTTTTTTCACCTTCGATGTATTGTTCTGGCATAAAAATTTTTGCACACAGACATGCAAACTTGCTGAATGTCCTTTTTCCCCTAGCATGTTAACGAAATAGAATGTGAAATTGTGATGTTTAAATTTATTTTCTTAATGATGATGCTTCAGGTAATTAATTCATAAGCCATTTTCTAGGCCCTAGAGATTTCTGTGACCCATCAGAGCTAATGTTGTTGTAAAGATAATGGAATTAAATGGTACGTAGATGGTATAGATTGTGAAATGCTGGCACTGAGCATTCATGAAGCCTTCTGTGGGCTGCAGAGTGATGGAGCTCCTAAATATATCTTCCTTTCTTTGCCTAGGTAAGCAAACAGATGAAAAACCAGAACATGCAGAGCTAATGAGTACTGTAAGAGCTCCCTGCTCTAATGCTAGCAGGAGACCGCAGCAGCAACAAATGCTTAACCTCTTGTTTATAATAACAAAAGTTAAATTCTATCCACAGAAGTGCATGTATATCTTTCAGTTTCAGCAC
>JAVJGJ010000002.1:26985383-26996812 GCA_035590215.1 Microhierax caerulescens
GACGTCGGGGTTCTTTCAGTTTCAGCAGATAAATATTTACATCTGAAAGGAAGAGATTAGACCCAGAACTGGACACTGACAACGTGTTTAGCATTTATCAGTGGCTACTTTCTACTTTCAGTCCATAGCTGAAGAGTGCAAGCGTGCCCTTTGAAAGAGGTCAGAAAACATGTAAAACCAGATCATCACTGTTCTGAACGTGGCTGCAGGGAGAGTGGGGGGGTGCCTACAGTTTGAACATCTCCAGATGAGTAAGGAGATGACTGTCACAACTTGGTTCCCACTGGAGTTGTGTCTGGTTAATGGGTAAATGGAAGAACTGGTTGTTAATGCTTTTTCGGGGTAGTCTGGCAGGGCTTCCCACGTTGGCTTCTTCCTGGACCTCCTCCTTTGGAGTTCAGTGGCATAGGGGGACAAGGGTTGCAAACTGCTTCTTGAAAAACTCATTGATACATATTATTTGGCAAGCTCACACATTTCTGTTGTTGAATAAACAAGTCCCAGATTCAAATTAAGACCCCCACAGCAACTACTTTGTTGTTATTTGCTCATTAGCCTAGAACATCTGTTCCTTCTCTTTCTCCCCTCCTACCTGTTGTTTTGATGATCGCTGCAAGGAACAGAAACTTCAGAAAGATAAAGGCAACTGTGAAAAAAATAGAAAAAAAAATCACACCCCACTATGAAGTTGCCCTTGCACTGCACTGAGGTTTTTTGGCAGATACATAGAATCAGAAGGAATCGTGGGTCACAGATGTAATTGTGGCTACTTTTCAGTTCTCCATATCCTGTACAAAAATAATGATACAAAAATGTGCAATCCCCTGTCCTTCATTCAGCCAGACTAATAGTGGCAAGTAGTATGGAAACTGAAAGCAATTGCCTGCTCTGAAATCAGTGGACGTGTTTATCATTCATGGTTATAATGTTTCAGTGTAAGGAAAGAGCATCAAATATTTGATAAGACTCCATAAATATTTTTAATATCTTATACTTATGCTTGTGTCAAAAGGACACTCTTTCAAGAAATATTGGTTAAAATCAACCCAACGGAACATGGATAAACTTGTATCTTCTGCATTCACAAATGTTTTCTTGCTTCACATTTCCATTGCAGAGACTACATTTTTGCAATGGATTGTGATGTTTTTGTTTTTACTGATTATAATCTGTCTCTGGAGAAATACCAGCTTTTTTGCCCCAGATACTGCATAAATCTGCTCCTGCAGACAAGAGAAATTACATACACATAGCAGAGGACAAAGTGGACCCTCAGCTAGATCAAATCCCTAGTCTTTAATTTTGGTAAGCATTGGATTCAGGACTTGTCTTTGCAGCTGAAATAGAAAACCGGTGAAACAGTCTCTCAGGCTTTTGGAAGAGAGACAGAAATAATCTTATCGTTGTGCTGTCCCTGATGGTCTTTTTAGCAAGATTCTCCCAAGAATGTTCAGCTAGAACATACTTCAAGGAAATCATCACACTAAAATGTAAAAGATTTGGGAAGTGTGGCGATGTTTTTATCAAGAATGTTATTATAGGAAATTCTTTTGTTAAGGAATTGTGAATTAACTTGTTTTCCTTGCTCAGATGCTGAGGTTTCATTTATTTGAGCACTGGCTTTAAAGAAGCTGTTAAGAAAAACAATAGGACCACTCTTCTAAAATAAAATAATGTAATTAAAAAGTAAATCACTGCTGACACCAAAGTGTATTTAAAAGCAGCTGCAGTCAATAAGATGGTTAGATTTTAGTTCACAAAAATGAAAGGCATGCAGCCACATGGGACCAATAATGCTGGATGATTTATTGTAGAAAAAACATGCAGAACAAATCAGTAGAAATGTGGACCTGAAAGCAGAAAAAAGAAGCTGTGACTGTTTAAAGCTTTTTGTAAGTTCTTGAGGAGCCCTTGGAAATAGTGATTAAAAGAACAGTCTTTGAGAAGGGCTGGTATAATCAGTATTAGATTGTACCAGTCTTATTATTATTATATAATAAGACTGTATTCCTGATCAAGAAGAGGGAGGTATTCAGAGAAGTTTAGAAATCCCTGTATCTGAGAAAGGTACAAAGAACTATATATAAAAGAGGTGGGAAAAAAACCCAATAATCCTAATTACTGAGTAGTCTTATCATCTCATATGAAGTGTTAAATTCAGATTCATCTGGCTGTACTTATAGTAAGTAGTACCTTCCTTCAGAAAGAGTTGTAACTTTGTATAATTCAGTTATTTGAGAGCTAAACTAACATTATTTGTGAATAATATCTGTGCATGCAAATGTTCTTGCCTGTTGTATAGAGCAACTCTGACTCAGAAAATGAATAATTGGTAAGGTGTAAGCCTATGAGCAAATCTGGGATCTTTTCAGATCTTTGTGTGAGGAAGAGGTTTGCTTTCATCTATAAAATGATCAGGACGTTTTGGAGAAATTGAAACTGGGTGGTCAAGAGCATTAAAACTTGGCTCAGTACTGCTGGGTTTTGTTCCCAGAGTTTTCACAAATGTTCATCTGACAGGAGAAAAGTTTACAGGAAGAGGTAATGCTCAAAATTTAAAGTAATTCTAAAGTCTGACCATTGCCTGTGTTGAATTAATTAGACAGCTGGGTGGTGGGGAGGAGAAAGACAGTGTAAGACAGCAGGAACTGTTCATAAGCAGAGAGTACTGGATGTTAATTCCTAGGCTTTGAAAAAATTTTGTAGGTTTTCCTGACCATCAGAATATGTCTTACCGGAGACTGGATTTCCCTCTTTCTTTCTTCCTAGGCCATAATGCATTTTCTTTCTTATTTCACTTGCATAATTGCTTCAAAATGTTATGAATTCTGTTTGGTTTGTGGCACAGCAAGCAGCATGGTACAAAGTCTACTGGTGCACAGAAAACTTAGTTCTGACATTACAGTTGTCAAGATTGGATAGTGTGGGAGAAGCTTGTTTGTGTTCTGATGGGGTAGAAACAGATGAAACTGAATTAGTAGTTTGAGGTGGGGTTTTTTTTGTTTTTGTTTTTGTTTTTTTTGTTTGTTTGTTTTTTGTGAGAGTTCATTTGGTTTTTTTTCAAGCATAGATTATAATGCAATGATTCCAGAACAAGATGAGAGATAATAAACTTCCAGCTTTGTAGATGGTATTGGGGGAGAATTCTCATGTATCTTCCTTAGACAAGTCCTCATTTATAAGCCTGTTATAATCAGGTGCATATTGGGAAGACATACATTTGTTCTTCAAAGCCAGCTGCAGGTCTGCTATGGGCCTGGTTTGGACCATGCCTTTTAGGTTGCTTTCACATAGGTTTTGGTATTGTGAAAGATGTGGTTTGAGCCATAGATTATCTTTATCTGTTTGTTAGTCAATACAAAGATAATATAGTTAACATATTTCACAGACAGCTTGATGGTGCTTGCTGGATTAATCAGTGTTTTAACCATGAATTCAGACTGACAGTCCAGATTGTAGATGGTGCCATGTCTGTAGGTAATTACTCAGATCATCGGCAGGTGGGCCATCAAGTCATTCAGTACTGTAGGGAAAGCTTGGGTGGCCCCACCTGTGCTTGTGGATTAGCACTTGTCACTTCAGACTTACAGATAAGACCAATGGCAGTACAGTTGTCAGTCTTAGTTCTTGCAGGCATCTTGTGCTGGAAGTCAGTGAACGTACTTGGAAAAAGCCTTTCTGAACTGTAAGTGGTTTATTTGCTCTGCTAACTTTGCCGTAGTTTTTGTGTCTGTACGTTGGTGCGAATGATTTACAGGAGAGCTCTAGAACTTAACTATTGTTTAAAAGCATTTTTAAATTCCTTGAGGCAAAGTGCCATGAAAATACAAAGTGCTATCTATTAATTGCCTCATCAGACTTTAGAGAATGCCACAGTAATTGCATATTTAATAGTCTTTCAGTAGTTACTGTGGTGCAACAACTCAGCAATTCCATTGTAAGTGAACACTTCCATCAGTTTCTTTCAGTGTACAGTTGCAGCATCAGGAGAAGACAAGATGGAACAACCCTGTGAATTTTGCATGCTTTTGCATTAGAACGCTAAGCATTCATCCTGATGAGCCAAAGGATCATGTATCTTTAAAGTTATTCCAGGAACAGAGTCCAAGCACTGGCTTCATAATGAAATGTGGCATTTACCATGCTTTGCTGCTCTGATTATCAACCACTTTGGAAATCTGCCCTGCAATGATGGAGCAGTTCTAATCTCTTTAGAAATCAGGAAAAAGAAAACAACTTAATTTTATTTTAAGGGATAGTAAATTATTTTAATAAAGCAGCTTAACACCTGGAATTAGGACTTCAGTGGGGATTGGTCTGGCCTGCTCCTTTTGTACAAATAAAGAAGGGACTGATGTTTGTGTTCAGTATTCTTCTAGACATCCCCCATCAGAAGTCTGGTATGAGAGGGGACTTGAGAGAAAAAAAGGATGAAAGAAAATGAATATCTGTATACACTATCCCTGATTTAAAAGGACTGAGCATGATTCTAATACTGTACAATTCTGACTCAGAGTTACTAGAAAAGAGTTTATTAGATGCCTGGAGGAATACAAATGAGATGATCACAGCTGGAATATGTGCTTTACTACTGGAATGAGAAGGGTGCTTTTTTTGGCTCTGAACATGTCATAGAATATTCAAAAAGCCTGTTTCATGGCATAATAATGCATTGTGTCATTCCATGATAACATGACTAACAGCTAAACTCAAAAATTTAAAACTAACTTCAGCACAGAAACTTAAGAGATAAGCATATAAATAGGTCAGTGTACACATAATTTCAGAACATCCATGGGAAATAGCAAGGGATGTACATCACAATAAGAATTTTCAGTACACTTAGGTACACAGCTTTAAGGTGTGCCCCTACCAGTTAGCGGTATTTTACAGCTAAACTGAAAATACTTATATCTACCCCAACCTCACTGCAGTGATTGTTTCTCACTGTTTTCTTACTTTTAGAATTAATATTGCAGCATGTGAGTAAGATACAGTATGGTGAATACCTTCTTTTAGAGTGCAAGCCTGTGTTTATGTTCCTTGATTTAGAACTATTCTGATCCTAAAATAACTACATGAGTGCTACACTCGGCAATTTGATGCCCTAGGGATTTTTCAGAGTACTTTAGAGACATTTCCTAAGACAAACACATTTCTTCATTTCTGGCTTATTACAGAGACATCACCCGTTTATCTCTGAATATTGGAGGATGACATACAGCATTGTGGCTACAGGGTTTAATTCTTATTTCTGTGTTCTGTGTTTGCTGTTTTAAGTAAGCAACTCAAAGCTAAAATGGTACTTTCTACAGTGGAATTAATAGCTCTCCCATGGTACGTTAATTACACCAATTGCAGATGTCACTCTAATAGCAGCTCCTACTGTTTTATATAATTCCTCTTCTAATATTAATTCTGCTCAATGGCACATGTAAAGTATAGCCATATTAACTGATCTAAAGATACCTGAAGCTTTTTAAGCAACAAGTAGTGTGGGCACCAGGTAGAAATAACCTTCACCTGACCTTCCACACCATTCTCAGGGAACAGGGAATGCTAAATAGCTTACAAAAAAAAAAAAGAAAAAACCAAAAGAAAAAAGAAATCATGCCATTTCCCAGCTTTCAAACTGCTGGAGAGCCAGAGCAAACCACTAGAGATGGGAGATGATGTTACCTAGCTCAGGCCCCTGAAGTTTCTAAGAAGTAGCAAGAAAACTTTTCTAGGTCAGTCTCAGTTTCTGGATTTACTGCTGTTGTCACGGATACAGTGATGCACTTCACTCGCAAGACAGAAGCAACAATATGTTTTATTGATATAAGAGTGTGAGTTAAGAAAGTTCAATGGTAAATGCGCCAGTGGTGTAGCAAGATTCGAGGGCAAGGTACACTTGAGTATTTACTGCAGAGTAAATTGACAGACAAAACTGTCAGGGAGACCCTCCCGCTGAGGCATGAGGCTCAGAAAGGGACTCCCTTGTGTTCTGAACTCCTCAGAGGGGATTTTATGTGCCGCTGGATCTAGACTGAGTCCCGGACTTGGTCAGCAGTTTATGTCTAAAGGATTATATATGCGCAATCAATCCTTTCTATCACTTAGCTAAGGTTTCAGGGTTTCAGCGTCCTTATTCCCAGTTCACTTACTGAATATCTGACATGATAAGGATTCTCTCAGCCTCAAGGAGTAACCTTGAGAGGCATCCCTGCTCCAGGGGAGATCCTGGTGTGCAGCCTGCTGCCGTGCAGGAAAGCTCAGCGGGCTCTGTGCTGTCCGCTGTTCATGGAGTGAGATGACTGACTTGTATTTGCACACTAGCAGTGTTTCAGCCGGCACGTGCTCACAGCCGATTCACAGCCCTTAACTGTCATGTTGTTACCCGTCTCCCCAGAGTCCAGCTGAAGCTGGATCAGCAGTCAGGACTGCCACTGGAAGCCTGTGCTGCCCTCAGGGTGGGTAGTGCAGTCAGATCCCTGCTCTGTCCCTGCAGGGCTGCAGCAGCAAAGATGAGGCAAAAATAAAGTACGGAAGCAGAATCGGGGGTATCAGACTGGAGCCGCTATCCGCGCGGGACTATGTAGTCACAGGGTGTAGGCTGAGTTGTTTTTTTCCAAGGGAAGGGATTTGTGAGGAAAGGAGGTGGTAAAGGCAGCCCCTGATGGGAAAAATAGCAATGTCTCCACTCCTTGGAGAAATCTCTGACATTCCTTTTAAAACCTTGCTCTCCTAAGTCCTGTCAGAGATTGGGATGACTTTATTCAGAATCTGAGACAAGTGTGTTTTGGTCATCAAATTCAGAGACAGGTTAATGTCAAAGCATAAACCATGAGACTGCACAGTGCCGGAGAAATGCCCCGTAAGGGCAGCAACCTGTTTGTCACGGCCATGGCTGAAAGTGTAGGCAGGGAGGAAGAGATGTGAAACTGGTTTCTCTAAAAGAATATTCCTTTCCAGACTATGGAAAATATAATTCATGATAGGAACCTCAATTCCTTAACTTGTTTAAAGGCTACATTTTTGGTTGGTTTTTTTGGTGGATTTTTGGTTGGGTTTGTTTTGGGGGGAAGGAAGGGTAAAGGGTGGCTTAGGTATGACGTCTTTTCTGCAGGGAAATTAGGCTGTTGTGATTGCCTCTGTACAGCAATTAAAGCACTTTCAGTATATTTATGTTGCACATTCTGAATGGGAAAAAAAACCAGCACTGATTTGTCAAAACACTATCAAAGGTCAGGAAAGTTCATGTCCTGAGCTAATTTACTGGTCTTATTTAAAATCACTTGCTATTATCCAAATAATTATTTCTCCTCTGTTCAAGCTACTACATTTAGCTAATGTCTGAGAGAAGCAGCATGATGAATAATTGTGATACCTGGAATCTCACTGCCAGCACTTACCAGAAGACAGAATTTTTTTCTCTGTCCCTGTTCCCTGTGCTGTTTCCCAGAGCAGATCCAGCCTTCTCCTGAGGTTTCCTGCTGATACGGAAGCAGTGGAAACTCACTTATTCATAGAATGCCCCAAACCTGTCTCAATGCTTTCATCCCTGGCTGTTTTGAAACTATCTGAAGGAGTCTGAGCAAAAAATGCTGTAGTTAGGTGAATATGAATCTGCTGAGTGCACCTAGTGCTTAAACACTTCTACCGTTATCTCCAGTGAATGCGGTCTCTGTATTGCTGCTTGCAGGTTCAGTTGCATACATCTGCTTTATGATACACAGAATCAGAATGCCTTGGTATGTTGGATTGGGGGTTTTGGTGTGTGTTGTCCGTCCCATCCCATCCCTGTTTCTTTCCTGGTATGCTCGCAGTTTCCAATTAATTTGTGAGTTTAAAATAGCAGTAGCTTTACAACACTGAGATAGAGGTTTAGAGGCTAGTTTAGTCTAAAGGATTGATGAAATTGGGAAAATTAAGACAGAAGGAGAGCAAAGATATATGTATTGGATAAAGCTATTAAGCAGCGTTTGGGTGGAAGTTACAGCACTTACGGTCAGCTTCAAAATCTGGTTTAATCCCCTACTTTAAACAGTAGCCATTCCTACATGTAGTAAAAAGATCTTCCCTTGGTTTTGGCAAAGTAATTTAGGATCCCAAGATGTTTCTGTAGTCCTAAAGACAGCAAAGCATTTTATGTAAAATGAAGAAAAATGTGCAGTAGAAAAATCAACATGCAACAAAGAAGTAGATTCACAAGGGAGACCCTTTTCCTACAGATTCTTCTCAGCCACAGAAAATGAGAGCTCCGATACTCAGAAAGTACCTAGGGCTCATTAACACACACTGCTAAGCTTTATACTATGCAAAAATAAGTTATTGCTTTATTGCACACCCTAGATTATGCAACTGCACCTTAATGGAAATAAAATAGAGCATATGATTTTCAGTGTTGCCATTAGCAACAGTTCTGTTATTAATTTCAGCCTACATTCACCTCCTGAAACAACCGCTTCATTGAAAGAAAACCCTATGGGACAGGTAATGCACAAGGTTGTTAATGCAAAGTGAATCAGTGCTTTTGGCATACATACTTCTTTTTGCATCCCATCCTAGTAATTTTTAACAAAATCAGGAATTATAATTCCTTTAATCCCTTAACATGCATTCTCAGCTAGCATCTGTGCAGTCACCAACCTGAAATTGTAGCTTTAACACGTATTTCCATATTATCTGGGAAATACGAACAATATCCACATTTTGGGAAAATTCTCAGCCTGATTATCTAACAGACAGGTTTTTCTTTGCAAAAAAGGACAAAAACCCAAAATTGCTAAGTAGCCAATTCTCAAAAACCTTCCTGTGCAGCACAGCAGTTAAACCAGAACTGTCTGAAGTCCTGGGTTACTTGCTTTCCTGAAATGGGACCTGTTCAGACAGTAACAATTCAGGACTGGATTTAAATACTCATCTTCCCTTCCATTTTTTTCAGTTGCACCCCAACAGTATTTCTCTATCTCAGCCCCCAAATTGTGCTTTTGTAATTGAGTGGATATTACCAAAAGCCTGGAAATTCCCCCAGACTTTCGTATTTGGTCACCTGAGAAACACAGATTTTATATTCCCTGAAATGTCATTACTGATTTTTTTTGAAGAAAAGAAAAAAGGCTTTTTAATTAAAGGCATGGCTGTTTGTACAGGGAAATACTGAATTTGTATGTACTGTGATCAAATAATGAATTCTATTCAGGCATGTTTGTATATTTTACAATATGTGTGGTTTTCTCACCTGCTGTCATAAACATAGAGAAGTCAAAGTAAAATGGGCAAACACAGTCCTGGTATAATTCCACTGACTGACATGTACTTTTGCTGTTGCTTAATGTAACCCCAAATCTGTGCTACTGGCTTTTAGTATAATCTGCCTGAATCTAAGTCAGTCACGGAATTAAACAGAATTTAGTTGTCAAATGGTAGAAATAAATCTTTGTCTTTAATTATGGGCTTTTTTTTTCTTCCAAAGTAATTTGTAACTGAAAGCTTAACCATTTCAAGAATACCATTTTTTATGAAGTGGAAAAAACAGCTTCTACATGTTCTTTCATAGAAAAATCTCTGCGTGTTAAAAAGAACTGCATCTCAGCACCGAGGCTTAGGGTGACTTCAACTCCTTTGGCTGCACTCACGGGAAAATAGCTGTGTTGCATGACGTATCACCAGTTCACGATAGCAGCCTAGCAAGGAAGGTTTTGTAATGGCCATGTTAATAGCTATGGGAAAATTCTGACATGCCTCCACACAAACAAGAAATCCTCAGAATTAAAGCAGGCTGATTGCTCATGGAGTTAATAAAATATACCCATTTAGAATGCATTGCAGGGGATCACATTCAGTTACTATAAAACAAATGTGTATATTTATGTGAATATGAACTCCAGAGCAAATAAAGCTGTATGTAGCTGCTTTTATCCTGGAAATATCACCATGGAACAGACAATAGCTTCCCTTTTGTAAAGTTGTCACAAACTTCAGTAATGTACCTATGTTAGTGAACCCTTTATATTCAGATACATCTGTAAAACTGAGGTAGGCAAGATATCTACAGATTTTATTAACTTCCAGAAAGCATGCCATATTTCAACTAATATCCATGGAAGTCCGTAATGTGTTGAGTGTTAATTAACTAGGTATTTTGTGTTAGATAATACTTTTATTTATTATTTATTAAAATTATTTAGTAACTTTAGTTAATACAACCTGGACAGAAAGTGTGCATTTGTATTGGGGTAAAGTTGTACTTTTTTCTTTTTCTCTGGTTTTGTAATGTACACTCTGGTGTATCTATTCCTGCAGTGGAATTCTTCATAAATTAATATCATGCAGTTCAGCTTCTATTGAAAGCTGTGCTATTGAATCATAAAAGTCCTAGAACATCAAAGGAGGTGCATTCACTCATAACTTAAGTACAATTTTACATACCCTTTAAATTACAGTCACTTCCCCTTTACCTGATAACGTCTTTCTAGCATGAAGTGCTTGTTAGATAAAATCGTAGTCCAGAGCTCAGAACTCCTCCAGCAAGTAGCCTAATCATGACTCTTGCATTCTGGCCACAAGACTGAAGCCTTTTCCCAGGCTGTGGTAGCTTCATCAGTAGACTAGATAGCAGCGTCACCTAGCTAGTCTTCGCTCATCAGCAGAGACAGTTGCAAGATAGTTGTAAACATTAACCCCTTGATAGAAAATTGTATCTATATAAATGCATAAATACTAGTAGAGCATTTAGCAAATGCTGTCACCATTCCTAGTTTAGAAGGAAGATGTCTGCTTTCGGAAGGGATCCTCATGCTGTCAGTCCCAAGTAAACGTGTCCTTTTAGCAGTGAGAGAGGTACCTAAGCCCACGAGGGGAATAGCTATAGCATCTTCTTGCCTTTGGTGCCAAGTCCTCAGTCTTCCCTGTAGACTACCTGGCTGCAAAAAGCGTGCAAGCAGGTGTTTATATCTATATCTTCTCTTAAATGCCTCCTCCTAACACCACTCTGTAACAAGACATCTAACTATATAGCATATGTAGCAACAAGGAGCCAACATTTGAGGGTTTGAAGACTTCTGTTAGCCTGAAACTATTTTTAGGAATGGAAGAAGTCTTAGGGGTACTGAACACATGCTTTTCACATCCTAAATTGATTTCTGTATGTCTGCATAGGATGGAAGTGGAGTAAGGTCTATTTATACTAAGCATAGAAGACAGATTGTCTTTTAAGAGCACCCAACTATCCCTCCAAAGCACTACATCGTTCTCACCTTCATAGCATTTGATTCCCCACAGAAGACGTATTGTGTATCATTCTTACCTTACCTTGTTTTCCTTTAATAACAAATTATTTTTTGAGGGAAAGCATGGCCCTGCAGTGGAGGTGCTGTCCTAAAACTCAGATATGTAGGCTTGGTTCCAGAAGACATAGGAATCATCATCTGTGAATTGAGTATAAT
>JAVJGJ010000002.1:26996912-27103753 GCA_035590215.1 Microhierax caerulescens
TCTGTGAATTGAGTATAATGTTGCTTTTTCTGCTTTCTAAGAATCTTGTGAAAATGAGTCCACTGTGGATAGAAAAGCATTCAGATACTATGAGGATGAGTGTTGTGGAAGGAATTAAATTTTCTCTGTTCTAAAACAATTGAGTGAATGCCAAGCAGTGGTAGTGTGAAATGAGTGAAATTAAGCTCTGGCTCAAAACAGGTGTTTTCCATTCCCACAGTTCATTGAATCTGACTCTGATTTTGATGTCAGTTAATACACTGTCAATTGTTTAGCTGAACCGAATCAAATCATTATTTCTAAGTGCTAAGTGATCTGCACAGTAACATTTTCTAATGTTGTTTGGCACATGTAAGGTAAAAATAGTAATAAAAATTACCCATAAGAATAACTTCCAGTACAGAAAACGTATTAATCACATTGGTTACCAGAAAGCAGCAGGAGCACATGAAGTAGTTTACATGGCTTTCCAGATCCTACTAATTTCTCTTTTATTCTAAAGGTATTCAGATGATACTTAAATCTTTTGGTGAAAGCTTTCATTGCTTTTTAATGGATGTTACCCTTTAAACAAGTGGGTTTAAATCCCCTTGGTTGAGAGAGACTTTGAATCAAATTCTATCTTTGGTGCTGCTTTTTTGAGCTGTGTCCTACTTTCTGTTCTTGAAGATGAGGAAATGTTTTAAATCTTTTGTAAAGTGCACAGCTGTACAATCTAGCAGTGGTTTCATACCACGGGGTTCTATTTGTTGCCATTTAATGACTTTATTCTGCGTGCGTATTCATTTGTACATTGCAGGAACATATGGAAGTAAAGTAAATCATTAATTGTTACCAACTTCAGAATGTCAGTAAAGCTGTCTGTATCAGAATGATGTTACCAATTGTTTAAAATCATGCTATTAGGAATTTTTGGAGGACAGTACTTTCACAGGGAACTGCTATTGATTCAACCACCCACCCCCACCTTGAAAAACAAATGTAGAAAGTGGTTCTGGAGAAAAGGATAATTGTTTGCTATTTTTGCATGTTTTAATTTAGGCTGCAATCCAAGAATTATTGATGTCAGTCTAGAGACTGCTGATCTGTACTGCATTGCATGGTAGTGGTGTGCCCAAAAGAAGCTGAGCAAAAACTCAGTTGCAAATTCCCAAGTATCAATTCTGAGGTTTGTACTCAAGAAGGAAACTCCCTTAAATGGGAGAAGGAAAGAGGGTAGCAACTTGCATGGAGCCACAGAACTGTAGAACCGTTTGGGTTGGAAGGGACCTTAAAGATCATGTAGCTCCACTCCCCCTGCCATGGGCAGGGACAGCTTTCCTCCTGTATATCTCTGCCTCTCTAACAACTAACAGGTATCCCAAATCCTCTCCTTCACAGCTTCCACATGCACGGAGGCACAACATAGACTTGATAATGTTCTTCCCTTTTATTATTATTTTTTTTCCTTTGGTTGTTGGAAGAGGTGCGTTTCAGACTTTACCTAAAGGATTTTCAGCAGCTTCAGGCAAGAGCATTGGTGCTCTTCCCTTCAGCTTGCTCTGACATTGTTAACGCTTTGGCACTCCACCGTTCTGCAAATGATCTAGTTTTGGTTTTCAAACTCTTAACAGTTTCATTACTTGGGAATGGTTTCTTCCCAGCCAAATACATAAATGATGACAAGGCAACTTGAAGTGTACACCAGCGAAACATCCCAGTTCTTTCTGCCATAGTTTGATGTTTGCTTACTTGAAAAATCCAAGCAAAACTCTGGCAATATGAGAGGAGAGGAAAATGGGTACAAATGTAATACAGCAAGCCCTAAGAAAACGTTAACTAAAATTCATAAAAATTATATGGTGTTTTATGCCTCTACTGTACAGTCTGTGCAATTGGGTTATTCAAGGCAGTTGGGTTATATCAACTAGTTGCATATTATTGATTTGTGGGTTTCTCTTCAGGCATTTCATATTCTCTCAGTTTCCTCCACCTGCCAATAAATTATTGCTAAAGAGACTGCCCAGCAAATCCAAGCACTGTATCTTTTCTGCAGATTGCTTTCTACCTACAAATTGTTCACAAGGCTGTGAACTTGTGTGGTGGTGATAACTACTGTTTGCCTGCCCGTTTCAGTTTATCAGGCTCCCCTAAAAATGGGAAGGTCAGCTGGAGAGGCTGGAGGCAGGGGAAGGTCACGTCTTTCCTGGAGGAGCGCCATAGCCTGCTCCCAGCTGGAGAGCTGCAGGCTGGTGGCACCAGGAGTGGAGCTGGGTTCCCTGGGCTGGCGCAGAGCCTGGAGCCAGACCTCACAGAGCCGGGAGGTGGCAGGCAGAGTGTCCTGTGCTGTGTTCCAGGAGTTCATCTTCTTGACATAAAGGCATGTCCAAGGAAAACTCTTTAGTGTACAAAACACCTGCTCGGGTATCTGTCTATCAGTGCGTATAGAAGTAAATATGCACTGGCATTAATAACAGCGTAGGTGTTACATTTTTTGATATATTTTTTTAAATTAGAAATATTACAAATCTGCATGATAGAGATGACTGCATAATTACAATATCAGTCTGGAATAACAATGATTTAGTTCAATTTGCAATGTAATTTTCAAGGAGATCTAGGCACCAAAAATGTGTATTTTCATTCCAGGCCCAACAGAACGCTGGATTCTGAATCTTTTGATTTTTGTTACTGTTTAGGAAGTGGCTGTGAATTCTGCTCTTGCATCTGAATTTTCATCTCCCTTAAAAATTCAGGGATTTCTGAATGCACCATGTTCTGTTCCTTATTCCCTTCCTTCTGCACCTACTACTAAGCTATTAATCATAGTTCATCCACTGTTAGTATGCATTTTTAATTTGAATAGCATGTTAAAATGCTTTCAGACATGAGTGACGTGGGTGTTACTGACATAATTACTGTCTTCTATTAGATAAGCAGTGTATTGTTTTAATAAATGTAATGATCTATGCTCATAACAGACTTTCCTTGGGATGTACAATACACAGTTAATTTTGAATGCAAATGTGTTCTCAAGGCAAGTAAATGAAGATATGCCTGGCTGGGAAGTCTTAGGATTTTGAAACAAAGAAAATTAAAAATTAAGGCAAATTTCACTGATAGAGAAAGACAAGTAATGTCTTTTAACTTCAGATTTTTAGCTTGATTCATTTAGTCTGTTTCCTTTTAAATCACTTTGAGGGGAGAGCTGTCTCTTCCACTTTTGAAGGCATGGAGATAAGAAGGTAGTTGCTGTAGGTGAACCTGGGTGTGATGCATGTCTCCTGCACAGAGTGTATCTCCGCTGGGTTCCCCAGCCCAGCAGGGAGGCTGGGAGAGGGTTGTGCCGGCGGCTCAGCCAGCTGCTGCGCACCCAGGGCCTGCCCCGGTGCACCCACCTGCTGCCATAGCTCTGCTGCGTGCTGTTTGATTGCTCCCTTTCATCATCAAATTGTCTTTGTTCCAACTATATTAGTAGTATGGGATTTTGATTAAATCCTTTTATACTTACTTGCCTTTATAGAATCAGACTTTCGGCTATCTTAGCTCAGGGCGTTTACTGTATTACAGGCTTTGGCCAAGTATCTGTATTTATAAAAAGGATTTTCAAGACATGGCTTATCCATCCCCTCAGGCTGAGGGAGAGGTCATGTCACGTATGTGTTCCTCGTGTGTTACAGAGAGGGCCCATCAGCACTGTAATTACTTTGCTCTGGTAAAAGGAGGGAGTCGGAAAATATTAAGAGTGGTAGAAAAAGCAGTGAAAATTGTTTTCTTTAAACTGGGCTCTGTATGGTCTAGAGCTAGTCTGGGGTGTCAGAGCTGTTGCTATCAAGCAGGAAATGGCACTGTTATCACTAAACTGAAAGGTCAGCTCTGTTGGAAGTGCCAATTACTGGTAATGTATGAGGTGGGTTTCTTAGTCTAATTGGGAAATATTTTAAAAGACTGTAGAAATCACGTGAGTGAGTTGTGAACTTTGTGTTCTTCTAGCTGAATTACTGGGGTGGATTCCTAAGGGAGATGGGGAAAATGCTTCTAAAAAAAAGTGTGATAGATGTCTTTTGGGCTTCAGAGCCTTGTTAACAGTCTCCTGCCTTTGTCCTGGGTTTATTGTACCAACGTAAAGTTAAAAGTGCTGATGCAGGAATTCCTACAGACTTTAGGAAATAATCATTGTACAATGCTTTGCCACACTGTGAGCCTCCACAGGTGACTGATATGTTTCACCCTATAATTTTCACGTGCGTAAAAGGAGAGCAAAGAGAAAGTGCTATCGATGGCTCTACCTGGAGACGATTGCAGTGCATCCACCATGGACTCTTTGCATCCTTACATATATGAGGATAATAAATTATATATTATACCTGCTCACAGGGTGTGTTAGGTTGCCTAGAGCAGCAGCCTCTAGTTTTGGTCTGCCTCTTGACCTGTAGATCTGTAGCATATTAAGAGCAATTTTGCTGTCCTTGCATTTTTTAAGCTGGTAAATTCCTTTTACTACGAGGATTGTCAGAAAGTCACAAAGTCAACAGCCCAAGTTATACTTTTTGCCAATAAGCTACTATGTATGGACTAACAGCCCCAGATAAAGCACAGTTATCTTTCTGTGATGGTGTTACCAAAACAAACTCAGTTTGTTCATGTTGTTTCGGGATATTACCCCGATGCAAAAGTCCTCCTTATTTATACAGGTCATCACTGCACCACTCTGAAAGCTTTCCTTTCAGCTCATGATGCAAAACCACCATGGTCTGCGAACTGCTATTGGTGTTTTAAGCTTACTTCAGTTCCTGCAGAAGACAAAGCAACAGTGCCCAAGGTCTGACTGTGTTTGCTTGCTGCTTTTGCCTCCTGCATTCATAGAGGCTTCTTGATGAACCCTGTGCACTGAGGACACAAGGTGCCCTGATAAAAGGGACAAAGCATATTTCTCATAGTCAGAATTTGGAGGCATAGTTTGGTCTAGTGCCTCTTACTTTTTTTGCTGTAAATCGTATCAGTCTCATTGTAAAATTCTCCCAATCACTTTCTTGTTTTATCTCTTTCCACAGAGCGATGAGGTTTTAACAGTCATCAAGGCAAAAGCACAGTGGCCTGCCTGGCAACCTCTGAATGTGTAAGTAAGTAGGGAACAGTGTGTCTTAATAGCCTTGTGTTGAGGGTTGGCTAATAGACTGCTCTAAACTCATTGTCTCATATAAACTCACTCTTGTAAAGAAATAATCTCAAAATATTTCAGTAGATGACTTTTTCATCCCCACCCAACAACAACTGGTTCTATCTTTCTTTCCACTTTAGCATCTCTTCACTTTTTACATGCTTTGGTTCGCTAACTGTTACAGTGGAAGGATTATCCCATGGAGTTTGTGCCTTTGACTGAACAGTGATGTTTATTCAATGCTTGCTCAAATATGTGTTGTACTATTCTATATGTAGTACTTTTTACATCCTGTGTCACACACCATGACAACACACTGTATCAATACAGCAAATCCTCAATCCACCAACAAAAAACTCTTAAAAGACTAATTCTGTAAAATGTTTATCTGAAACTCTCTGCGCTAGCATCATGATCCTGATGGTAGTATAACCACAGTGGTTTTACCAAGTGAGACAGCAAACTAGCTTCCCAGGGTCTTAACTCTGGGCTCTCTGGCACTCAGCAGAAAGGAGGACAAAACTTTTCTTTCAGGATACTCTTGAATGTACTGGTTGCCTTTTGAAGGGGGTTGGGAGGGTGTTGGGGGGTGGTTCCTGCATAACTTATCTGTGCTTGTCCCAAAGTTCATACTGAGTATCCAGGCCCGAATGACTGAGACTTACAAAAAGTGAGTAGAGATGAGAACCTAGTATACGGGGTCTTCCCATTAACTAGCAATTAGTTTCCTGCAAGATTCTAGGCACCAGGTAGTCTGCTTCCTCTGTAAAACTATCAGGGAAGCAGCTAGGGGAACATGGTGTCTGGTTTTGTCATCTGTATATCAAAAAGTATGTGAAAATTTGAAGGTTAGTCAGAAAAAAGCTGCAAAAGAGTTCCGTTTTCAGAAAACATCCCGTACTGTAAGAGGCTTAGAAACTCTTAAGCAGCTTAGGACTTAAGCTATTCAGTTTCTCCCCTCCCCCCTTAAAAAAAAAAAAAAAAAAAAAAAAAAAGGTTAGGAGGTGGGCACAGCTTAAGTCGTGAAAAGATTTCTGATAGCTGATCCCTCTTTAATCTAGAAAAAAAAAACCAAACAACAAAACAACAAAAAACCCACCTATGAAATCCTTCGTGCCATGGAAGCTAAGGAAATTCATGACAAGGAAATTCTCACTAAAGGTATGGGAAAAGGCTTTTAACAGTGTGACTAACCTTCAGAGCAGCTTATCTGAACATAAGATGGATTTTCCATCACTTGAATATATTTTAACCCCAAGGCAGAGTTGTAGGCTGTGCACAGGAACTGTGGCTTAGGCTTTTTTTGGCTCGTGCTATACAAGTGGTCAGTCAAGGTGACAGTAATGGCATTCTTTATTTATGGTGTTATTCCCCTGAAGTTTTCAGTATTTGGATTTGGTAGTGTTTGGCATGTAGTGGCTGTGGATAGCATTTTTTTCCTTGCTGTCTTCTTTCTAATCACTGCAAATTAACACTTCAAAATGGAAACTTTTGTCCACTTCTTTGTTCTATTAGCGGTGAGGTCTCTGACTGAAACAAACCATTTATTTTTTCATTCCAACTTTGGTTACTTTCCTAAAGCAACATTTATGTATGATGTTTCTATATCAAAGAGAACAATACTACTAGGAATTGACTGCTCTGGGTGCTTGGAACACTTAGGTATTGACAGGAGAGAAGGTTTGTACTTTGTTCACAGAAAGATGGAGAGAGGATTGCTCCAGAGTCTTAATCAGTCATCTTGCAAATAAACTGATCATATTATATAACAAAACCCAAAGCTAATTAAACTATGTTGCCCCTGGTCCTAACAGCTAGTTTAACACAGCACTGAGGAACTCCACAAAAAAAAGTTGAGTGAACAATTTCAGATATTTTTTAGGCATATTCTTTCACAGACATGCCAGCAAATACTTTTGCAATATCCTCCAGGTGTTCTTCCAGTCTGTTCTTACCTTTCCTATATGGCAATTCTCACCTTTCAGCAACATCAAAAGAATTAAATCTTAGTATTTGTGTTTTCAAATGTTGTGCAAGGGTTCCCTAAAAAAATGTTACTTCACTTTACAGGTAGTGTTAGCATTTTGGCTTTTTAAATATTTTTTTTTTTTCATATTTTGCCATGATGTTCTTCCTTTTGATTCCATTTAAAAATATGATCTAAGCTTCCAAAGGAGACACAATTTTCAATAGCCATTAACTTCTGGTGTTAATTTCCCATTTGCTGCTATGGATGGTCCTTCCAGGAATTTAGATGAGAGTTCTGCAAGTATTGTATAATGACTCCTTCAGGATAAACATTCGGCCTCTTATTATGCATAACACAGCAATCAAGAATTGACTAATAGTCATGAATAACCTTCTTTTGCGTAAGTTAGATATCTAACGTATAACACGGTGTGATAGTGGTGCCAAAGTGGCGTTACAATGTGTTGTGATAAGCACAGCTAAAAAGCCTTCCTGAGTGTGTTTTACAGCAATGGCATAATGCTAGTGAACCAATTTACAGCGACCTAAAGTGTCACAAGTCGGCAAATGCAGCCTGCTCGCACTTCAGAGGTTACCTCCCAACTCCATATGGTGATTTTTATTGCTAACCCTATCCAAGTTTGTTGCTTGTTTATTATTAGCTAGTTTATTGCTAACCCTAACCCAGTCAGTTACAGCAACTACACTTAAAATCAGCGGGAGGAGAGGAACAACCACCTCCAAAACTTGTGAGAGGGCTGTGAGAGTATCGACCTCTTTACCTGCTGGTGTGGAGAATCCAGGATGAGACCCCACGGGCACCAGGCTGCCAGCCCAGGGGAACGAGGTACCTGAGAGTAATGACCACGGGGCTGGAGCGCAGGGACGTTCTCAGAGGTGGTGGCAGACACCACCATGGAGGGGAGACTTACGGGTTTGCTCCTTGCTCATCGCAGGCATCAGCTCAGTCAGACCCGTTCCTTTTAGGGGAAACCTGGGAGAAAAGAAACCAGATGGGAACAGCTGCTGAGGCTCAGCACAGCACTGGGCACCAGCCCCGCTGCCCACGCCAGGTAATCACCAGCCAGCCAGGATGGGCACCTTGCCCGCCCTGGGGCTGCTGGGACCTCTCCCATCTTTCCGAAACAGCAAGGGAGACTGCGGCATCTCCTCTCCTTACAGAGGCTGTAGCAAGGCAAGCCGCTAATTCTTACCCACATCTTGTGCAGCTGCTGAGTCCTTGCATTGCCACGCTGCTCACCTGTCATAACATGTGAGAGGGTGGTCTTGGCCAGGCACCTCTCATGGGTTATCACAGAGTTAAATGGCTTTTCTTCTACTCTGTCGATGCTGGTCAGTGAGGCTGTGACTCCTGAGGCCGGTCGTACCTCATTAAGTAACGTCTCAAGTGCTGTATAGGCTGAGGGCACAAAGTGTCTAAATCTAATGGTGATGCTGAAAGCCCTTGGCCCGTGACACCAGAGGTAAGAAGGGAAATGTAACCGGGAGCTTCTCCTCTGCTCAGGGAGAAGAAAATAGAGACTTCTCAGTGCAGATCCAGTGGGTACAAAGTGCCTCCCCAGGGAAAGTTCTTTGGCTTCAGACATGAGTTCAGACACAAGAAGTTACAGTAGGGGCTGAGACAAATTGCCAGCCCTAAACGTGGACGGGTGCAATGACACTGAGTAATTTTCTGAAATGCTTCCTGTTAATTACGATGAAGGCTAGTACACTTTAACTTATTGTCATCTCCCAGTACAATATAATGCTGTGGAAAGTACATCCTGCCACACTTCACTGTCTGCTTTTCATCATTCTCATCATTCCTCTCCTCAGTTCCTATGCATACCCGCTCTTTGTCAATGTTTTTTTGGGGGTTTATGCTGTTGGGGTTTTGGGTTGTTTTTTTTTCTTCCTTTTAGTCATTTTCATTATCCTCCATTCAGTTTCTTATCCAGGGCACCAGCATGCAAAGAACTCTCCTGAGTTGTTGCATGCAGGGGACAGTTTTGGGTGATCTTTGTGAATTAGTTTTATGGTTGGCCAACTGAGAAAGCAATATTGGTAGCTTGAGAAGGAGTGCCTGCAAAGGAGTGCCAGACCAGGTAATAAAACATTTTGCTGTTGCTTATGTTTGTCTTACCAAGTTGTGTGTCGGCAGCTCTGACTTCAAAGTACTCGCAGGGAATGCATTCTTCCTTGAGTGTCATGGTATCAGTATACAGCATGCTGTCAAATGAAAGTAGTTTTTCTTATCTTACTTGTATAAACAAGAGCACAGCTCATTGTTCCCTTCCTCTCGGCTGTGTTTCAGGCAGAATCAAATTTTACTTTCATACTCGGCTGCAAATCATTGGCCTGTGGCAGTATGGACGATAACATACAGCAAATACAGATAGTACAGCTGGTATCCAAATCTGCATATCCAGCACCTGTAAAATAGTCAAGCCATGCCAGAAAAATCTGAGGATAAAGGCAAGACTTTTAAAGATAGTATGCATCAAATTCCACATGAGCTAATACCTTTAAAACTCTTGCCTTGAATTCCCTTCCCCCAAATACACGTTTTTTGTTTGGCTTTTTTTTTTTCCCCTTTCTTTTTTTTTCTTTATGCATTATGCCTTTATTTCAAATCCATACATCTCTATTGTGACACCCACCTTTTTCATTTAGCAAGCACTTTTATCTAAACCAGAGCTTCCCAGGATAATCCACCAGAAGAAAATAAGCACAGATCCTGACCAATTATTCCCACTGTATATTATGAGTTACAGAGTCAGTTACAAGAAGAACAATGGGACCCTTAGGGGCGGCATGGGGGAGAGCCAGCTGTCAGGAGCAGAAGAAACTGTCAATTCCACATCTTGGCATGAGCTGGATTCTCTTTAACACGGTGAAATCCAAGCCATGTAGTGTTGTCAGGGCACTTGGTGTTTATAGAGCTGCCTCTTTTTCGTGGTCACTATGTCCACTGTAATCCCTCATGTTCTCATACATGTATCTTTCTTCTATATAACAGCATGTTTGTCATGATGGTTAGGGAGTAGGATAAAGCAGATTTTTCAGGTGGATGTCTGATTTTCCGAAATGGCAGGACCTCCAAGCCAAGATTCCATATCAGAAGAAGGAATATTGTTTCACCATATAGTTCTCAGCTCTCGAAGAAAAAAGTGGAATTGAAAATGGATAGTTAGACAGGAGTCACATGTTAATAGACATCTCTCTGGGTAGTTTCTGATATTTCAAAAATATGTCCAGTATAAATATATGGGCCTTTCTTAATACAGGCAAAGAAGAAGTAGATGAATGGTAATTCTTGTGTCTGATCACTTTTTTGTAGTTCCTGTAAACCCAGAAAGCATTCAGTCCTAGGCAACACTGTCAAATAGGCACTTCCATGTCCATATAGCCCAAGACTGATAAATACAAACACAGATCAGACATAGGATGGAAATTATTCTCCAGTATGTCATGTATTCCGTTATTAAACATTCAGACCTTATAAATTATTAAATATGTATATAGAATATATAAATAAGTATGGATAGTGTGTCTTTCCAAGTATTGCCATGTGTTCATTCTGGATTTTCCCAATACATAAAAAGGCAGTATTGATATGAAAAAAATAATAAATTAATTTAAAAAGTAGCTTTAGCTTTCTGTCCTAAAAGCTTTCAGATTCTAAAAAACTGGCAGGAAAAACTCACTTCCCTGCATAAAATAACTCCCTGTTTCCTATTCCTTTCCTGTCAAGAGTTTCAGTCTGCAGCCCTAGCTAAGACAAGGAATGTTTCAATAAGGGTCTCCAGCAGCATGATTATAATTATTACTAAAGCACATCATATGCTTTCTAATTATTAATTTTTTCAGTTTCCTTCATTCTTTTATATTTTGTAAATCAACAATATATTTCAATGCAAAAATTCAAGATTATTTTATCCAGGAAAATAATATAGGGAGAGTACCTGACACAAGCATTACTTTTCATACTTTTCTCTCATTTATGTTTACTTTTATGCAAAACCACCACTGCTTTCCAACCTTTTAACCTCCTCAGTCTGTTCTTAGTTGCAACCAATGCACATCAAAATGACCGGCATTTTTCTTTATTAGAATTCTGAACTATTTGAAGTTTGGAAAATTAGCCACTCCTTCCTTATGTCTCTCCTGTTTCCATTTCATCTCTCTGTGTTGTTTGTGTGAGTAGTCATGGTCCTGTGGTTTTTCTGCGCCTCCTGCCTGTGTGCAGAGCTTACTCTTTTTCTTGTCCGTTTAAGCAGCTCTTCCCCATTTATTTGGAGATTATCTGAAAACACTCCAGTAAGCACTCCAAAGTGAAGCTTAGCAGAAAAAGAAGGCCTATTCCTTTACACTTCAGATGGGAAGAACTATTTAGGCCTAACGGTTTGTAAGTTTGTGTGTTTACCTCATCATCCCCTACAAAATTTCTAATCAACCCCCTTCCATTTCAAGTTCTACGTAGCTTTGATTTGCTTTCTGACTACAAAGCTATTAGGGCTGGTTTTCCTGGCTTGCAAGGTGGGCATTGCAAAAAGGCGACAGGAAATTCCCACCTATGGTTTTCAGCATTGATACAGACAGCATGACTAATCTGGGCAACAAAGTAAACTGTTCCAGAACTCAGACAAAGAGTATTCTATAGCAAAGTGATGGGAAGCGCAAAAATGCTCTGATCCAAAGTATGTTTGAGTTGATGGATCATACTAACTGGAGAAAAAAATGCTGGCCCTCTTTTGCATTTTCCTTCCTTTATTCTTGAGTGAAAGCTCTTTCAATCCTTGCTTTCTTCCAGATTTATTTTACCACAGTTTGAGCAAAAAATGTTTATGTTTTTATCCTGCAGTGAATTTGCTGTGATCAATGAGTCTTCATTACAGCATTTGGAAATTGAAAGCCAAGCCACATGAGTAGAGAATTTAATCTGTTTGGGGTTCCAGTGTTTGATTCCTGTTTTTACATCTATTTTACTTACATTTTTTACTGTTTGCTTTTTTCACTTTACTGTAACCTTCTGCTATTCTTGTGCCCACAAAACTTCTCTTCCTTAAAGTAGCCTCCATATTTAGGTCATGGGATGATTACTTAGATGGAGATCACTTTTTAGATGGAGAACCACTTAAGTCAGAAATTGAACTCTTTAGTGTCTTCTGAAATGTAATAAAATAACTCCCGCTTCTCATCTTATGCTTTATTGTTAAAGATGTCTTTTGTGTTTGATATTCTACTCTCTACAGTTCACACAGCCTTAATGTGATGGTGTCTCACTGATGAATATCCTTCTGTAAAACTACCCAGGGTTATGTATACAGTTGCATACTGAAAAAAGTCTTCAGCAGGGAAAACAGCTTTAATAACAATTTGTGACTACGTTAATGTTACTGATATTATCTAATCGGTTCCATCAGATGGCAGAAAGCTGAAACATAAACATTATCCACATAAACATGATGTGTTGCTGAACCTCTCTGTTGATCTTACATGTTGCAACTTTTGTGAGCTTCACAAAGAGAGGCTAATTTACAGAAAGACACTGGAAGGCATTTAGACAACCATTTACTGTAAACACCTAATTCTCGAACTTCCAGTTCTTGAACTGTTTACATACTGAAATAGCTATTAATACAATAAATTTTGCTAAATGCATAAAAATACAGTCAGCTTTGAGTATTCCCAAAGCTCGCTACATTTTCACAAGGATCAGGGGACCTCTATTAGGCAACAGATCACAACCAAACCATATGAACTTCCATAATGTAGTTGTTGCCCTGCTGTTTGATCAGCGAGGGCCAACCTTCAAGCAGCTTTCCAGTCAGATGCATGCCCATATGGTCAGCCAAATAAAGGGAATCCCCCAGTGTGGAGGTGACTGTCCTGGTATTTGGGAGGTCTGGCTTTCGTTCTCCTTCCTTCCTGATGAGGTTTAAATGGTAACACATACCTCTGTAAAATTCAAACCAGCCACCTACACAGTGAGAGCCTGTACTATCACATATTGTGTTCTAGCTCGAGCCTTGTTGTCTTGCATGGAATAATATTTATTAGCCAGAGAAAGCAAGCAATGGCTTTAGAAAAGGGGAGAGAGAGAGAAGAGTTCTCTGAAGGAGATTAATCTCTAAAATGTTTGGTGAACAGTGAGTTAGCTGGCTTTCTAAGATGGGGAAGAGGTATGTGTGGAATAAGTACAGATCAGTTTTATGTTCTCATTAATTAGAAATCACTGTATCTTTATTTTTGTGGCACTTATGCAATGGCAATAGCTTTTCAGTACCCTGGCTGCCCTGAAAGAGAGACTGTTCTTGCCTAACAATATTTTGTTCTATTTCCATGTTTTTAGCCTTTTTTTTTTTTAAACATCTTCACATTATAATCAAATGCATGAATTAAGTAATTTTTGAAAAGAAAACACTTAGCTTTCTTTTTTATTGATATTTACTGAATTCAATTTAAGAAACAATGTTTCTGTTCATCCAAAAATGCACTTTTAACATAAATTATAATTTCCTTAGATTTAGTTGAAATTGATTTTCCATTACTTGCTTAATTTCTCTGTGCTGGAAATAGGACAGAATTACATAGATTCGCATTACATTAATGATAAATGGAGTAGTTTTTTAGAATGAAGATTTCAAGTAGACATTTCCTTTTGTATTGTCATATAAAATAATTATGTTATTCGAGGAATCTTTTTAAGCTTTTCTGAAAATCTTTCAGAATTAATCTTTTTCAGGATTTATATAATTGATCTTTATACTTACCTATTTGGAGAATTGAGAAATTAATTTACCTATTCATCTGTGTGAATTAGCTACTTCTTTCTAAACTGCATATGTGGATAAAATGTACATTCACAGGTGCCACAATTAAAGCTAGCATATTTACTTTAATAAAACCTATATTAAAAATATTTATAGGCTGTATTCAAAATTGGTACCTTGTTGTGCTTACCTACATTTGGAGCAACTTGGTTTGGAGAGCTTAATGAGGAGACTGTTGGAGGAAAAAGAAGCAGATGTATGGAGTAGTTCCATAGCCTTGATTTGTGATCTTACTGGAGAAAAAAAACAACAAACAAAAAAATATTTTTATTTCTCCCTGTTTACTTGTTGCCTCTCATTTTGGTAAACCCAAGCTAGTGTCAACAACTTGTTTATTCCCTTGTAATCATGTTTTAATTTTGAGAAGGTTCACTGCTGTTATAAATAACGAAGCAGTTTATGCCAGTTACATTTTTTTTAAGACATTTCAGGTAGTGTTGGTATGTGCTGAAATTATGTGTGACAGCAGCACAGGGCTGAGCCAGCTGGAACACAAAGAGCAGAGAAGGTGCAGTTGTGCACCCTCAGACAAGGTTAGCCCCCAACATGTGCTCAGGGTCCCTGGCACAGACTCAGCCAACACCTTAGCTGCCAAGTCTTGCATCAGCTGCTGCTTGAATGCACCGAAATAAAACCACCTTAATTGCCTATATGCTGTAATTGCACCTTAAATGACCTTCCTACAGAAATGCTGGCACTTTCTGTAGGGAGTGCTGCCCTTTCCTAAGCCAGGAAGTCCATGAATTGTTTGGACCTGATAGCGTTAACTGTTTAGGACGCCCACAGAACTCAAATAGGGTCCATTGAGTCATGTGCTCAGGAAATGACCCCACCTGTTAGCACAGCCATTACCCCCGGGATGCTGGGGGCCAGCAGGAGGAGATGAGCGCGTCTCATTAACTTGCTGCCACCCCCTGGGTCTGCACGGACACGCCGAGGCACCCAACCCTACAGAAATCCTCCTTCTGTCTTCCTCTGGAGCCAGACACTTGCTACATCTAACTCAGAATCCCAATGGCAGTGCCAAACACTGTTCCCCACTAATTCTGTACTAATCAGCATTGAGAGGGGAAGATCCAAATCAATGCACCTTTCAGCTTTGATAACAGACAGGCTTTAGATAAAAAAATAATGAAATGCCCAGAGCCCTAGGGACTAGAGATTGGACAATGCCTGTAAGTTAATTCTGTGAATTAGTCTTCCTAAAGCATCTTATTAAGGGTTCATAGAATTATTCTCAAGTACTGCACCAAACTCCTCATAGCATACAAACTAAAATTAATTGAAAAGTACCTATTAATCTTCTTTAATCGTCTTCAGTGGGGAAGATGGGGTGCTGAATTTTGCAGTCATTCCAGTTTCTATCCATCCACTTAAAATTTTTCATAGGATATGAAATTGTACCTTTAGCTCTTTGAAAATATTATATAGTCACAAAGGTTCTGTTTTGTGTGATATCTAGGTGAGTAAATTCTGAGATTCGTTGCTCATTTTCAGTTGATGTAACAATTCTGCTGTCCCACTAAGAATGCTGAAATTATTTCCTGTCCTGCCATGCAATGCACTGCCCATAAATAGTTGATACTGGTATCAGAATGTAATTTATGACAAATATACATTAGAAATGAGTGAATTATTCCATTGTTTAATTAATCAAGTCCTCATACTAGCCAGCTGAGATTTGCAAAAAAAAAGACATTTGAACATGCATTCTTGTATTTGGGTTTAACTGTCATTCTGAATGGCTAAATACAGACTGAATTGCAATTAACCAGCTGTAATGGGCATAGTTTAAATTTTATTTGTTGTTTTCTCCAAAGTGATAAGAAAATCTCATATCATAGTTCTTTAATCATCTATCTGCTGTATGTCATTAACATTTGATTATACAACTTGCTTATAAACAACGTTCCATCTAATGGTTTGAAAAATAAATTGTGCATGTATAATTTAACTTAGCGTGACTAAGAGTCAGCAGAGGGTTATATAGAAATAAGGAAGTCTATTATTTATTGCTACTTCTTATAGTCCTTACAGTGCTCATTCTTCTTGCATACTTGTTAGATATTTTTTCCTAACTGAATGCTGCACTTCCCTTTCCTCTATGCTGTTAATAAAGTAAGGTTCAGATATTTTCTTGCTTTACAAGTTTATATATCCTTCCATAGGTGCATATAAACCCATTGAACACCTTATGGTGTAACTTTTAAGTTTCTTTTAATAGAGAAAAGTGAGTGTAGTTAATTCCCGTGTTATAAGAGAAAAGTGTACTATAAAGCCAAGCAGCTGTTAAAACTTTTGGTGAGGGAAGGGTGGAGACATATGAAGCACTGGGACATTATTTTAATTAATAGAAAATAATGTAGGTCATGTAGGCCACTATTTGTTATACTGTGGGTGCAACCCAGTGACTTCAGAGTGTTTGTGACACAGTGGAACTTTGGTGGCGCTGCGTTTAGGGAGCCAGGTGTGAAAGGTGCACGCAGAGGAGCCTAGTCGTGTTCTAAAAGACACATTCTAGTTTGGACGACCAATAATGTTTCCATGTCACAGTAGAATTTTGAAAGACATTTTCTTTCCTTTCATATGGTAGCCAAACTGTGAATAGTACGGTCCTTTGCAGAATATGTTACTGATTGTGTCATTATATAGAATGCATTATAAAATTAAGAGCAGTACTACTGCAGAAGCAGCAAAACAGTACTGTAAGGCTCCACGGAAACATTATCTTTATTCACAACCTTCCGTATTCCTTCCATTTTAGATTATTTTCTTTAAAAAGATCACTTAGCATCTATACTACAGATAAATTCTTCTGTCAGTGCGTGTTGCCACTAATGCATGCCATTGATGTGAGTTGATTTACTCCAGAGCTACAGTGCAAATAATTTCAACGGTGTGTAAGTATTCATTTAGCCTATAGGACAATTTCCTACATTTGACTTTCATGTAAATGTGATTTGTGAGAGTACAGTCTCTCTCCACACAGTAAAGTGGATAGAACAAACAGTTCAAAAAGAATAACTGATTAAAACCAAAAATTAAATAACTATAATGCTAAGATAGTGTCAGATTGTTGCCTGAAGCAAACCTTAATGACCATTTTAGAGCTTCTTAGGGAGAAAAAGAGCCTATGTTGTTAACTGCAGCTGTAAGCTAACAGCTTACAGTATCATCAGATCTTTGACCATGGTAGTGTGAGCATTACTTGGCTAACACATGGCTGGGAAGTCGGCCATAAAAACCAAACTAGTCATTGCCATTAGAACAGCAACATTACCATAACTGAAGTATACTGAATTCACAACAACAGGATTTCAATCAGTAACAGCTGCTTCCAGGAAAATAAAACTTCCAGCAAAGAAATAACTAAATTTGTAAAAGCCTGACTCATTGATAATAAGTCATCATGAACAGAAGATAAAATGATATAAAACTGCTAATAGCTAAAGCATGAGGAACTGAAACAGGGAATTTACTGATGAACGGTTAGAGTTACAAATTTATTCTCAGTGACTTGCCATTGTGATCATAGAATCATGGAATGGTTTGGGTTGGAAGGGACCTTAAAGATCACCTAGTCCCACCCCCCTGCCATGGGCAGGGACACCTTCCACCAGCCCAGGTTGCTCCCAGCCCCATCCAGCCTGGCCTTGAACACCGCCAGGGATGGGGCACCCACAGCTGCTCTGGGCAGCCTGTGCCAGTGTCTCACCATGCTCACAGTGAAAGTTTCTTATATCTCATCTAAATCTATCCTCTTTCATCTTAAACCCATTCCCCCTTGTCGTATCACTACATGCCCTTGTAAAATTCCACCAAGCGGTCCACCTATCAAATCTGCATCTCTCCCGTTTAGAGACAAGTATGTTTTGCGAGACAGCATCAGATGCTTTGCGCAAGTCCAGGTAGACGACATCAGTTGCTTAATGAAGTGGGATGAGTGAAATGTGGTTAAACGCTGGATCTGTGTTATCTTAAAAGAAAATACATGAGTTGTTTGCTGAGGAATTAATGATGTGCTTTTCTCTTGACAGATGAGTTGATTTAAATTTTGAGATGCTTGAAAGTATTTTTTTAAATCCCTAAGTGTCTCTCTCTCCAAGTACAGATATGCTTTTATAAGAATGAAAGTTGTAATATTGTATGGCCCATATTTTGCCTTAAATATGTGCTCTGGGAATATTTTAGAAAGGTTTTGTGTGAGGTATGTCTTGTCTAAACTTAAACCCCTACTTTAATTCTATGGTGAAAGCATTACGGTCTCTGTAGTGTATGCATTTATAACCATGAACAGCCTTCATAATTAATAGCTATACCTAAGCCATCTACATCTGTGAGAAATATGCTGCAACAGGAGCAGACCTGTAGAGTAAGACAGTGCTGAGGAAGTTACAAATTTTGGGGATGGGAGATTGCTCTGGGTGGCTGCCACGTGGGAAGAGCTCCAGGCTAGATCGAGTGGAAAGAGATCAGGTCTGCGCTGCAGGATTGCTTCAGGATGTGAACAAAGCACAATGGGAAATTCACCTCAGAAGTGCACCTTCGGTCTCAACACCCACATCTACGTGTCCCTCCGTGCTCATACAGGATGCTGTGCAGTATCGTTACACAGTTATAATTCATTGCTGGCACAGAATAGTAGAAAGTGATTTCAGGATTTGCCTGAACAGAGGTAAGTAGCATGCTCAATCATTTTCTTGCCTGAATGAGTTTGACCAGTGGATTCCTTTCTTTATCACGAGCAAAATGTGGGAAACATTATATATTAATTATAGTTCACCTTGTAGGATACTGATTACAATAACTTATTTTCACTTGGTTTAATTTCACTGCATGTTACAAGTATTCAGATAGAAATTTTCATGCCAAGTTAGAGGAAAATACAATATTTTACTTATCTTTAGAATAATAGCTATTTAACTATGAAGGTCCGGTATTGCCATCTTTTGGAAAAATGACTTGATAATCAGTGAGCTGAAAAACTCGTCCACATCTGACCAAGTTTAATGAATGTGGAGAGATCTCAGTATTCCTGTGATCACTTGTTCTGGTAGCTCATTATTTCTTCAAAAACTGACTTTATTTGCGATGCCATGTAAAGCATGAACAGACAAACAAAAATTTTGCAAAAGCCATAGTGGAAGCCAGTGAAGTGCAGCAAGAACAAAATCAGAACACAGAGCTCAGACTGATGGGGAAAACATTTTTGGACTGAAGTCTTTTGGAATGCAAAACAATTTGTAATATTTCAAAGTGATATATTTTGGTGAAACTGTAAGAAGAAGTGGAAGAATGCAGCACATACAAATTGGCGTTTACACACTATATCACAGCCAATAATATTACTCTTGCAAGAAGTAATGAGGACTTGAATTTATATCACACAGAGGTAAATGTGAAATGCTCATTCTTTAGTGATTCCACAGTAAGTGATATTTTCCTTACATTAATTACAAGTAAAAAAAATTATCTTGAAGACCTAAAATGAAGAAATGGTCAAATTCCAACCTATTTGCTTAGAAACTGACTTCTTTAAAGTAAAATATTTCATAGGAAATACAACAAAAGCAAAAAGAAGCCAGTTATCAGAGGAAAAATGTATTATCTGTAGGAGACAGGCAAGCATGTCAATTAAATATCTTGTTCAGATTTACTCACTCAGTTTTCTGGGTGAGCTCACTTGTCATAGTCCTATACAGAAAAAAAATGCTTTCTCACAGAGTATTTCTTATGTGGTGATGATGAAAATGATTTGCCTTTAAAAAACCTCAGGTTTCATGGCTAAATGCTTACAAGACAGCAGGAGTGTAACTTTAATAATAATTTCTGTGTTTAGAGTTTTAAAAAATCTAGTTGGTCACAAGCTATGTTAGTAACAATAAATTTGTGCAGAACCTTCTAGCCATTCTACGGTATCTGCTACTGCAAAGAGATATAGCCATTAAAAAAAAAAAAAAAAAAAAGCAACAACAATCCAAACCCAAAACAAAGCAAAAAAACCCACAAAACCAACCCAAAACACCATGTTTTGGTAGCTCTGTGCTTTTTAAGTGTACCATTATATTAGTGTGCAGGTACTATTTAAGCCTTATAGTTAAAAGTCCTATTAACTTAAGCAGTTTGATGACGTGCATTCCGAAAATAGAATGTGATGATAGCATGCAAAGATTTCCATTGCTTCTCCCTACTCCCAAAGATAGCGTTCTATAGAGTATATATTTTTATTCTTGCATGGCAACATTTTATTTCAGCAGTGCCACTCCAGCATGTGTGTGTCTGTCTTTACTTTTTATTTCTGTAAATCACTGGAGGGGTTTTTTCCCCCCACAAATCTGTATCTCTCTTGTTATCTCCCACTGCCACATTGTGCTGCCTATCCTAAAATGGGGTAAAAGCCAATATCTGTCAATCCAGATGTAAATGAAGTTTTCTTCCACAAAATGACAGTATAGTACTAGGAAACATTTTCAAAGTTTGGAGATTTTCTGTACAAAATGAGTGGAATGAGAAGGCCAGACAGAGTCACTTGTTTCTATGGCAACACGATGGTGTGTCTAACTCAGCTATTTTCTCCTTTCATGATTTTACAGATAGCTGGGATTAATCCAGTGAAGTTTAATATTGTCAAAAATAAAAGCTTTCTAACCCCTGGTCTAATCTGAAATAGTAACGCATAAAGGACAATCTGATATACAAAAAAATACGTAGGGAAAAAGTCAGTTGTGACTTCTGATAACACGAAGACAAATACATAAATCTCTCTGGAACTGCAGAACGATTCTGAGTGCTCCAGCTTTGCAGTTGGGTAATAGTTAAACTGTATTTTAGGTCGGAAAACTTCCTGTGGTATATCCTTCCCTCCTGTGGTATATCATTCCTCCGTGCTGTTGATGTGCTGTCTTAAGGAACACCATTTTCTTTAAATCTTGAGGTGATACCCACTTGTATGACCTGAAATACTTTGGGCTTTCATGGAAGTGTCAGTAAACACCTGACAGCTGTACGCAGGAGTAATTTATGTTGAATGAGCAGTTTATGCATTAGCAGAGAAAATCAAAACACTTTTGTTAAAGCCCTTGACTTCAAAACGAAAGTTTTCACATATGAATTGGATCTAAATGGTAACTCCATGGTTTTACATTGAAGCCGAAATATCTTCCTACTCGGTTTAGATTTTTAAAATATAAATTCTAGAATTTATGCAAACAGCAGAAGTATTTGTTTCACTAACCCCAAAAAAACCTACTTGAAGTAAACCTCAGACAAAACACATTTTAAAAATCCATACAAAATAATTGGCATTTTTACCAGTTTTTATAATACATCTAAGTTTCAGATTGGGTGTGATTGAGCTCAAAATTCATGTATATATTTGGATAATTAATATAAGCTAAAAGCTTTAGTCATAAGAGTTACCATTCTATTAATATTTTAGGAACTTAATGAGAATGAGTAAACCCAACAATGTACGCTGCCTTCGCAACTTGGTTACTCTATGTTAATGGCTCTACAGAGCTCCATTTAAGTGAGAAAAGAACATAGCCTCTTATTTTTCACAGAAAACAGACTAAATAATGCTGGGTTGTATACTAGCAGCACAAGGCTGCAAATTTCTACTTCTCCTAGCATGAAGTCACATTTATTTTAAAGTACAGTTTACCTGACTCTTTGCATTTGTAGTTATATATATTTATTAAGTATTGACTACAAAAAAACACTAATCAGAAAACTACATCATGCTTATAAAAAGTATTAATATCTTAATTTTTTTTTACATTATTTATATTTAGGAAAACTTGTTTGTTTGACATATTGTCTGACAACAAAAATAAGAAATTAATAATTAAATCTCAATAAAAAAAAAAAAAAAAAAAAAAAAGGAAGAACATATGTGTTTGTTGGAAAAGAAAAAAAAATTGTATCGATCTTTTTTGTCAGAGCAAGCACATATGGCAGTTCCATTTTCTATCACTTACCATTTACTTTCTATTTAAAATTCAAATGTCACTAGGCAAGATAAGAAGTTGGGTATTAAAATATAGAAAAGATCTAACTAAGAACAATCACTGCAAGAACTTAATACGAATTGTTCATGGAAATTAACGGCCTTCCAGTTAAATCAAACTTAGTCATCCCATTCTATCCTTGCTTTTGTTTTCTTTACATGTTCCTCCCATTGGTAGTTACTGTTTTATGATTATTTCCCAACCATCTGTTGTCTTTCCTGGAGCCAAAATAATTTCCCTTTATAATTTCATGAGTAATCATGTATGCATTATTTTCATGCAACTATATTAATATTATATATATATATATATACACATACATATACATATATTTATATAATATACATGTAAGTATATATTATATACTTCCTAATCCTAACTCCTCATTCTTGTGTAAATACTCACCGAGTAACTGAAGTGATTTGCCATTGAAATGTCTAGTGAACAGAAGTCTATAAGCAATATTTTAAACTTCCAATTGTTACCTCTTTGCATTGCTTTGAATGTAATGATAAGTAAAAATTTGCTCTTATTCACATCTCCAGACACCAAAAGGCATACGTACGTTAGATGGATGTAGGTGCTGAATGAAATGGACTGTGTATCGCATTAATAAAGGCAGTGAGATGTTTGGTGTCTTCAGTGATTACACTGGGACTGGGGAAATGTAAAACACGACACCAGGTTTTTGACACTTGCAGAACAAATGGTTTTGAAATGCATTGCAGTACTTTTTAAAAATCTTTGAAAGGAATTTGAAGGAATATCTAAATTTTGTAGATTTTTTAAAAAATAGCCTCATAGCAATTTTTATTTAAAAGGATGTATTTGCTGTAATCTAATATTCAGAATAAATTAAACTGATAGCAAACCAGAGTTCACTGCTAATACAGTTTTATGAATAACTCTCTGCTGTTTATTTGATATTGTTAATATGAGAGGAAAGGATCAGAAGTCTGGCTGTGACATTCTTATGCCAGGTTGAAGAACTGATCTCACATCACTCTTTGTCAGGACAAACAGGGCATGGTCAGGGCTTTGTAGATTAGCCAGGTGAAAAGTACATACAAAGCTACAGTGCTCTTACAACATCCTATATGGTTTCCTATGTAAATACAGCTGTGATTGCTCTGGGCGGACAACTTGTAGCCCCAAAGCTCCTGAATTCATAAAGTTGTACAAAAAGTCTTTTGGCTTTGTAGTCAGCCTGGCCTGGGTAAAATGCAGTAATGCCAGATATATTGCAAAAGGATACCTGAGCCATGGTTTGAGTGAATGCACAGTAAGTGATCTAAGCAATGACATGAAGTTATTCTGAACAGGAGCAAACGTTGCCAGCACCATGTGGGATAGCCACACCTAACCGGTTTGTGACAGCCTGCGAAGAACACACACAAAAATCAGCAGTTTTCAGAAACTGCAATCCTAAACTTGGAATATCCGAGAATGTTTTTTTCAGTAAGGACAGGTTGCTCACATTTGTGAATCATATCATTAAGGTATACCCATTCTGAAGGTATTAAATCAAATAGCTAGTATATTAATGAACAACACATCATTATCTAAAGTAGCAATCCAGGTATGTTTAGATGACAATATGAAAATGCCTGAAAGATGCCCTGCACGAAGTCCCTTCCTATTATACTGCTTTTTAAAAATACTGAGATTAATATTTCAGAACAGCATTTGTTCTGATTAGTGGTTTTAATGTCAGTGGTAATGACATTATCCATTAGTTCTGTATGAAATTACATATCCATCTCTTTTAGCTGGTTATAGGCAACATTCTCATTTTAAGAGCCTACATACAGCAAAGTAAGAGGTTATGCAGACCTTTTTGTAGTCAAAACAGTAAGCGTATAAGAATTTTTTGTGGCTTGCTTTATTTTTTCATTATGAAATACAGTAGCCAAACCCTTACTGTCACCTCCTCTGATCTGGTGCTCAGAGACAAAAACATCTTGGCGTTATAGTGCTTATCAGCTTTTTATATGGATGTCAATCAAATTTCATTGACTCAGTGTTCATTTTATTGTAGTTTTCTTTTCCCTGGCTCTTCTGGGACATGTAGACATTTAAATTATTCATTGGGTTAAACACTTACCTGCCCTGCATTTAAGCAGAACTTCAGAAGGATTCTCCCCCTCCTTCTGTGGAAATCTGAAATTCTGTTTTTATGTTCAGCTGTTGATACCTGCATATAAAACTTTGTTGTCCATGTAATTTTACATCATTTCATAAATGGTTTTCTTAATAAGTCATCTAAATACACTATCTAATTTGTTCTGTTAGTTGCAGACTTCTAGGAGAGTAGTGTTTTCCACTCAGTTTTAGATCTTAATTTTCTTAATTTCTTTTCTTAGAAGCACTTTTCAGGATGTTATGGTCTCAACATGTATTCAATAGAACAGATGTTGTGTAGGTGCTGCTGGTAGGCAGGAGGTGCAGAGTTGGAAGTTCAAGGATGTGAAATGTGTTTCCATGTTCATAATGTTATTTGTACCAATAGCAAAAAGTTCTAAAGATGAATAAATAAGTTTTCTTCCCAGAAAGCGTGTATGTGATGCAGTGTAAGCCTATAAAAAAAGAAGGATGTAATTTTCGCTGACTAGAGGTATAATGGGCAGCAAATTAACTATTTCTCTAAAATACGCAGTTTTCATGGCCTATGTAATCAGCTGAACTCTCAACTTACAAAAAAACACCAGTTTTCACATCATCAGCACACCTAGAGCTGACGCTAAATCAGTGGAAACGTAGTCCACAAACTCTCAACTACCTACCACTTCTGACGGTCATCAGACCCCTGGCTTCTCCTGGTTTACACTTCTTTCTTCCTATCTGAAAATGCTACTACTTTATCCTTAGCACAAGCAAGATCAGATAGATTCATAGAATCATTTAGGATCGAAAAGACCTTTGAGATCATTAAGTCCAACCATTAACCCAGCACTACCAAGTCCACCACTAAACCATATCCCTAAGCACCGCATCTACAAGTTTTTTAAACACCTCCAGGGATGGTGATTCCACCACATCCCTGGGCAGCCTGTTCCAGTGCTTGACCACCCTTTCAGCAAAGAAGTTTTTCCTAATACCCAATCTACCCCCCCCCGTGGTGCGACTTGAGGCCTTTTCCCTCTCATCCTGTCACTTGTTATCTGGGAGAAGAGACCACCCCCCACCTCACTACAACCTCCTTCCAGGTAGTTGTAGAGAGCAATAAGGTCCCTGGGTCTCCTCCAGACTGAACAACCCCAGTTCCATCAGCTGCTCCTTGTAAGACTTATTATATACACAAGATCCTGGTGTACTCAAATGAATCTACTGTCCAGGCTTAGCTCTGCTAAGGAACCTGGAGAAGTATAAGGCATTTCAAACTACCATACGCTCCATATAGTTACTAAATCCATGGAATCAATCAGATATTTTTCCTAGCATAAAAAATATATGAGTATCTGAATCAAAATTTTATTTCAAACAGCTATCATAACAGTACTTTCTGCTCTCCTTTTCTCTCTAATATGCCCATTTAATCACAACATTAATTTTTACCCACAAGTGAAGTCAGAGCTTGGCTAACTGTGAAGCACCGCACAAACTCACTATTTCTGAAGCCGTTTCAGGCTGTTGACTTTTCCTCCACTACTGCGCAACAAGCATCTAATACATTGCTTTAATTTATCAGAAAAAATATTTGCATTTGTGCTGCCACAGCTTCCAGTAGCCAGACTGGTGAGTTTAACAACTAGCAAGAGATTCTCTGCGCTCCACTCTGCAGTAGAAGTACCAATGTTCTTCCTGTTCAGATCTGTCCTTATATAATAGCAAATTGTTGCTGGAAAATTCTTTATGCAAGGGTGAGGCAAACAGCTTTCTTCTACAAATATAGTACACATAGTATCCAGGAGTAAAATTCACATTGATTCCTATGGTACAAGCTCAACCCTATAAACGGTGTTGCTGGCTGAGCTAGTTAGTATCACAGAGACAGCGTATATGTTCAGACTGCCTTTTTCTACTTCTTTTATTTGTATACTAATCAAATGTTAAACAAAAAGTAACCTCAAAGTTTTATTCTGCAAAATACTATTTTCACTATTTCTATCTGGTTCGTCTCCACAACCACCTTCCTTTTATATATATTTATATTTATACTTTTCAGGGATATCAGTTGAACACAACAGTATTGATTCAACACTCAAAAATACATCTTGCAGCAAGTTGAGTTGATGTTGGTTTGCCAAAGGCCTTCTTAACCCCCCACCCACAGCAGTGATAGCAACTAGATTGTCACTTAGGAAAAAAAACTTGTAAAGCAAAATCATGTTTGTGCTCTTTTAGCCTTAAAAAAAAAAACAACAAAACCAAACCACACACACACACCCCCAAACAAGGGAAAAAAAGAGCATTTTCTTATGCTGCTAAGTATATGGCATCTCTATAGCTGGAGATCCAAATCATGCTGACAAAAAGAAAATAGAATAAAAATAAAGAAAATGGAAAACATTAGGATGCAGGAGACTATTTAGTACTTTGCTTCACTCTGTACTATGTGACAGGAATTGCCAGCAGGCTGATCAGGCTCGCAGTGGAAAAGTACTGTCTGCTTCAGCCAGTGAAAGCAGGAGTCCCCAGCCCTGTGGGGCTCTCAGGATTGTCACCCAGAACTTAATGTTCCGGATTTGCTTTCCAACTGGTATTTGCCACTGGTTTTATGCATATGCATGTGTAGGGGAAGGAAAAGGGACATACTGGTTTCTTACAGCAAATTCACATCAGTTACAAACTTCAGCCTTTTCCTGTGGGCATTGGCAAACTTGTTCAAGCTCTCACGGAAGAACACTGTCTTAAAATTTTAAAGCCTTTAAATGGTAACGTATACTTGTATTGGAAGCAAAAGTAAAGAAGATTATATACATTCCTATTTTATCAGGTACGTTGACAACACAGAAATTAAAAAGGTCAGTTTTAGGGTGCACCTGAGTACATTTTTACACTAGCTTCCCTCAGGGAAATCTGTAGGCCATTCTTAGGACACTGGAGCCAGATGTGTTGAGGCATGCATGGAAAGGTTTAAGTTCCTGCCAGTTCCATAAATCTGTCATTCATGTGGATACTGGAAACATTTGAAATTTGTCATTTGACTAAAAAACAAACAAACAAGCAAGCAAATAACAAACCCCACCAAAGATCTGTAATGTATAAAGGCAGCCAGTGCCTATGCCCATGCCCAGGCAGCAGTTACCGACTGTGCCTTAGATCAGCCCGTTTCTCCCCTGAATGTTGAATGTTGGGCAGCGTTACACTGCCATGGTTCAAATCTGTATTCATGCTGCTTACAGGTATCCATACAGAAATTAATAGAATGAAGTAGCAAGTGCAAAAATTGATTTTATGATACTTGTATTATTATTATAATTTATTGTTTTTGTATTTTAAATATTTGTTTCAAATACTACATTCCTATAACCTGCATATACATTTTTCTAAGATGTCCAGCCTAGCGTGTTGCGCTGCACGCAAAGCCTGTCTGTGAGCATTGTGTGCCTGTCTGCAGAAGAGTGGAGGAAGGAAGAGGAGAAAACATGCCTCCATTTGTCCTCTTAATAATCTTCGCATTTATGTGTTAAACAGTTACAAGATAAAATACAGTAAAATGGCCATAAAACTATCTGTCTTAAAGAAAGGGCAGAAGATAGGTAATTTTTTTTGCCAAGTGCTCTGAAATTGTAAAATTATGGGAGGGTCAGGTTTACCACAACAATTTTAACACATGCAAAGACTTGTAGGCAAAGAGTATCTCCTACTAAAGTGTTCCATTACAGTTTCAATATTAATATAATGTAAATACACAATTATTTTTTATATTAATAACATCATTGATACTCACTTTCCTAACAAAGCATTCAAAGCCTTAACTGGGCATGCCTACCACAAGAATAACTTGTGACAGAAGTTTTCCATTCCCATCTGTCTAAAGTAGTCAAGTAATTTCCAGCCCTCTGCCTTTAAATGGTACGATCGTTGCTGCCTCTCTTGTGGTTTCTGAGAGCGTGTGGGCACAGAGCACTGAAATGTCATGTCACACCACACGTACCGGCTCACTCAGCATCAGCTCAGGTGCGGGATGCAGCACTGCCCTTGCCCTTCCCCTGCAAGAGCTGACACCTCCGTCTATCCTGCAACGTCCATAGTAGACATACTCTAAATCTAAAGATCAGGTATACAAACACACGTCTCTCTGACATTTTTACTATGTACTGTTTAGACTTCTGCTGTGTACTGTTTAACATATTAAATTCCTATAGGGAATTCTTAGAAACCTTTATAATGCAGTAAATCCTTTAGTTAATTGAAGTCAGCACGCTTTTTGAGACTAATTATTGCTATGTACTTGACAAATATATCAGGATATCGTATTCACAGAGTGAAGCTGATGCCATCATTCATTATTTTATCAATTTACATTAGACAAATTGTTCTATTGAAACCAGAGTTTTATCTGTATCTGTAATGAAAAAAAAAAATAATTATTTGCATCTTTTTCTGGGAAAGGCAGGATTATTGTCATCAAACACTTAGAAACTCTTCCATTCAGAGTCTAATTCAATGTAACTTAATTTATACAGTACGAAACAACAACTAAAGATTCTGGAACAAAAGTTGTCAGAACATTTTGCCCATGAACAAATGCCTACTTCTGCAACTTGGCTATTGAAAGGAAAATAGATATGGTAACTTTCAGATATCTTACATTTAAAACTGTGTGATAACTACTCAAAAATCATTGTCTTTGGCCTGTTCTGTTTTTTCCAATGTGCCAAGAGTGCTATGAGCCAGAAAAAATACACAAATTAAAGACCACCTTTTTTTACAGAGACGCAAGCATTTGTAGGAAGAATAAACTCCTTATGACTAGAGAAGTATAGTATATGTGCATTATATATACATACAGCTGCCTAACTCGAAAATGGAAGATGAAAAACACAAAAAAACCCTTACATTAAAAATAAACATGGTTTTTAGATGCTCATAAAGTGGTGTGTTTTGGCATAAAATTGAAAAAAAGTCCCAAATCCTGTAATTGAAGAAAACTTGGGTTTACATCAGATCAGTACTTGGTAGAGCAGAATTGCCAAAATTGTATTTGCTGTTTCTCATGAGAAAGATCCCATGAAGAGGTCCAGCTTTTCATCTGTGAACAGAAACTCCAATTCAGGCCTGATTTTCTTTTCCATTTGCATAGGAATGTGATAGTTGCTCATCAGAATCACAGAGCACTGCATGATTCAGCACGATTTCTTCCTAAGGGAATGGCTGACAAAGGCTGGATGAATAGAGGCATTTTCACATGCACTGGCAGAAACCTGCAAAAGTCTTGGCTGAACTCTCTCGTGCTGGCAACAGCCATTAATCTCTTACTTAAAGGAGCACTAAAACTCTATTAATGAGTGCGCTTTTTTGCACTTCCAAGCACTTTTGGCATTGAAATTTGTATTATCTTTTAGGGCATAAAAAGTACCCAGCAATCAAAATCTCAGGGTATTCCTCTGCTATTTCATTTGCAGTTTTTAACTCGTGAAAGATTTTTTGATTACTATCATACGACTAAGACATAAGTGTGCTGTTGCAGCTACGTATTGCAACATCTCTCACACATTAAACTGTAAATCTCCTTGAATGATGTCAAAGCTGTTTCTCACATGGTAAATGGAGACTGAAACGGGACAGTCCTCTCCCTGTCCTACAGAATTCCCCGTCTCTACATACAGCCACAGTGGCAATGCCAGTGTCCAGCATTTCCCAGTTTGAAGCACCAGTTCCATTGCCCTGTAGCAGCAAACTCGAGTCGGTGATTTCTTGTGGCCAATTTGCAGGAGAGCTGCTCCCTCTGCTGAGTTTTCTGTCGATCGCCACCGGCACCTGATGTCCTTCCTGACCATGCTGGGCCCCAGTCCGGACTGGAACGTGGGGCTCTCTGCCGAAGACCTCTGTACCAAGGACTGCGGCTGGGTTCAGAAAGTCGTTCAGGATCTAATACCCTGGGATGCTGGCACAGACAGCGGCGTTACCTATGAGGTATGTAGGCTATTTGGAATATATTCCAAAGACAAAGTTTACCTTAAAGCAGTGAGGAACGAGAGCTGTTTGATCCACAGTAATACCATATATGCCTTTATACTAGTAAAAATTTTGCTTGTAATGAATTAAAATCCATTTAGATAGATGCTGGCTACAGTTGCTGTTGGTTGTTGTGTCTGAATTCCCTCAGCATTATTATTACTGGGATAATACTACATTCACCTGAGACATTATTAACCTATTGAATAAATGGAGGACTTAGTATGCTCAAAACTAAGCATTAAGGTGTCCAACCCCTTTGATACAGATCCAAGCGCCATCAGCAGCCACATCAATTTGAACTTTTCTACCGTTTCAACCCAATACCAGCTATTGTGTTTGGCACAGAAAACGTAACTATTCCTTACAGAACAGATTGAAACTCTAGACTTCTCATCACTGAGACTAAAAATGTCCATTTTCTCTCTCTCCATCACACTCTCAGTCTAGGAAAAGATTCCCATCATCCTCAGGTAAAGTCCTGGGTTTGACCGAATGTGTTATGTCAAGTTAATGAACTGGTGAGATCTCCATAGGTGACAAGCGTACCTACGCTGTGTGCCTATACAAACAGAACAGTACAGACCGCTGAAGTTAGACAAGATTAGTCACATCCTGAAGGACCACACATATTCCCTTTTCAGATGACAGAATACGGTTGGCTTTTTCTTTCAGACCTGGTCTCTTTAGAACGTAAGTTCTCCAGTTATAACGCAGCTCTGGAGGCATACTGATTTTTTTTATTATTATTATTTTTTTTATGTAGTTATCTAACCACACAACAAGGCATACATCTTATTGTGAACCCAGCTTCAGGGTTTAATTCTGAAGTTTCAGAGAAGTGGTGGCTCCTGACAAAAAAACCCACACAACACCTTAACATTAAGTATGAACGTACTGAGTCCATCTTCTATTGGAATTTCCCAATTTAGCATTTTGGAGAAGTTTTAATTTATGCAGATTAATTGTATTATTAATAATAATAATTAGGTTATTTTAAAACTTTTTTTCCCATTTTGATTGCAGTCTCCTAACAAACCTACAGTGCCTCAAGAGAAGATCAGACCACTTACAAGCTTAGATCATCCTCAAAGTCCATTTTATGACCCCGAAGGAGGATCTATCAAGCTTGTAGCCAGAGTTGTCATCGAAAGAATTGCACGCAAGGTATAGTATATATATAAAAAATTCCAAAGCAAGCAAAAATCCCCACTTCATAAACCAAAAAAACAATTGTTCCTCTCCCCTCCCTCCAAGTCTACACTCCTTAACCTACTCACAACAAAAATAACTGTAGAAAAGAACTAAAACTGTCTTAGGATGTTACTTCTCCTACTGCTGGTAATTACTGCACCTGCTTAAATTGGGATTTTTTTAAAGCGTGCATAGGAATTAGAAGATAAAAAGCAGTGCAGATGCAGTAGTGCCCCACAATACACTGTTTTAGCCTCTCTCACTGTGTAAAACTATGTTTCCTGTATCCAATCTCACCAATATTTTTTTTGCAGGGGGAGCAATGCAATATCGTGCCTGATAACATAGATGATATTGTGGCAGATCTAGCACCAGAGGAAAAAGAAGAAGGTACATTTTACATTAGTTTGTGCTGTACTAATTTATGTGTTGTTCCACTCTCCACTGTCATTTCTAGATAAAGTACAAAACTGTCCTAGGAGCAAAAGTCCCACACAATGCCAAACAGTGATTTAGTTTTTCATCTTTTCTAGGATCTACTACTAGCCTTCCCTTATACAGCAAAGAAATTGCACCTGGAAGATGGCAATAACAATAAAAGTGATAAAAGAGAGGTCTTTTGGAGTTCAATTTTATTTTTTTATTATTTTTTTTTAATTAAAGTTGGCAGTTATTCTCTTGGGCTAAAATGGAGAAGACAGAATGCAGGAGGAAAGAATGCATCTATCCTATTAGCATCTAAAGTAATCACCAGCCAAGCAAAGAGAAGCAAATGGAAGACTATTTTTAACATTCACTGCCTTTTCTTATTTTTTAGATGATACCCCTGAGACCTGCATATATTCAAACTGGTCCCCATGGTCAGCGTGCAGCTCTTCTACCTGTGAAAAGGGCAAGAGGATGAGGCAGAGAATGCTTAAAGCCCAGCTGGACCTGAGCGTGCCCTGCCCCGATACCCAAGATTTTCAGCCATGCATGGGTCCAGGCTGCAGCGATGAAGGTAATCAAGAGGAAAGAGGAGAGGAGAAAAACACCTTGTAGGGTTTACACTTGCTTGAAAGTTTTTAAAGCTGTTGGTTGCTGTAGTATGACTTGGGTTATGCCAAACAGAGGACTAACTACTGAAGAATAAAAATTGAAACTGTCCCTGGTCAATTCTGTGGTTCATCTGAGTCAGTGCATGAAGTACACAGAAGCATAAAGGAGAAAAGTAAGCAACAGAGGAGAGGACAGAATGCAAAGGGCAGCATAGAAGTGAATCTGCACACAAATGGGCAGCTACAGATTTATGAGCAATTCTGCTAATATTAGCAATTAAAATGGTTCTTTGTATTTTAGATGGTTCCACTTGCATGATGTCTGACTGGATTACATGGTCCCCCTGTAGTGTTTCCTGCGGAATGGGAACGCGATCTAGAGAGAGATATGTAAAACAATTCCCTGAAGATGGCTCTATGTGCAAAGTGCCTACTGAAGAGACTGAGAAATGTATTGTAAATGAGGAATGTTGTAAGTATTGTATGCAGCTTTGTAAAATCCAGCCAATAGCAGGAGCACTGCCCAAACCATTTTTTTCATATGAGCTCTGCTAGTGCATGATCTTCTCTGTCCGTTTTGAATAGCCCCTAGCAGCTGCCTTGTCACTGAATGGGGAGAGTGGGACGAATGCAGCGCTAGCTGTGGCATGGGGATGAAGAGACGACACCGAATGATCAAGATGACTCCTGCTGATGGGTCTATGTGCAAGGCAGAAACTATGGAAGCAGAGAAATGCATGATGCCTGAATGCCGTAAGTGTCCGTGAGTTTATCTCCACTGTTACAAAGAGAGGCATCATTTCTGACACATTGCTCCATCACGCAAAGAATATAGCTAAATCCAAGCAATGTTGCTTTTTCTTGTTCTTAAAATTCGATCCCCTAGAGCACGTGCATTAAGTATTATATATCAGGATGACAGTATCAGTAAAAAGTATTTAGTGGTATTCTATCACTGTATCACCCATATAGTGATGTATATATTAGCAAGCCATAACTAAGCAACTCTGATTTTGTAAGGAATATGAGGTATTTTAATCATAAGGCTAGAATAAAACAGTGCCTTCTCGTTTTAGTCCATGAACAGTTCAGAAATTGAGGTGTTCCTTTTACACACCCATCTCACCCTTAATGCGACTATTAATATTGGTTTTAATTTCTTAAGAAATGTAAAGATTTTCATCAAAGACAGAAAGAACAATTTTTTAGAAGATTTTTGGTAGATAAGAGGAATTTTCACATTTTAGACTATATCGATTTGACTTCCAGTTCTGTTCACTACAACAATCCAGGATTTTTCACAGGAGTTATGATTGAAATATACCTTAAACAATTTATTCCCTGGAAGCACTTGGAATGTGCAGATATGAATTAAGCTATAGAAAAAGACAGCAAAGAAAAGGTATTAAAACCAAGAAAATCTTTCAATGTAATGTGGTGTTTTCTGAGCTTCTCTAGGAACATCATTCAACCTCCGATACATTTTGTCCAAAGAAAAAACAAAATATAATTGGTTGATGACAGATAAAACATAGTACATTTCCCACCTATATTATTTTCAAAATGTATACCTTCATGATTTATGTATAGCAAGAATTCATTCCCTTTTTATTTTCATATTAGATACTATCCCCTGCCTACTCTCTCCTTGGTCTGAATGGAGTGACTGCAGCGTGACATGTGGGAAGGGGATGCGAACCCGACAAAGGATGCTGAAATCTGCTGCTGAGCTTGGAGACTGCAATGAGGAGCTGGAACAAGCAGAAAAATGCATGCTGCCGGAATGCCGTAAGCATGGGAATCTCGCTGGAAAGAGGGGCTAATTCTGAGTGTCACAGTCTGTGGGTCAAAACTCGCTCATCATTTCTCAGCATCACTTCTAGGACAGGAGTGATATCAAATGTGGACTTTTCAGGTTTTGGGGTTTTTTTTGTGGTTGTTTGGGGGTTTTGTTGTTTTTTGTTTTTTAATTTTTGTATTATTATCATGCACTTTAAGCTATTGAGAGCTGGAATATGACCACATCCTAATTTCAGCTTGCCTTACTTAACCCTACACTGATGACCAGTATTGCTTTGGCTATATGGTTTCTGCACGTTTCACACACTACAACTTCAGGCAACAGTTCACGCACTTCCCGACTCTAAATTAGTCAAAATTATAAAGCCTATTTTTTACTCATATGCAAAGCATGTGCTAGGAAGGAAGGAAGGAAGGAAAGAAGGATTAAAATCACCTGTGATTCTTTTAGCTTACAGAAAGAGCACAGAAGAGGCTTACTCTCTGATATGTCTGAACTGTATCTTTTCACTGACCTACATCTCTTTGCAATTTGGAGTATCATACGAGGCAGTGGCTGGCGTGGTCACCAGCGCATCGATTTTTTACCTTACTCCACTAAAATCCCCCACTCATTGGGTGGTGCAAATATCTAGTTGCTTTGCAGTCTTTGTGAAGCAGGATAGCCTGAGGCACTGCTGAATGAATAAGATATGATTGCTTTTAGCATCCTGTTGCCAGCTGGTTTATGAGGCTTTATAAATAATTACATTATTTTTCACAGAAAGTAGGGCTTTTACATTGTAATTTGCTAATTCAGCTTTTCTTAAATAACGTGAAATGCCATTTTGATTATTATTCATTGTGGCTGTAAATTTTAAGCAGTGGTGAAAGATGAAAACTTTTAGGACATAATGGTATTAGTGAATCTTTCTTACTGCGTAACGCTATCAGTAAAGCAGGGCTTAGATCTAAGAGGTATCAGATTCTTTATAAATATAATTCAATTTCTAACAGCTTTTCATTATAAAACAGACATATGGGTGAGAAAATTCAAGAAGGCACAGGAGAATTATTTATATGTTCTTTGTAATTTTAGCGATCTGCCAGCACCACTCTTGAAAAGGAAATTGAGGAAGGTGTAAAGCAATCGTTCTGCTAGAAATGGACTCAGAAAATTTTGACCTGTAGCCTCACAACACTGGCTGAAAAGACTGGAGCCCTAAGTTGCATTCATGTATTCAGCATGTAAAAACTCATTAGGCACATCTGTGTTTCTTCTTCACCGTATGTTCAGGTCTCACAGCTTTCACACAATGTTTTTTCATTCTTTGCAGCCATCGACTGTGAACTAACAGAGTGGTCCCAGTGGTCTGAATGCAATACCTCATGTGGAAAGGGCCATATGATTAGGACAAGAATGATCAAAATAGAACCACAGTTTGGAGGAACAGCATGCCCAGAAACCGTCCAACGTACAAAATGTCGAGTAAGGAAATGCCTGAGAGGCCCAGGTATGGAGAAAAGGCGCTGGAAAGAGGCCCGAGAGAAAAGGAGAAGTGAACAAGCGAAAAAAAATATCGATAGTGAGCAATATCCAGGTGAGTGTGAAACCATTTCTCATTATGCTTATGTCTATTTGCCTTTTCTGCATCACAGGAGTTTGTGAGCAGCTCTGCTCCATGCTTTGAGAACATTTTCAGCATTTCAGTCTAGGGAGAGTTTTAGCGATAAAGCATAGCCACTCCTGGTGTTTTCCCATTGCGAAAAACGTGCGAAGTTTAGAGCACAATGGAGAAGGACACACCTGTCCATGTGCTATCACCGAAAATATTTTAGCTTCTTCACTACAAAGTGTGGAGTGTGAAAAAAATCTAGAATTTAGACCTGGCAAAGGACGGATTGCAATTTCTGCAGACCTGGGTAATAACCTCACATCCAGTTACATTTGAACTTTGAAAGTATTTGTTCCCAGATCCAATGCTGAGTTTCAAAATAGAATTTATTTCCATCTTGGTACTATGATTCAGACTCAGACTGCTCCGAGAGATCTGCTTGGGCTGCTTTTTCAATAAGGGACAGTATTATCAAGCATTGATGCCTCAAATCAATAAACATAACATCTTGTGATAGAGTTTACATTATTTGAATATTAATTACTGCTAAATTTTGGTTCATGCTTGTCCAATATGTAACAGTTTTTTAATTTTGTCTGTCTTTGATAATGTAGACAATAAATTTCTTTTTAAATACATTTTTTCAGTGCTTGACAAATGCACCTTGGTTATACTTAACCAGGGTTTCGTAATTCCTACTGTAATGAACTAAGCAATATCTATCTTAGATTCAAAAGATGTAAGTGTGCACTCATGCATAGTGGTACACATACTGACATATGTAGGTTAGACAAATATTTCATTACTTGATTACTTTAATTAATACTTCATTAAAAACTTAATCAAATTTCTTATTTTTCCAGTTTGTAGGCTGAAACCATGGACTGCTTGGACAGAATGTTCTACACTCTGTGGAGGTGGCATTCAGGAACGCTACATGATGGTAAAGAAGAGGTCCAAAAGTACTCAGTTTACTAGTTGCAAAGACAAAAAGGAGCTAAGAGCATGTAATGTTCATCCTTGTTAACAAAACACAAGGCTTCCAAGTGACGCACTCTGAGCTAAATGGAAAGTCAACCTTGGTTTGGTTTTTAAAACAAAAAATATAAAGTGTATATTAGTTTTCATTTTTGCAGTGTGGTTTGCTTTTTAGTCTTGCTGGTGCAAGAAACATATTTTATATTTCCTCACAGATTTATGCTGAGAGTAAAACTTCGATACTCCAGCCAGCCCTTAATGCACAAAAATAGTAAGTCATTTAACTAAAATACAGACATATCTGTGGACATGGAATAGCCATATAGAAATACTACTTGTAAAGACATGGGATGCATGCATATTAACATAACTAAGTTAAAGTGACACGTTTCATATGTGGGAGGATTTCTCTCTCAATTTGATTTTGAAAATCCAAAGCAGTGCCTATGTGATTACACAACTATGCCAAGGAGTAGTTTCAGTAATGCTGGTTCAATAATATTAACAGTGCATGTTTATCTTTTTACACTACCAGGTTAAGCTGATAGTTACGATAGTTACCCTTTATACTTTTCTTCACATGGATGCTATGGTGCATTGAAAATGGTCTTTGTTTCTTTAAAACTTAAAAAGGAAATAATTTGTGCAGCTCAATAGTGGTGTCTGCCCACTACACAGTCACAGTCAAAACTACACGCAAAGAAAACACGTGAGTGTCATCATATATTTAAATGCCGTATTCTTATATTGGGTCTGTCCACTGCCTCCCCAGATAGTTACAGAACTAATAGAAATTGGTCTAAACAGAGAGTTACAACAGCTGTGTCGTGGAAAGACATCCACATGAGAAAGAGTAAAAAAATTAGGTTCAGTTTTGAAAGGATGTTAATCACAGGCAAAGAGAGAAAGAGGTTTATAATATAATAAAAATGGTAGAGAAAAGGTGAGCCAGGTTCTCGTGCATCCCTTATAAGAAACAAAGGGAAGGGAGCCCCTGAAATGAAACGATGACAGCCTCTTAAAGTATTAACTAGAGCTTGACACAGGAATATATTTACAGCAGTGTCATTTATGGTTTTTTACTCAGAGTATAGAAGGATCTAAAAATTACTAGAGTTGTGAGAAATACTCATTTGTAGATATGGTAGACAGGATAAATGTCTTTCCTGACCACTTGAGCAATCAACAAACTGCCTGAGATTAGAAAATAGCTCCTTACCATTCTAACAGCTATTTTACACCACCTCCCGTAGAGTTTAGCTCTCATCCCTACGCGCAATCAGGTGTAGGACCAGTGAGACCTCGGGCTTCACTTGCTATTGGAATATAATACTGCCCTGTAAGTTTAACAACATAACATTAAAGATGAGAGGTGAAGGTGACAGGTTAACTTTTGGCTCAGGAAAGGCAGCATACACCTATGTCTCTACATAAGTAATAACAATGCACTGAAAATAAAGACTGTTGATGCCGAGTCTTAGAACAAGCTTGAGAGAAATGAATGGAGAAAAATTGGTTTTATGGTCTCTTTAAACCAGCCTTAAGTAATTTGCTCCCTTCTTTAACAACTGGTCAGAATCCTGAGAACCTGGCACCCAGGTTTTAAGTGTCTGCATTTGATGTGAACCACAGTCCACCGAGGCTGTTCAACTTCACCATCACCACCCTGGGAATCCTCTCATTGCCTCTCTGTCCCTGAACGGGCTAGGCAGGCTGGCTGCATTACACTGTGGGGCTTTTCGTCATCATTTCTCCACTGAACACTGCAGGGGCTGCTCAGGACTTCCACAGCTGTCACATCCCACCCCCTCAAGGTATTTTACTGCTTCTTTTAAGATCTGGAATGAAGGGAGGGCCAGGGAAATAACAATCGACTACAGTGTTAAGCCTCTCCCACCGCTGCTGAATGAAATGGGTGCAAGCCCATAGAGAACCAAACCATGAGACAAAAAAAAAAAAAAAAAAAAAAAAAAGAATACAACAAGGTTTAATGCTAAAACCAAACATTCTATGTTTTGCACAGCTTGGCTCATTTAATAATATTAATTCAGATAGTTTTCCTCCTTGTGCCTGTTGAAAAAATCTGCAGTTTATGCCTCTATCTGTCCCTAATTAATGTATGTATGACCTTACCTTGCACATTACCCTTTTATGACCAAAAACAACCTAAAAGCCAACAAAAAACCAGTGGAGTGATACAGATACTGGAGGAGTGACCAGCTGAGCATATTTCAGCTGAAGGAACTGATGGCTTCAAAGAAGGGCTACAGCAATTAATGCCAGGTGCTCAGCCAGGGCAGAGCTACACGTGCAGTCAGGACCCACAGAGCACCCACCTCTGTGAGATGCCGTTGCTGAGTCTGACAGAGGCTATCCCAGCCGAGGCTAAGAAGTCATAAAAATCATCTAGAACTATGAAATGTGAGACAGTGGGTTTTGTGGGTTTGGATACGTGAAATTGGATATTGGGGCAGAAGGAGCAGAAGAAGTAAGTTTCTCCTGAATGGAAAATTAAAAAAAACCCAAACATTATGAGTTTATGGACTATATTTTATGTCATCAACCCTTACCCTTAGTTCAAGCTAATCTTGCAAAGCCGTGCCTGTTTCTGCAAATAATCAGTTGAAACCAATGTTGTATTTTCATTTTCATGTTTGTTCTGGTTCATCAAGCTGTTTTGTCTTTTAATTACTCCCTTTGCCAAAGGCTACATAGTCCAAATACACCTTTAGGTATGAAGGAAATATACAACATCTTTCTGAACATGCCCACAAAACTGTCCGTTAAAGCAATCTGGCATTCCTTTCACTGTGGTTCTTACTAATTTGATCCTCCGTATACTTTTTTTTTTTTTTCTTAGGAGGCTGTTCAGTGTATTTTCCAGTCATTTCTCTTAGGCTCATTAAAGTTATGAATGTTGGAAAATTATTTTTCCCCACCTTGTTAATACATGCAATGACAACATAGATTGCACTGGATCAGAAATGTGTGATCATTCCTGCTTAGGTTCAGCCTTTCACACTGTTCTTCTGTTGACACATTTTACAAATCACTGGTCTTTCTTCTAATTTGATACAAAATGAATATTTAAGCTTGTTACATTTTGTAAAAAAAGACACAAACAAAAACAAATGAAGAAAAATAAAGAGGTTGATTTTCTATTCAGAAAAAATAAAAAAGCTCTGATATACAATGTGTAGAAGTATTGCATTGTTACTGTAAACTTTCTAGTAGTGTAATAGCCACTGATTATCAATCAATAAAGATGAGAACTGTTCTTTCTCTTATCTCCTGAATAATACCGCTGAACTGAAAGCACAGACGTCACTCCAGTTTTGTAGACCTCAACTATCAGATCTTAGCATTGTGTGTATGGGTTTTTTTCTAACATACAAACTGTAGAAGCTTTACATGTAACAAAAAAGAAAAGTTAGGGGCTTAACAAATGTACAGTAGGACTCTGTGTGTGCAGCATACAATTTAAACAAATTTTTGTTTGATTGCATTTTTAGATTTCCTTCATTGTTTTTGTTTGCTGTGGCATTATGAAAAAGCTACCATGAACATTTCTTACCAAAGTCTTGTGTAGATGTTTTGTAGCTGTCTGGCTAACACATTATTATTATTTTGGAATAAAGACATCTTTACTATGAATTTTACACTTGTATGAAGTTCTGTTCAACTGATACAATTATTTACACCAAAACCCCCATGCATTTACTAATATATGGAGTCAAGTCATGATCGTATTTAAATTTTACTCCTGTTCAGGCTAATGGGATATCTGGATTGGGCTGGATTTTGTTAGAGCCAGTCATTTTTTTTACTTGGAAGTTGTTGTTTGTTTGTTTGTTTTTTTTGTCAAAGAAACCTCCTTGAGAGGATGGGGCCAGGCTCTTCTCAGCAGTGACAGGACAAGTGGCAACGGGCACAAACTGCAACAGAGCAAGTTCCAGCTGAATATGAGAAAAAATATCTTTACCCTGAGGGTGACAGAGCACTGGCACAGGCTGTCCCAGGAGGCTGTGGAGTCTCCTTCTCTGGAGATGTTCAAAACCCACCTGGACATGGCTCTGCGCAGCCTGCTCTAGGTGACCCTGTTTTAGCAGGGGGTTGGACCAGATGATGCCCAGACGTCCCTTCTGACCCTGACCATTCTGTGATTCTGTGAAATAGTTTGTTGTTCTTTAGAAATCACAGAATAGCTTATTCAAATTATTCATTATTCATTTTTATTATTCAAATTGCTTTCTATTACTCTCGTGGGTTTTGCTGTGCTGCTGTTGGTTTTTAGTAACAACACCTATCTGAAAGAACACATTTTGAAGCCTGGTGATACATGAAAACGAGCTTTCTAAAAGTCTCAGATTTTTTTTAAACTTTCAACTGATATTTTGTGCTACTAGAAGGCTAGTTATGTATGTTGCGAGTGTGAGTACATTACTGATAGTTACACAGAAAAGTACAGCACTTGGGGGGTTATTTGGGGGGAGCCACTGAGCAAAGCTGCTGCTGTAGAAACGCAACTCTAAGTAACGTCTTGCAGCCAGATAGAGGTGACCAGCACATTCACAAAATACCCCTGTTCTAAAATGAAAGCGTAACAAAAGCTAGGTGGACCTGGAGGTGGTTGCCTGGAAATGCCGAGCTAGGAGCTGCTTACCAATAATTGAAGGTGGAGTCTGGTCCCATAAAACTCCATTGGCATTTAGCTGTTTGTTCTTACTAGAAAAATGCTTGGCATTTCCAAGCAGCTGTTTCGAGGTGGGTTTGTCAGCATGCACAACAGCAGCAGGAGGTACCCCGGCAGCGCTGCTCACTTGCAAGGAGCTGCCTACAGATTGAGCATCTCTGCTGCGGTGGCACTGGGTGACGCAGGAGGGGACAGTGCCTACTGCCAGGGTGCGCCCTGCAGATCCTCCACCATAGCATCATTCAATCTCTGTAGCCACTTTTGGAAGCACAAGGACACCTGTCTGTAACCCCTGCTTTAGGTTATCGGTGAATAGTGGAATTCCAGCAAAAATTTCTAATGTTTTTGTCTTCAGGTAAGACCAAGAGCCCTGAACCTGCCTAGCTGGAGCAGAGCAGTCACCGCAGTGCCAGTAACAATGGTCTGGCTTAGCAGGACAATTTGGCTGGGCACCTTCACGCCATGTATAATCTATGGACAGAGACAGGCTTTTCAAAAGGACAATTTACAGTATCCAAGTGAACCAACTAACCCTTTCTCCACTAAAAACGTGAAGCTAAGTCAGTTTATGGAGCAATTTAACGTTCTGGCATACCAAATGGCAAGACATCTGGAAAAGCAATCATGACCTTATGGCCCATAAAGTTGACCATAAAGAAGGGGTCACAGAACGCCTAAGTCGGAACAGTGAACAAACGACCTTGTCAGATGCTGGTTATCCAAGTGACTGCTAGGGACCTGCTTGACAACATGCCTGCCCTAACTTCAGATGTGCTTTTTTGCATGGTCAACCCCCTAAACCCTATCCAGCATGGCAGAAAGGTGATGGGTAAAGCAGGTCCTCAACCCTGGTTTGTAATGTGGGTAAACCGATTAACTCTTCTTCTAGAGGTATCACCTGTCATTCTCATGGCCACAGATACTGAGTTTCTGGGGTAGAAAAATGAAACTAAAAAACCCCAACCCCCTGAAATTATGCATAGCTCTTTGCTAAACTCTGAAGCCTATCACTGCAGAGTATTTGACAACTATCATTTCAATTTCTTATATAGTTATTTAATGACACAACATATTGTCACATGTCTATGGTCTTTAACTGCAAAGAAAACTATAGTGCGCACGTGTATATAAATACATATATATTGTATACAGTGCATACATACATAATTTTTTCATGTCCTTTCCACTTGGAAAGCAGCACACTAACTACTAGGGGGGAAAAACCTTTACCAGTAAATTGAAATGTGGTTAAAAATCTCTTGTTACCAAGTTTCAGGCACTTAGCGTTCTTTGCTCCACATGATAACCCATTTAGGATCTGTATTGCAATGCTTTCAACTTTGGGACTCACTCACTTCATGCCGTGTTGTGCAAAACAAAGCAATTACAGGCCACCTGAATGATATTGAGTTCTGTCTCCTCTGGTTTCCAAAAGATAGAACAGTTTGTGCCATAACTGATGGGCACATTAACTGCTCAGTAGGCAATGACATTTTTCACATGTGGTCTAGATAGCTTAATGCATCTAAAATGCTAACACTTGGAGATCTGTTTTCTTCTCATCTTCTTTATAAAAGGCCTAGGGAACAGGGTTTACTCTGCCATCAGTCATAAACCCACAAACACTAGGCAGGGAAGTCCTCCCGTTCTGCTTACTTACCACATTTGCACAAATGGAGAAACTGAAGCCTCTCATAACTCCCAATTTGCTTCCTTTTCATTAGTAAATAGCAGGGTATTTAAAATAGGTCTTTTAAGATACACATTTAAGTTTCAAAGAAAGATCAAAGGTCATTTCCAAACACAGTAAGTGTCCCTCAGCACCCCTCTCACTGCACCCTTTGAACCAGCGGCAGCATTGCAGGCACAGCCAAAGAGTGGCTCGGACAGATGTCCCTTAGGGACCCTATTAGGAGTGCATGGCAGCATTTGGAAAAGCACCCACTGCCTTTGAAAGGCCAAACCCCCCCCGCATGTCCCCTCCGTTGTGCCAGCTGTCGCCTTAGTGCAGTCCACAGACTCAGCGCCAAGGCCATTCCAATCACCACAGTCATGACAGTGCCAACTCAACAGCCTCCCCATGGAGCCTGGACGTGCCACGAGATGATGCTCTAGAGGGAAAGGCCAAGGGCGCAGTGTAACACCTGCCTTTTAGGGCGTATCAGAACTTCTGGGTTTAGGCACAATGGGTGGGACTGTGAATTCCCAGACAAGATGAACAATCCCACTGTTGGTGCTCACCCATTTGCACTGGAAGTAACCTAGGACCTTCAATACTGCCCCACCCAAGGCCCAAATGCAGAATGGACTCCAAAGCAGCATGGTGTGTACCAAACCAGCTTTACCTAAGCTGCCTTTCGTCTGAAAAAAAGAGAGCAAGCACACTTGTATAAAGAAAAAGAGAGCAAACAGGACATGTAACTAAATCACAGAATCTTTCCAAGCAGTGTTTACCAACTAAAGACCTGGATGCTGCTGCAAGAAAGCCATCCTCCCTGTACCTGTAGTGGCTGGGGCTAGCACAGAGAAGGTGCTATGATTGAGACTGTACAGAAAGCACCAGTACCTCAACAAATGTTGCTCTGCCAATACTGCCTGCAAAACCAGACTGTACAGAAGTAGTGCCAGGGTTAGGTTTAGCAGAATAAACAACTCCCAGAGCTGACTGTCTTGCGGCACAGTCCAACCTTGGGGAGGCGGTGAGCATCACCTGTGGAAAGCCAGTGGCTCATCCCTGCATCTGAACAGCTTAGGGCTCAGGTCAGCAGAACAAGGGGTCCCAAAAGCATCAAATAGCTCCTGGGGAGACAGAGTGAGGACAACATACAGAAGCAGCAGTGGTGCATCCACAAAGCCTCCTTAAGTAACTCCTCCGGGTAGTACTAATGAGGTTAGAATTTATATTTTTGTTGTATCAATATAAGCACTAAGCCAACAGCTGAAAAAATGTAAATAACAGATCCCACACTTAACCTATAAACCTTGAGGTATTACATATTATTTTCCCACAATACTTTTTCAACATAAGTCAGAAGTTAAAACTAAAAGGTTTTTACTTATAGAAACCTTAAGCCCACTTGAGTAGTGAGGGAACCAAACCGGAGTCTAGGAAAGAAAAGGGGTCTAGATTACAGTTTAAAAATGTGAAAATGGTCTACACCATGAGTTCAAAACGCACAAAATATGAATGGCAGAATAAAATTTGCATACCACCTACATAAAAAAAAAAGATATATGGCGAACAAGATGCACAAGTATAAGAACAGTACTTCCAACTGCAAACAAGCAGCTACTACACTATTTTGAAAGGTTAAAACATTTACGCTTTCTGTCAGAAGTCTCCATTAAAGGAAAAGACGAACATTTTTCATATGATCTACTTGTAAACGTATAGTTCTGGTTACTTTTCCGTTACGTTTCAATTTCTAGTTTATATGCACCTTAAACGTTGGAAATAAGAAAAAATAATCTATGAAAGGATCATTCCTGAAGGACACGGCAGTGTGTAGAAAGGCATATTGATATCGATACATGCGTATATACAGAGCTGCAACGCCTTTGCCGGACCCCTACCCCCTAAAATGACATCAGAGCCCACTAGATGGCGCTGGAAGCCCACAGACAGCGGCGTGGTTCCCCGCGCTACCAGCACAGCCTGCGTGCGGGTATCACCGGTTGCACGGGGTGTAAATCAGCATTTTTTCTCTCTGCCAGCTCACTGCTGCTGGCACCGAGAGCCTTACCACCGCAGACGTGCCAGATTCCTCTCAGGGAGGCACGAGTCTTGTCCCAGCTTTCCTTAATTAGCTACAGAAATGCTAGAGGATGCAAATTGGATGGAAAGGTGGGGGAGGGGGAGTGAAATGATCTAACAATCTGTTTTCTGCCCATGAAGCCACAAGCCCCTCTGGATTGCTTTTCCAGAGAGGCATCCTCACCTTCCCCGAGAGAAAAAGCATTTTTATGAATCTTCAGAAGCTGCTACACTGCAGCAATCCTACAGCCCAGGCAATAAACCCCCTGGCGAGGCAGCAGGAGGCCTAGGGCATCACACCCCCCTGCAGGGGAGGGCAAGGGAGCTGAGGTTTAAAGCCAGCTTCCCCAGGGAGGGTACTGGGGTGCTGGAGCTGGTGACCGGGCTGAGCCCAGGGCCACAGGCGGCTTCCCCAGCCACCCACAGGGCTGGCACCGAGGAAACATATCAGCTGAAGCCAGGGTGAGGAACCACACCTGGGGGGGTTGAGGCTGCTTTGACTCCAAAGTCATTCAGGTGCCTAGTTTCTCCTGGGGTAAGGTTTTCTGTACTCAACTCAAGCCAGTAAAGCACCTATTATAGTCGGGGTGGAATTATTTTATTCACCACTATTACATAAAGATAAGCACTTTTTTGGGTAAAAATGGTTTAGAACTGTTACGAAATTTGAAATACTACAGCCCATGCACAGAAAAGCAGCCTCAGCCTTCACCTAGTTGATTTGAGGGCAGCTACACCACACAATAGTCCCACCTATATAAAATCTCGCCTGTGCTCATAGCTTGCAGGACTGGAAAGTTTTTTATCTTCTTGAAAGGTTTGCATTTGTGAAAAGCCATCCAAGAATAACTGCGTCATGTGCAATGATCCACACACCGTTAACAAACAGTAAAGTGCTCTCTACCATTTAACATAATGAAAAAAAAAAAAAATCAGTAATACTTATTCCATACAAGTTTAGTCATGTCCAAAGCCACGTCCAGCTTGATGCTGCCAGGTAGCATCACTTCCCTGTCCTCCTGTAAGCAGGATCTGCAACGTGTACCATGCTACACATTCCATTAGACATGTTCCAGCCACTAATAACCTGTACTAGACCAAACCCAGCACCGTGCCCCAGCAGGAATTTCAAGCTTAGGACAGATGCTCCTGCAGCCCCCTGAATACCACTGCTGCACAGACAGCAAAACCAGCGGTCAGGAGAGTGGCGGGCACAGCACACACTTGCCAGGATGCTGATAAACTGCTTTGCTCTGGGAACCCTTGGTCTGCAGTTGGACAGCTTGCTTAATAACATGTTTGCATCGCCCAGTACACAGCCCCCAGACCTTTACAGTACCACACTGCTCTCCCTGTGGGAAACTCTGAACTCGTGAAGGGCAGGGACCAGAAAAGGCACCGTGCGTGCTGCCCGTGGCATCAGCGGCGGCAGAGGGCTGGCCAGCTCGGGCACGAACAAGCACCAATGCGGGGACAGCTGTAGGTTTGCCCTTCTTTCAAATTCAGATCACGTACAGCCATTTGCTGTGTCATCTGAAAGAGATCGATGACAGAAATACACCTTTAAGGTTTTGGATTTGATGGGTTTCAAGAACAGGGAGGACCAGGTTCAAAATGCTTATGTCTGTCTTAGAAAAACAAAAAACCCCATCAACTTATGCCACCAGCTGGGTATAATACATAGATATTTCACTCAGATTCAGAAAAGGGAAAAGAAATCTGAAAAATTAACCTTTTGAGGGTTAAACAGAACTTCAAAAACTTCATATGCAAGTACTATTTAGTAACATCATCACTGCAGTTGAAATTAAATATTTCAAATGTGTTTAATTTCACACGAGCTAACCAATTCAAAACAGCTTTTCCTCCTTTTTTACATTAAAGTAAATTCCAAAATTGAGTCTTACAAGTTAAGAAAACAGTGGCCTTGTTTATTTTGATGTAACTTGGAAAATGCTTTTAGTGTGAGTCAGCTAACAAAGCAGAACATTCAAAATTCTTTATCAAAAAAGATAAATTATTAAATATTATTGTTTTCTAATTTTTCCAATTAGGGGAAAAAGTAATCAAAAATTCAATTATCAATAAGAACAGCAAGTATGTATGTGATCCCAAGTAACAGTTACCAAACTAGTTCTCATTTACAGTAGGCACTGCTCTGCTGATTGAGGTACAAATTTTACACCGGTGATTAGATTACACAATACACAAAGAATACTCCTAACAGATTTTTATTTTATGAATTACAAAAAAAGCTCATTTACTCAGATTATAATTTAAAATGTAAAATATAACTGCCAGCCAACTTGATAATCCTTTAAAATATTAGATATCTTGCTGAGGTTTCTCTTTTCAGTTTATACTCTGACCATTAGATGAAAGTTTGTGGTGTGCACTGACTTACAGAGCTTCCTGTCTGCATCGTTTCAAGAAGGGAAAACTTGCTGAAGGAGTAATTTGTGAGCAGAGCTGTACTTCCATCAGCCTCCTCTAACCACAGGGCTAACAGGACACGTGGGGAAAAGGTTTATCCTTTTCAGTACTGCTAGAAGCTGAAGTGCAGCATTTATTCTAAAGTATAAAAAAAAACCATGTCTGGAGCTTGGTATGTCTAACTTCTACATGTCTGTTTAATATGTCTAAATACACTCGCATTTAATAGTTTGCCTTCCTGGAATAATTTGCTCTCAGATGCAGTTTTAGAGCTTTTCATTTCTACGGTGAACAAAACCAGATTGGCCTCTCTAAATGGCAACAGCTTTGTTATTTCTGTCCTGCTGCAGTGATCTATTTTGTTTTCTATTTACAATTACAAAGAAATCTTACAGAAAAAGAAAACAGAGCTGATCACAGAGAACACGCCTCTAACAGACACAGAGTGTTCATTTTTGTGTTTCACTAATTCCAGGAAAATTAACTGCAGTTATTTTCTTGTGTTCTTTCATTTAATTGCTTGAAGCTATTTTCAACCTCTGCACCCAGACCAGGCTGGAATTCCTGTCCCAGCCCCCGCAGGGTCTGCAGGCGGCAGCATGGGAGCAGGTTTCAGACATAGGAGCTTTGCTCTGCCCAAGCCACCCAAGCTCCATCCAGCAAGCAGCTCAGCCACAGAGCCGGGCGATGAACAGGAACAAGCAGAGCTCCTGCTAAATCAGCAGACTGCCTTTGGCTTTAAGAGAGGTACAAAGCTAGACCTGCTGTGAGGTGCTGTCAGGCTCACCCGCACGAATCCAGACCTGCCAAGCACCAACAGACAACAGCAAGTGGGTCAGATGGTGCCTGTGGAAGACGATGGGCTGCTGCAGCCCGACGCGGCTCTGGGAAGTCAGGTCAGTTCTTCAGGCACCTACCGAACATAGCTCCACTCAGAACAGACTCCTTACACTCTCTAAAGTATCACCATCTCCTCAGAATGCAATTTCTCTTTTAATTAAGACAGCACTTAGGAGCAAAATCACTTTGGCGTACATCCTTAAAAGAACGGCTAAAATCATCAGCATCGCCATGCTGAAGCTTCAGGTACGTGGCTCACAGAGCATACCTGCAACAATTTAGGCACCTGAAATCTCTCGTTGAATGTTTTGGAAAAGCCAGGCCCCTCAGAACTGATCCCATCAATAACAGCAGGGAACCGACTGCTCAGCCCCCAGCTTTCAAGCTGCTCCTTTAGGCCGTTGCCTTCCCGAGCTACTCTGGGTGGCAGGAAGCACTTCTGCTAAACTGCATGCGTGAAATGACTACAGAAAAGCCAGAACAAAGCACGTTCTCAGCAGAGCAAACTTTGCTTGTGATACAACAAAACCTGTTCCCTCTTCCCTCCCCTCAAATCCCAAAAGACCAGAATGTTACAAAAGCAAGAACTAGGTTGCTATGACTACTACAAATTAACATCAACAACTTATTCTTAACGCTTTCCTTAAAAATCTAGGGTTTAGTCACATTTTTGAGTCTTAATCTAAAATTTTCCGTATCATGTTTCTGATTTAACGTATGCTAATATTGTTCAGAAATTTTAATAATTCATTTAAAAGAACATGTACTGCTTTGCCCATGGTTAATTTTTACAACCCACTGTGCATTGCAGCAGGGGCTTATGATTTGGCAGGGAGGATGTCCTCTTACTGTGAGCGAGAGGAGACTCTCATCTTTCTGTCTTCACAAAGAACCACATATGGATAAAGAAGGCAGCTTTATAATGAATCAGTATAAACCAACAGGCTCTAATTGTCCTGGTGAAGCTCCCCTGGGGCTCCCAGGCGTACCCCCACCCACAGGTAGCAGAGGGTTTGCTGGCCGGGGAGCTGCGCGCAGGCTCAGCCCTTGCTGTGGTCCTTGCCTGAGCTTTGCTGTAGCAGCCCTTGCACCCCGCTGGCCTTGAGTTGCCTCGTGGTGATGGGCTTGTCTAGTGATCTGGGCTCACAGCTGACCCTGGCTCCTGTCACTGGACCTGCTCTGCCCTTCTTGTTCAGGCAGCTCTGCTGTAACTCAGAAAACATTATGCCCTGAGCACACGACAGCTACAAAGCAGCACAACCGTGAAAAGCCACGCAGCTGCAGGTGGGCTGGGGTGATACACAGCGGGCAGGACAGCAGAGCAGCACAATGCCACCGCACAGCTGCTGCCTGCCTGGTGTGTCCCATAGAGTCACTTACTTCCAGCTACAGTGCTTTGATGCCCAGCTCTCCCTACATGTTCTGGAAGGACAGGCGAGAGATGAAAGTTGGGCTGCAGAGCCAAAATTACTTTGTGGGACCAGCTCACTATACCTCCATGCTTCATTTGTAGAAAAAGATCAATAACAATTTCTCCTCCCAACTTTTTACCTGTTTAGACTGGGGAGTGGGATGGATCAGGCATTGTTCTATCGTAAGTTGTTTAGTGTATTGGGTCTTTACACCTTTCTTGTTCACTGTGTATTTCCTCAGTGTAGTAATAATAATGTCTGAAAATTCGATCTCTGCAAAAACACCACTTTCCTGTAGAAAAGGGGGCTGACAAAGCAAATTGATCATACTTTCTTCCCAAAATAGGTTTAAGGTTGTGCATGGTTTGAATCTTATTAGTAAATTACATTACACAAGCCAACATCTCTATTTGCCACGGTGAAATTACAAATTAACCCCCCTTAAAAGTAGGTCAGCTCATATCACCTAAAAGATCAGTACTGTGTGATCAATCTTAATATCGTTATCAAGTAATCAGTAGAAAACTGTTTGGCAGACAATGCACTTTGACTTCAGGCCCAGGGCTTCTGCTTTGTGATTAATGATTGTGCTATTCCCCATTTGTTCCCTGATAAGTTACACCTGTCCACCACTTACGCAGACTTCATCTGAAATTCATGGAAGCATTAAAAATCACCAAAAAGGAAAGAAGAACAAAAGAAGGAAAATGTTCTGTAACTCACTCTTTGACAAACATCTACCTTAAGAGTGCTTCTGATTTAATGCTTTCCAGATATATGCAATACTTTTTGTATATGTGACTCTGAACGCATGCTTGCCACTAAAGGAGATTTTCCCCATTATTATCCAACCCACTACAAGAGGAAAACCCATTGTCTGCAGGTAGGACTAAATTAAGCTGCACTCCTCCAAGTAGCAGATGGTAAACCTGTGTTACGCATGGATAGCGGATATTTGTGTGATGCTATTTACTGAAGGTATGTGTTTTCATCCCATAATATTTTCTCAAAGGTTATTGACTGAATCATTGTTGATTTACCGCTGTATGTGAACCATGTCTTTTGGCTGCTGCCGATCCTCTAGACACAGGAGGCCAACAAAAGTCTCTTGGCTGCTCAAGGTCTGTGTCTGCCCTTCAGGTGGGGTTTATACACGGCAGGGACTCCACTTCGGGCTACATGCAACTGTGAATAGCATGAATGACTGACGTGATGATGAGATAGGTCACTCATATTGCTGTTTCATACAATGAAACGCCAGATAGCTTGAAAGGCTTAATGGCCTAAAAAATGTGCTTCTTTTTGACTAACTACGGGTCCACACCACCAGCTGAGCCGGCGCAACCATTTGTGGGCTCAAACTGCGTTCAGGGTACCAGTGGCTTGAAACAAAAACGAAAACTGAGGGGCTGCAAGCTACTGCATGGGCACAGAGACAAATAGTTTTAAACTGAGATTGTCTTGAGAGTCTTTGTTATGGCTTCAGCAGACACGTGGTAAAGAACACCCAACATGCAGAAGTTATATAAATGCCAATATTTATATATATAAGATTTATATAAAAGCCAAATATAATTTAACAATTAATGAACACCCATAGCCGTTTGCTTCACCTACTCCAGCATCTGTAATAACAATAGCATTTGAACAACGTAAGGACAGGAACAGAGAGGGGTTTTATCCCATACTTGAGTTCTGAGGCATTATAATGTTATGCACAGCTGCATTTTGCTTTGTTTTTCCTGACAGAGAATTATTTCCTGTTATTTTTTTTCCAAACAGTTTACTGGCAAAAGATGGTGCCACGTATTGGCATTTTGTAACTGTGGCTAAGTCAGCCACGCAGTGAGCAGAAGAGCCGACGCCTATGCTGCACTCCAAAAGTCCTTTCTAAAATAAAGAACTTGACTGTTCAGAACTGGAAAAATGTTTCTTCCAAAGTCTTCCCAAGAAAAATCATGGGTGGGTGCTTTTAAGGTAATTTGGTGTTTTCTCAGGCAAAACCTGGGAACAGGCTCATAACCTAATTCAGCACATTTCCTGCATGAGTCTAGGGAAGTGAAACCGCCCTGTAGCTGGTGCGGTGCTGTGCTTTGGATTTAGTGTGAGAGTAATGTGGATGACACACCGGTGTTTTCACTTGTTGCTAAGTGATGCTTGTACTAAGCCAAGGCATTTCTCAGTTTCTCAGGCCCTGCCAGCGAGAGGGCTGAAGGAGCACAAGACGTGGGGAGGGGACATGGCCAGGGCAGCTGACCTAACTGGCCACAGGGATACTCCATACCGCGGAGGGGCATGCTCAGTACATAAACTGGGGGGATTTGGCCGATCGCTGCTCGGGGACTGGCCGGGCATCAGCCAGCAGGTGGTGAGCAATTGTATCATGCATCACTCAGGGTTTTTCCCTTCCCTTTGGATTTTATTCCTCTCCCCTTCCCTCTCCTTTTCATTATTATTGTTATTATTACATTTCAATTATTAAATTATTCTTATCTCAGCCTTCAAGTTTTACCTGTTTTTCCCTGATTCTTCCCCATCCCACTGGGCATGTGGGGTGTGGGGTAAGTGAACAGCTGCATGGTGCTTCGCTGCCAGCTGGGGTTAAACCATGACACCCAGTGGCTTCAACAAGATTTCAGTGTGTCAAAGAGGAAATAAATTTGAAGGGAATTTCTTGGAGCTTCTTTGCTCTTTTATAAACTCCTCAGTACCCTCTTGCATTCTTTGTTTTTAATATTTAAAAGAAATTTTAATCGATCTCTCTGGAAGCCCTATAAAACTGAGTGCATCCCTGGCTGCAATACAGTCAGCAGAAATTGTATAAACATAGCATTCACATGGCTGATACTTAATTCTTCAACAAATTCATAATTCTTTATATCTCCTAGTTACACATTCCTGCAGCCAAGAGGTGACTAAAATGATTTAGCTGAATTTCACAACTTTGCAGATAATAACTGAGAACAGCAGGCAAAATTGCAGCAAAAAAGCAAACATCTTTCCTCCCCTCCTCAACAGGACTCTATTTTCAGAGGCTTGCTTCACAAAATAAACAACCTTCACAGTACAAAAATCAGTATGAATCTTGTGATTTTGATTTCAGGTATGTGAGGGTTTTGTTTTGGTTATTTTAAATCCACATCATAAAACATAATATTTTTTTTAATGAGACAATTGTCCCATGTAAAGTTCTCTCTGCAGCCTTGAACGGACCTTGCCTTGTACGTGCTAGAAAAAGGGGTGTCTAAATGCACAGGTATCTTCCTCTGCCAGGGGGAAGGAGGGCTGCAAGCTTTATTCACAAGCATTTGATAGTAACACATACAGAAACCCAGACCCTATTCCCTTCACCCCACATTAAGAGGTTGGCATCAGAACCGAGCAAGTTCTCTTGCAGAAGGATGGGAAAGACTCTGCACATTGTCCTGGCATAAGCAAACAGGCAGCATATCCAAAAAGGGAAAAACACAGCTGAGAAGGTTCGGCTTCCCATCTTGCTCTCCCCAGGACTGAGGAAAAGGGCTGGGACTACATACAGCCAGATGGAGAAAGAAGCTTCCATGGAGTGGCTTAGCAAATGGCTCTGTCACCCAAGAGCGAGACTTCCTCAGCTCAGCCCTCTCTACATGCCTTCCAGCCATGTGCTGAGCCCAGGATTTGAACCATCTGTGCTACATCTTTGCAGTAATAATCTAATGTTTTAGTTGGCCATGAAGTTGAAAAGAAACAACAAAACAGATAAAATATAACAAAAGCTAAAGAAGTGACAAAACAAATCAAACGTCTGGAGAAAACAGAGCAAATGCATAATAATCGTTAACATCTCCACGTGCCTGTAATTTGACAGGCAAACCCAAGGATGACTCAGATATTTTTGACAGTTTCAAAAACTGAGCTGTTGTTCACAAATCTGACCTGATTTTATTTTTATAGAGATCCTTTGCTTTATGTTGGGTTCACACTTCATACAGTGATGGTTCTATTTTACACACAAACAGAAACCCAAAAGTGCCAAACCCTGCTGATCCCACAGAAGACTAACAGTTTTAAAGGCAACAATGTGAGTTCCCATAATCTGCTGCTACACCATGAGAAGTTTTAGTAACTACAAAAAAGAAACAGGGAAAAACTGAGATCCCATTCAAGTTTCAGTTTAAAAAACACTTCTTAGTTACTGTCAAAATACCGTCAATATGCATTTGGAAATCCCTTCAACAAACAGCGGCTGGAGGACATGAACAGCAGTAACATTCCATGCAAATACAAAGAATACAAATACAAAAATAGCCTAATTCCTCTTTCTGCACCAAGGGGTTGTTATTAATTTTGTATGCATTATTAATGCTACCTGTCTTTCTCAGGCCCATTATTTTACATAACAGCTGAAAACCGAACAGCCTTGTATGAAGCTTATTAGCACTAGCACTATGTTTCTGCAGTAGGCAGGTTCACAGGAGCACCCTCAGATCAATAAACATGATACTAGTAAATGTTTGCTAAATCAGGCTCTCTGCTTTATTCTGTATGAGATACAGACCCAGCTGCCTCTATACAGTATTTTACTATTTCACTGTCGGTGCCCTCAGGAATGATGAATACCTAGAAACGCTACTCTTCGATGGCTTTTCACCTCAGAAGCATCTGCTTTTAGGACGCATTGAGCAATGCCTTTTGCATGCATTTAACTTCATGTAGGCCACGCACTTTAAGAAGTCACAGTCATACCAACCATGAAGAGCAGACCCATCTCCCTCTGTAGCTAGCAGTGGCAGAGATTGCTTTTGTTGACATCAGTCGCCTGCTTTACCAAACCAGATCCACGTGCCTCCACTGCTGTTCACACAAGTCTGTAATGCCAAAAATCCCAGCCTATTGCTCTTCTCCCCCTTCCACCTGTTTGCCCCAGGATACAGAAGAGGCTTCCAGAATTAAACCTGGCCCTAGAAGGGTTGCCAACAAAGATTAAGAGGTTTGCAATTAAGTCTTTAAACTGATATTCAGATTCTAATCCAGTTAATTGAATAAACAGCTAATAGTAAGAAGAATGTTCATAATATACCATTTAATTTGTACACACTGGGTTGGTTGGTTGGGTTCTTGTTGGTTTGGTTTTGGGTTTTTTTTTTGGTTTGTTGTTTTTTTGGTTTGATTTTTTTTTGGGGGGGCGAGGGGCAGGGGGGCAAAGACATTATTCCTTTGGATCTTTTTTTCAGAGAGTAGGTAGGCTGTGAGGGCATATTGCTCTTCTCTCACATTTTTTTCCTCCCCACAAGACATTTTATTGTTGATGTTGCACATTGGATGTTTTTGTTTGATACTTTAAAGGCTCCCAACCTCCAACATCCCAACAAGATAAAATAAAGTTTTGGCCTCACTTTATTCATAGCATAACTCCACTGACTCAGTGGAAAACCAGCAAGGATCAATTTGTTCTACAGCATTCTTTAAATAAATAAATAAATAAAAATCACACACCTTTTTCATGAGTTGTAAATCCAAACATGAAACCAGATTGTAAAAGGAGAAATCATGTAAAACCTTATAAATTCTGATATAGACTCTAATTCCTAGGTGGATCAAGTACAGATTTTTTTGCGAGTAATTTCAGAAATTCCATTTCCATTCAGATCACTCTGAGGCAACAGAAATACTTTTTTTCTTCTATGGTTAAACTGTTTACCCTTGTCTTGCTTCCCAGATCCACAAAGCACAGGGCAAAACCTGCATCCTCTTCATTAAAAATAAACAGAAAATCTCTACAACAATATTCTGCTTTTCCCTCAGAATAAAAACCAGAAAAGCATTGCTACTAAGGCCTGATACTAAGAATTGTATAACTGATGCACCCCATCCATCTCTGCCTTTTGCCAGCTCTGTTCAATCTACGTTTTGGCCCTGCATGTATTACAGTCCTGTTAAACTGTGAGGAAACATGAATACTGGTAAAATGCTACAAAATCAGTCATTCCAAAGAAAATGGAAGGTGGAAAGAAGAAATTAATCCCTTGTAGGAAGCACCAGAGAGGCGAGAGTTTGTGGAAGGAGGTGGTGGTGGTGTTTGCTTCCAGTCAACAGAAGCACAACCACCAGGCAGCGTCTCAGGCATGACACCAACCTAATTCTATGTCAGGATAAACTTTTCAGCTGTCCTAGAGTAATGTCATGCAATAGTCAGACAACTGTAAATATGGTGCTTATTGTCAATGAAACAAAAATGGGTTTTATACAAGACAAGAGCTTGAGCTTCTCCCCCCAGTCAGTGATGTGATCGGCGGGGAAAGGGCTTTAAACGAGGAGAGAACAATTTTGTACTTTTCAAATGCAACACAGGTCTGAGTGCAAAACTTAAGTGTCTTAAAAACAGAACCATAACTTATGCTTCTCTAGAAAAAGAGTTGGCAGAAGAGAGAACTGTTTTCACAGAACACTATCAGCATGGAGACAGTATAATCCTAAAAAAGAGGGTGAGAAAAAACTGAAGAAAAATCTCATAGTTCTCACTAATAAAAGGCTGCAACCAGGTGTGGCAGGTTAGATACTCTTTTCATGCCTTTAAATCCTAGCTAAAACCTGGTTCTATACATACGATTCTGGCATATTCAGGCAGAAGTGAGTCCATCTACTTTGCCTTCCACTGCTCACGGCAAAATTGTCTATTATTGCAAAGAAATCAGATGCTGCAAAGGCAGGGGAGGAAAAGGGAAGGATTATGCTAAAAGGAATATATGAACCTATAAAGATTTTATTTTCATATCAATATAAGAGCATACCAAAAAGTTGGAAAATAACAGAAACCGATCTATATAAATTCTGGTGGCATTTCTCCTATAAGAGTGGTCCTGATGTATTCCTTATCCTGCTCTACAGGTATTTCTAATCTATCAAAGCATTAATAGATTTCAGACTGTCAAAGTCATAGTACCCATATAAAGCTTCTGTCAAAGTACATATCTTCACATACATTCCCATAGTTTTTGTTCAGTCTGTTATTAATCAAACATGGTAGCTAGTACTAATGGCTTGCTTTAATAAACTGCATCCATCACCACGCAGACAGGGTTTGTGTACGCTGCCACGGTTACATATGCTGAGTTCAGCTGTGGGCATGTTCATACTGGCCTCCTATACAGCTCACATTTATTCTCTGTTGCCACTAGTCAACATCTCATATTTATCACTGACAGGAGATACAGATGCAGGCAGTGCTAGACTGATGCACTGACTTGCCAGATTTGGTGCAGAAATAATGGCAGAAATTTCACATTTGCTAAACTGAAAAAGTGGAATTTGTAGCTTTCAGAAACGCCCAAGTATCCATCATGCTTTCCCAACTGTTCAAAGCTATGTTTTCCAACACTGAAATGGTTCTTACAGTGCTATAGAAAAGCATGCTCATAAGATTATTTTTGTATTTTCGAGCACACAGTAATTCTCACATTCTACACATTTCCCCTGTTTCTAGTGCAATTTGATTTTGGTAGGTAATTCGTGTAACTGTGGCTTCAGCTTAACCCTTTTGAACACATCCATCATTCTGGTCAGGATGACAAGTAACAGTACCCTCTCAAAAACTAAATAATGCACTTGACTGAAATATTAATCTGCTATGTATATATTTTCCACTCAAACAGCTTCAGCTAATAACTCATAAAAGCCTTCAGTACATGAAAATGATGAGATTAAACAAGATGCCTTTCGATATACTTGTTCCCTTCCATTTCAGAAGAACAGTATTAGCTAAAGCCATTCATTTTATCTAAAGGGATTTCTCTAATGCTTCATCTGCTAAACATTTTCATTAAATTCTCTATCCCTAGTAGAAATAAGGTGTGATTTCAAAGAGCCAGGGATTTTTAGCTGCTTTTATCATTACTGAGATGCAGTAAATCCATATTTACTCAGTCTAACATAAATCAGATTATCTATACATTAAAAGACCTCCCAGGATGTGACTAGCTGCTCAGGAGGTTGGACTCATGAAGAACTAAATGTCCTTCCCTCATCAATGCCATTTGTCACAACATTTGTGAAACACTGGGTACCAGAGAAATACCAACCAGTATAACAATAAATGTAGTTGCATAAAAGGAAAATAATTTTCAAAACCAGACCCATATCATCATCAAACCCCAAGCCCCATAACGCGCTTTGCTCTTTCACAGACATTGATTTCAGAAGACTGAAGAAGAGAGTAGGCAGCTTTCATCGCACCAAGCAAATTAGGGAATACTTCTCCTGCCAAACTAAGAAAACAGGAGTTAGAAATCTCTCTGCTGAGGTACAAACATTCATAATTCTGGCATTACCTAAATTTTCAGAGATTGATTTGCTTTAAAAATGTATGCTGTAATGTTGTGTAAGGAAGGCTCAAGGGGAACTAGCTGATGGTTTTGAAGATAGACCGAGTTAGCAGAGAGAGAAAACACAGGAGGCAGAAACAACTATCTGCTCTCCAACATTTTAAAATCATGATATGCTGTGCATTCACAAGAAGTAAATTTTTACTTGCCTATGAAGATACTGCATCCTTCAGCTCACAACCAGTAGGAAATAATATGTTGTGGCAAAACTATTTGTTAGAAATCCAACTGTCTGTTTTTCATAAAATAGGTTCAGCATACATACATACGTATTGGCATTATGAGTACCACAGGCAAGATTAGATATAACAGAGGCATTTTTGGAATCAAGAAAGAGAGTCCACAGTCTATGGCCCTTGTACCACACAACCACTCATCCAGCCCTTTTATTCAGGTTATTCTCGTGGTGCTTCACATGCATGAGAGGCAGAGTGGGGCTGAAAAGCGAGCTCCGGCTTTCCACGGAGGATGTTATATGACAAGGAGACCCGATGCATGCAGAGCAGGTATTGATCAGAGGAGGGGGAAAAAAAACCCCAAACCAAAACAAAAAAAAAACAACTATGCCCCCTAGTTATAATCCCCTGTGGGGTTTTAAGGCTGTTAAAATATTCTCATCTCATTGCCGCAGGGCCTGTTTGGTGGTTTGCTGGGTTTTTTACTTTTCTTGGGTTTTTTTTTCTTTCTTTCTGTAAATCAAACACATGACACTGTTTCTGTTACCGGTCTGATGTACACAGAAAGTTTTCATGATGCCCACACAAATATTTTCATACTGAATATTTAAATGCAGTAACAGTATTCACATCAGTTACTCCAGCAAATCATGCCCTCAGTGCACAACACTTTCCTGGGATCTAGCAAAGTTTCAGTCAAGTGAAGTTTTATAAAGAATGTAAATACCACCCTTAGAACGAGTTGCAGTTTTAGTCTAACAAGCGCTCTTAGCAGTAGGATTTAAGAAACTTCTGTACCAGTCAGACTGTCTTCAAGGAAAACACCCACATATCTTCAGCAGCACGCTGGCTGAAGCAACTTTTTTCCATCCACCCATAGACAAAACCACATTGATGTGAAACGCAACGTGGCTACACCACTGAGCATTAATAACCCCTGGAAAGCTTTTGAAGGGGCTTCAAATAAATGATGTTAAATGGAGATTAGCAATGGAAGCTTCTATACTTCACTGAGGAGCTGAGTACAACTGACAAAAAGTAGGTTTTTTTTTTCCTTAAATGAGAGAAAGGAAGTCTTTAGAACAGCTAGTTAGCTGGAGATATAAAGACTGAAAAATACTTACAATAACTGGGTTCAAGGAAATGAGGACTGCAAGAAAAGTGATATTCATCTGCATACACACACTCTTTGTTTTTTGAAACATTTAATCTGGAGAAAAAAACCTGCTCACAAAGAATAGTGTTCACTGTGGTTCCTGGGCTGATTTTTAAGATGCTGGCTGGAGGTCAACATGATGTGTGGCACCCTAGCAACCCAAGCTCCAGCCAAAAGACATTCCCGCTACAACATGGAGAAATCAAAGTTTCTAGTCTTTTGAAAGTTGTGTAATATGCTATTATATAATTTTTCATCTAAAATGATTATATTATTTGACATAATTCTCCTGTATTTATCATGTGTCTAGGATCACTTTTTGCTCATACATATCACCTTGCATAATGAGTTTAAGAATCAAATTGTGACCTCAGTATGGGTATATTACTACTCTGTAGAACAGAGATGTCTGAGAAAAAAAAAAAGATAGGCTCATACAGTAGTTGTACAAGGTCTTTCATATCTGTGCCTTTCAGTCAGAAAAGTAAAATAACTTTTCTTTTTCCCCCAGATGCTTTTCAGCTGCTGATATCCTCACAAGCATGGGAACAGGACATTTATTGCTCTCAGACCCCCCATGCTGGGAAACATGCCTATATCTGAGGTAATACACTGGAAACGCAGACCTGTGACACAGGGACAGACCCACCACCCACATGGTATCTCAAGCCCAGCGTAAGCACTCCTGATTCTGTGCTAGGGAACAAGGGCCACATGAAGCTCTCCCACTCAGCAGTGTTTTATCTCTTGGTGCTGAAAGTACCAAGTTTTCAGACCCACATGCAGCCCACCTAGCCCCAGGCACCAAAAGTTACCTACTTTGGAAGTCATAGGCTGTGTGAACAGTCAACTGGGAAAGACGGGACCCTCCAGGGCATGAGTCATATCTTCATATTTATTGCGAAGGGCTCTTCGCAATTGTAAAAGGCAGCTAAGTCAGCTTTTCTTAATTGGGTACATTAAGTTTGCTGGGACAAATCCAGGCCTCGGTCCTAAGATAACAGGAGAGGGACAGACTTGCACCACACCAGTTAAATCAGGTTCTGAAATCCTCAGCTGTAGGTGAAGCTGCCCAAGAACAAGAAATCATCTGCCCAAGGTCACAGAGCCACTGGAGATGCATTTTTGCACCAGCCTGTTGGCCTGCCTGCATCCCTCTACCCAGCTCCTCAGTGAACCTCCTCTTCTGCTCTTCTTACATTTAACCCGTCCTTGCCTTCCACCATTTTCTACTTTATTCTATTAGCCATCTTTTTTCATTCCTCATGGTTTCTGTAGCTAACCAGTCTCAGCTGAAGGGTAAAAGCACCTCAAACAGACCAGGATCTTACACTGTAAATCACGACATCCTTTGTGTTCTTCTGCCTTCCAACTTGTCTGGTATATTTTTCTGTGCCAGGTTTAGTTACATATACAATAATGTATTGTTACATATGTTTAATGTAATGCAGTAATAAAACTCCTGCTTCCTACATCAGCGTCCCTTTCACTCATTCGTTCTGCTTTGCTTCCTACTCCCCATTCCCTCTAGGTGGGGGAAGGAAACTATTTTGGTTTTTCCCCCCTACCTTAAGAAACACAGATTTCACCTGTAAAATTATGTTAAATACCTGCCATGTTTTGACAGGTATTTAAGACAGCAGAATTTAGCTCAGTCAAAATTCCATTGTAATTCAAATTTTTGTATGTGAAAGCATGCCATATAAATGGAAGCCTAGCATGTCTTTGGTGCAGCAGGATTTCCACATTTTAAAGACTAAATATTTTCTGAAGGGGAAAAAACTTTCTGCTTCATGATCAGAACTCAAGAGTAGCTGTTGAACCTACACCAATGAAGCACAGAGCCATTAAAACACTTAATTATGCCTTCTGAGCACTGCTCAAATACCAGTATTTACCTCTGAGGCTGCAGCAATATTGCATATTTCTGATCTGGCAGAAAGAGCTTTCCAGAGTCAATATTCATATTGCTGTGTGGAAACACATCTAATCTCTACATAATCTCTGCAAAATTTTTGTTATTATTATTTATAAGACAATATAGTGGGTAAATAACAGCAGCTCCATCTGCATGTGGCGCGAATGAGAAGCTGATTTCAGAGAGCAGCGATTCATAAATCAGCCTCCTTAAAACAAAAGAATGAACACAACAGCCTCCCACCACACTAAGCAGACCAAGATCTGTGGAGCCCATGGAAAGTGTTCTTTGAACATCTTCCCCAGGTTAAACACATGCCTGTGGGCATAGCACCAAGTTGTTCCTTCTCTTCAGGTTCATACACATCATTTTTACCAAATAAAATACTATCCCCAAGCAAGATCAGGAGGTTTTTTACTTTAAGCACTGGACAAACACAGCTGGAAGGAAATTGCACTCCTCCAAATCCTCTGTTTAGACCAACAAGCTGGGAAAAGAATTGGAGGGAAGAGCAGTACAATGCAATACCTTTGCACAAATGTACAAATTTAAAGTATGTTAATAACTTTAGACTTCTTAACAGAAAACAATAATGAATGTTTCTGTAGTTTTCATTAAAGAAAAATTTGAACCTGAATGAACGCACTGATCAAAAATATTTAATGAAGAACATTAAGATAACAAAGTATCTACAGAAGTATTTATGATAATTAAAATTTTGATAAAACTGTTTGGATTTAAAACGTTTTCTAGCAATCATTCTGAAAAAAAAAAACCTTAAGCAGTTGCANNNATTCCAGTGAGATCAGTCTCACCGTTAAAAGTTCACACTGACATGGAGATGGCTTTGGCCAGCATGCATGCCCTGAACAATGAAAATAATGCCATTTAAGCTGTGTGTGTGGGGTGGTGGTGGTGGTGTTTTGTTTTTGTGGGTTTATTTTTTAATGAGATAACCTATCTCTGAGGAGTCTGATTGCTCTGTGACCGTTAGCAAAACAAAGCTCACAGCCCAGCTAATGAAGATAAACACTGAAGCAGACCTTTCCTGCTTTGCTGATGGGGTACCTGAGAGACAGAAATATGAAGGTTATAACCCCACAAAAAAATTAAATTCCTGTGCAATGACCTAGAAATTGCCCTTTGACTGTTATCAGAACAGCCAGATGAATGACGTGCATACGTGTCTGTCTTTATCGGGGCAGGACCTCCATAGAACACTAGCAAGGGGTCATGCAGTTTGTGCAATGGAGAACCTGCTTTCAGTAATGTTTTTAAAACACCACTCGGTTCTTTTTAATAAAAGCATGATTACACCCCAGATCCACCTCCTAGCCCTGATCTGATTAATAGTCCTGATGACGATATTATACTAATAATATTCTTTTTCTCCAATTAAACATTTCATATTTCAGCAACATTATCATCATAATAATTTTTAAAAAGATGGATAGAAAATTCAGGCCAGCCAGCCTGGGAGGTAAAGGAAGGTAAACAGTCATTATAGCAATTTTATATAATGGGAATTATTAATTTGGCAATACAATTGCTCAGTGGCAGTGTCATTAATAATCAGGTGATTACAATAAATCATATACTCCCATCACAATTGAGAAGAGTGAGAATGAAAGAGCCCTACAGTGAAAAAAATAGAAATATGGTGTTTGTACTTTCCTCAAATTTCTGTTACAAAGTCACTTTATAGCCTAAATTTTGGTAGCAATTTCTTTTATATCTGTATCATATGTGCCTGTGTTCTCTTTTTATTATTACTCTTAAAAGTGCATTATAAAAAGGACAGAGAAGATGTGAAGCTGACAAATTTGATGCAAATACAAATTACATATTGAAAACAAAAATATCTTATCTTTAAAATTGTAACTTCCACATTAAACTAGTGGTGGTCTGTCACTGCTTTGCCTTAGAATAATAAAACCATGGAGCAAACACACATCCGTTAAATCATCACAGTTTCTAACACACACTTAATTTAAAGACCAGTAAAACTTCAGCAGCATTATCCTCCATACTTAGAGGTACACGAGGGATTTTTTTCAGGTGCAGGGTCTCACAGCATAGTCATCCTTCTGTGAGGTTGTTCTTTTGCTTACACATAAGCACACGTGCAGAGACTGTATAGTGCACAGGCTGAATGTGTGTGCCTGCAATAGCTAAAGCCTTCTACTCCTGTGCAAGTTGGGTTTTTTTTTTTTTTTTTCACTTTACAGGTATTAGCTTGTTTGTTTGAGAAACTGTTCTTTCTTACATACGACAAAGATAGAAAACCCCACAGCTTCAATACATCTTCCAGCTATACCAGATGGTATAATAAAACAAACTACCTACCCCTACAGTGCTCCCTGTTCCTGGATCCTTATATGATAGCTGCAACAGAAAATTACTCATTTCAGATATCCCAGAGTTCTGTTCTCTACAGATATACTGAAGGAACAGGAAAGACACTTTTAAATTGCAGTTAACGTACCAGGCACAGTGGGTTTTTTGGGATGACTGCTTACAGAACACTAAGGCATCCCATTAAAGTTAAAATGAAAGAAATCTGAAACCAACAGCTGTTTTTCTCACATATGCAATGAGTTTCAAAAGTTCCCAAACCCAAGAAGCTGAAAGAGCAGGTGCTCTGAGCAAAAGGCAATGACTGGATGTAAAAGATTGACAGAGAAAGACAGAGCTTGCCAGGCATGAGTATTGATTGTTTCATGGTCCTCTCCTTACCACCTCGGCCACATTAAATTGTTACAGGGACTTTAAGAAGTTGTCTGCTGGATACAAAAATTCATTTTTCTAGCAATAGACCAGCAGATCATTATTTAGATTCACTATGTCATTCTGCTCCCATATGCCAGGCAACAGCAAATATGCTGTAATTAAAAAAAAAAAAAAAAAATAGGAGCTTCCTATGGAAATGTGAAATGTTGTCTCATTAGTCTATGAAAACAACAGAACATATAATGGATGTCACAAATTATTTTATTAACATTATCTATATTGTTATAAAAACTACATCCTTAGCCTAGCTAAGATTTGGAACAAAACTAGGTATAAAAGAAAATACATTTATGATCATTTAAGATCACTATTGTCTGCTCCTTTTCTTATCAAATAGGAAAATATTAATCCAATTTTACAAATGCCAGACTTCAAGGGAAAGTACTTCATGACCAAAGAACAGAAGTCCTGAGTTCTTGACTCTTAATTGAGCCCACATTTACTGGGGTTAGGGGAGAACGAAGGAGTCCCTTTGGTAAAATGGCAACACTACTGTAAAGTAGCAGCCATCACTTTTGGGTTGATACTTTTCCTTATGAATAAATACAGCATAAATAGTCTTGCAATTGAATAGCTCAGCAGAAATGAAACTTTTGTATGAATAAAAAGGATTTGGATCATACCTCCAGACTTTTGCCGAATGATAAATGAACCAGTTTCTGTCTGCTGGAACGAGCTGAGAGCATATATGCTGAGAAGCATATATTCCTCATCACTGAGGAAATGGAAGCTAAACTCAGATTGTGTCAAACAATTTTCTGAAAGGTTTCAGCAAAGGTTACACAAGATTTCAAACACAGAAAGTAAACAGGACAAGGACTGGCATTATTGCTGGCATTTCCAGCGTTTACTAATTTGAGTGCCTAAATACTGAGAAATGTCTGCATAATTTCACTATTTTAAGTCCATTGATGGAAGGTGCCTTGACATTTTAGGTCAATCAATATGCTTCAGAAATAAATTTTCTTCAAATTCTGCTAAGAGAACTGGAAGGAAAAAAAAAATCAGGAAGAACAGATGATTTGTGATTTTGCCTTCTGTTCAAGCAGTTGTGTTTGGTTTTTTTTTTTCTCTTTTCAAAGTCAAGGAAAGATAAGATTATAATGATTAGAACACACAGCAGTGACATGGTGCCTAGGTGGTGGGGTTTTTTGTTGGTTGGTTGGGTGGGTGGTGGGTGGTGTTTGGCCTCAAGCAGGTCACCATTTCAGTATAGCTCAGATCCTCTTCTCTTCCCATTTCAGGTTTATGACGACTTAAGTAGGGCACACAAGTATAAGAGAACCCTTGAGAATGAGAGCTCCAAAAACCAGAAGTCTCCCCATTATCTGTAAAGGCTCACAATAAATGCAAACAAAGCTCATCTAAAATCTCCTGGATGGTAAGGAAAAAAGGCAACATTCTACTCATTTATTAAAAAAACAACAACAACAACAAAAAAAAAAAAACAACAAAAAAACCCCAAAACCAACCAACAAACCAAAACCAAACCCACAATTAAAAATCCTAACCAACAAACCCACAAAAAGCTATTACTTGTACAGCATGAGGTGAATTTCGTAAAACTTGGAGATCAGCTCTGTCAGTAATGCAGAACTTACGCTTTTTTCAGCAAATAGTTTTTAAAGGCCATTTATATGATCTTCTTTGATCTATGTAGATTGTCAGTCTTTCATCAAAGCCTATTGGAAATTTTGCTGATGAGATAATTGTAAAAGTAATAGATTCAACATGAAACTTGACTAAGAACATCCCACTTGATTTCAAGAATAGAGACACAACAAATACTTAATTGTCTTGCTGGAATCCATGCAGTTTTGGGGGGAATACTTTGTATAAACACAGCATTAACTGTACCCAAGAAATTCTGTTAGGTTTACACAGTGAGATTTCCTTTTAATGAACCCATGATGGACCGGACTGTGGGAAAAGCACCAAAGAGACAGGGCATCGGGGAAAACACCATTTGCAGCCTTTTTGTTACCACCCAGACCACCCTGTATATGTGCATTTGCAAAGCACAGAACAGACAAGATGTATTTTTGTTTCTGAAAGGGACAAAAAAAATATGGGAGAATTGAAGTAATCTCCAACACTTTCAGTTCTAATTTGTAAGATTATCTTGGCTCAAAGTAGGTAATAAGTCACGGCCCCAAAATTCTTTTTGTCTTAAGAATCCTCTTTCGAAAGTTCTTTCTGATTAAAGACTTGAATCTTTAAATTGCCCCGATTACAAACTGCCACCCAACTTACAGAACATAACCAAAGCATTTTCAAGAACTTCACTAGCACAGCATCCAGCACAAATATAAACCCTACAGTAGACTGAAAGTCTTGACAAATGCAGCGGGGCAGGGGAGGTTGCTAGTAAAATGGGTATTTGGGCTGAGACAGTGCCAGTTTATCCTGCCAATGGCATCAACTTCAGCTAAGAGAGGATTTGTAGCTGTGGAGTGAGCTCACTTTTAGCTTTAAATCATACGACCTTTTCTTTTACGAGGTGAACTCATCCCTATGCCATTACTCACGTGCGTTGTGCAGGCTGTATTTTGCAAGACACGTGTCTGACACTGATGCCAGCAAAGACAATAAATCCATCTTTCTTCAAACAGCATTTTTTTAAAAATAAATTAAGAGAGGCTGTTTCTTCTGGCTGAAGACTCCCATCCTAATGCACTGCCTAAGCTTTTCACTTCAGCTGGCTGTTTAGCAGTAGGAGCCTTAATTCAAGTGGGAATCATGTCGTGAACAGTCTGGCTGCTGTAAGTCTACTTTACATGTTTATATTAAAAATACAAATTAGCATGTGATTCTTCTATATATAATAAACGCCAATTGCCTGGAAGAAATCCTGCAGTTACCCACTTTACAATTTACTTAAGTATTTATTTCCAGTGAGAAACAACACAGTAATTTTATGACACAGGTGACAGTGCAAGTGCTTAAGTCTGTACGAGGAAAGGTTGTTCTGCTGGATACCAATGAAAATAAACAACAGTTTGCAGAAGGGAGTCTGGTGCACGAGGTGTATTTTACCATTATATAAATTATTGAGTCTCAGTATCTGAAGTTCAGCTATTACAATGCTTTTGACATTCACCATTGTAACACTTGAAAATAACCTCTTTTATTAAGAACTAAAATATTTCTTAGTCTCAGAAACAAATAAAATTAAAGTCTGATCCCAAGCAAAGCTTACTTTGAATGAGGAGGAGAACAGAAGATTCCATAACCTCCCTTAAAGATTCTGCCTTTGCCAGTCTGATTTATTTGAAAGGCCCTCAGACACACACGGGGTGGAAGCAAACCAAAGGCTAAGATGGCACTGGTGAGCGTGCTCCCAGACCTGCAGCAGGAAAACCACAACACGGAACATTGCATATGTGCACACATGCAACACCCACCCCTGCACATCATTCTGATCAACTAAGTTTACTCTGAGTTTAAACCATTTGAGCCACACATATAAAGCAGCAAATAAGAAAAATAAAAAAATAAGTAAAATAAAAATAAGCTGCAAAAGCCTCTTCCATATCTTGAAATAGGACAATCTTACCAATAAATACATTTTTAATGGGACGACTGAAGTAAACACTACCTTCAGCTCTACGTATAGCTATTTATACACACATTTTTTACAGCTATTTTCAGTGTAGATTTGTAAGGGAAAATTGGCAGTAACCACGATATATTATACAGAAGTGAAGAAGGAAAAGGGACTACTATAGTTTACAGTCACACTGGCAATCATGTGAGCAAAAGCACATTAGAATAACTATACTCCATTAGATCCTAAGTCTATCTACTCCTCCCTCTGCCTCCAGCAGTACTTGCTTCAAGCAAGCAGGCTGCACTGCTTTCTCCAGCATACTCTGCCCTCCTCGCCTATGAAATGAGGAAAATCATGAGATAACTGGGTTTTCTCCACACTGGTAAGTGGCATCTTTGGTTTTAAGATGCTGCAGAATATTATCCCCAAGCTATAACACTCAATGATTTTTGCATTTCACACATCTAACTTCCCATACATATGCTTAGAGCAGGAAGCTAAAGAGATGTGAACTGTGTGTTGTTAAACCAGAATCCAAACTACATCCAAACTAGAATCACATTTTTGGATGAGGGTCAACATCTACTTACAGGCTGTGTCTTGGCTAAAGACACAATGACACTTAAAATAATGAGCTGATCAGCATTTCAGGCTAGGCTTTTATGCATCTCAGGGCTGATCTACATAAAGTTTGGTATGTTAACAGGGGCCAACGATATCACAGTAAAGCTAAAATCCCTGCACTGCCATGGCTTTGAAGAGAACTAAGACCTTTGCACAGGCTGTGAAAGGGTTTATAACATTTCTTCCTGCTGAATGAACCAACAGTCTACCCAGGGCTGCTGCTGACAATTCTCAGCAGTAAAAGTAGCTGTTAAATCTTGAATTAATTTGAAGACAGGCTCATTAAATTTGGAAATGAGCTACAAAGATGTTTTTGAAAAGTATGAGTGAGTCCGTTTTTAATTACTTATCAAGGAGGGGTTTTCAGGAGATGTCTTCACAGCTATGCAAAACAATAAATATAACACATTTACATCTGTTTTCATTTTCATGAGAAACACCCAGAATTTGAAGAGTACAGAGATCAAAAAAGGCTTGCTTTGACCAATATTTATGTAATAGTCTGTCTTCCAGCATAGAGATGGAAAAAAAAAAAAAAATCACAGACATAACATTCTGTTCTTCTTAGCGGAAATAATTCATGTATTTACATTCAAGCAAAAATAACAAGACCTTCTGTTCAAGTCACCTTAAAACTTCCTTACATTCCAATCATACAAAGACAGGCTTTGGTCAAATTCTGGCACTTGTACAGCAAGTTCAGCTGCTGGAAGATTCTGCAGGTCATATTACTTGCAGCTCGTCGTTCATTCTCACATTAAGTCCGGCTGCATTGATCCAATGAAAGTAAATCAATAGCAAAAAATCAATAGCGATCTACTGAAATTATCATTCATGCCAGTATGTTTTAGGGTATGAGTGCATTAGGTTTTGGCTTGCTTCAGATCTGGAATTTTCCCTGGGTGGCTGCTGGCAACCTGCAGCAGTTGCCTTTGCTGACCTGCTGCAGTTTCCAATCACAGGGCATCGCTGACTGACGAGGCCGTAGGAGCAGCGGCAACAGACGGAGCAGATGCCCACACCTCCGTCACCAAATTTTGGGAGATGACTTTCTTCTCCCACCACCTTTCAGCAATCCCTCCTTTTCTGCCATTGGTAACCCAGAAATCCTTTACCCAGTGCCTAGCAGCAATTTTAACATGAGCAGAAGCTGCAGCTTTTTTCTTTTTTTTAAGCAAATGTCTGTCAAAATATTGTGCCACAAGCAAAGTACTGCCTTATGCCTCATCTCATCAAGGGGGCATGCTCCCTCATCCCACCTGCCCCTGCGATCAGGAAACCTTAATACATGCTGAAATGTAAATAAGGCACATCACACAAACCCTTCATATCCAAAACTTGGGTTTGGCTTTATCAAGGGTTCCCCCTACACTATGGATTGCCTACTGCATTTTAATCTGGCCAACAGGCATCCCTGAACTCACTAAATCCTTTACACAGGATCACAATCACAGTACCGGATGGCTCTCGAGCTCCATCCCACCGCCACCAACACCACACCTATAGTACCGTGAGCCACTAGCACCAGAGCGCTCTGTGCAAGGCAGCAGAATAATCATGCCCACCATGGAGTAGCACTGGATTGTTGTTTTCAGCAGAAGACAGGGGATTTTTATTTCCAGAGCAATAGAAAGTGAAGTTTCAAGCCTCAGTGAAAACATGTTAAAATGAGAACCTTTTGTTTCAGTATAATTATTTTGTTTAAAGTTAGATTAGCTTCAAAAACAAATTACTGGGGACAAAAGACTTCCAATAAACCTAGAAAGATGTGACATGACACTTTAGCACAGAGAAAGAAGTAATCTGTGAGAGAATGGAGAAGGGAACATTAAACATTATTACATGTTATTACACATTCTATAATATATTATTATACTGACATAGCTGAGCTCCCCGATTACACCTAACTCCGCAGTCTAACCCTGACTTTCACAGGACAGATACTGTCCTTCACTCACCTTCTCTCTTTTGAACACACAAACAATTGGTGTTCTTCTAGACCAGGAGATCTGGATATCTGTGCTAGCACTCAGCTAAGACATTACAGAGCCGATCAGTACATTCAGTGCCGTCACCGTATTTGTGAAACATCCCTACATGTTCTGAAATACATTTCAATGACAGGCTGGCTTAGCAAGGTCAAAACCAGTTTAGTTGATTATTTTCAGTACATATTCCCCCAATACTTGAAAGATTTCAAATTCTGACAGCCTATTACTGAGAATGAGATTCTTTCAGATAAGAAGATTTAGGACTTTGAATCTTGAGCATTTTTCATATTACTAAGTTTCCAAATACTAAAATTAAAAGAATTGAGAAGTTCCAATTAATTCAGTCCCCAATTTAAGGTTTCACATTTTCTTTCTTTTTTTTTTTTTTAACCCTGAACCAGTAACATGACAAAATCAGTTTAAAGAAAATGAGAAATAGTTAACTAGCAGAACTTCAGCTTTAGACATAGTGCCAGATTTCTCAATCTGCAACATTATTGTGGTTTAGTACATGGGAATCTATTGATAAACTTCTTTCTTATGAAGTTGCCCATCTGGAAAAAAATTTATCATAGAATGATTCATAAAAAACATATCAATAAATAATTCAAAAGATAATCCAATGTAAAAAATAAGTACTGACCATATTGCTGCCTCCTACTAGAAATTCTGAAGAAGCTGCCAGAAATTAAATACCCTTGAGGGTGAGTTCTGCTACAAAGAAAAGTCATCAGGAGCAAAAATTTTGAATTTTACTCTAGTTAAGTATCAAGGCGTTTTTATTATAAAGCCTTAAACTGGGAGACTTTAGCATTTAATTCTAGAGGCTTACCAGGAGTTTGAGATTTTTAGGTTCAACTTCAAAGACCAACATCAGGTCTTATGAAGAAGAGTGCACTCTGGCCACTTCTTTAAAAGACAGACCAAAGGTACCCACCTTAGGCAGACAGCACAGAAATACACCCTCCAGGTGCACAGAGGCGAGCTCCTGTGACTCTTATGAGCTCATTTTCGTTCCTGCCCTCTCTCAGCTCATTCAAAGTAGGTGCCCGTAGCCCTGTCTGCACTCTTGCTATCTTAAAACGCTCTTCAGATGTGACTAACCTTACTCTGAAGTGTCTCTTTCACTGAGATTTAAGTTCACGCAGTAACTGTCTCTGTCCTAAATCCGAGTTCTGGATTCCGTGCTTGTACAATTAAAAGGTGTCATAACACTTATATTCAAGGTAACCTGGATTTTCATTTTACCTCATTTTGCAACCATTTACTAATCTATGTCATTCGTTACATTTTAATATAAAATTCTTAATTCAAATTACAAAAAAACCCCAAACCACCATAGTTTAAAAGATAATATCTATAATATTTAATATCTATATTTAGACCCAACGTTGATGTATTCTTTCAAAACATATCCAGGAATCTGGCAATTCTGTTTCTAATCCCAAATCCACCGAGATATTTAGCTATTTAACTGTTTAGACACCTAATTTAAACCAAGATCAGTGGCACTCAATGATACCAGTATGTTCACTACACAGTCCCTTATTATGATTAAGTTCCTTCACTTCACATGAATATTCAGTACCTGTCACACGCAGGGATTGCTGCATATCTCATTATAGCAGGGAGTTGCGTATATGGAATATTTCTGACCTTTGAACACTTACAATTCATTGAGAGCAACTGGTTATGTTCACTAAATTCTTAGCATGCCTATACACAGCTTATGTATACTCCTTAAGTATGTAGGTCCACACACGTTGCACGCACTTTACAACAGTGCACTCCAGTGAAAGAGAGTGCTTAGGATATAATAGCGTCTCTGCAGAATCTATTTATTAAGTTTTGGCTAGGAAGCCTTACTACAGGAAAAAGCAAAGTCATGCCAGGATGTGGTTGGTTTGATAAATAATGGAAGGAGATTTCATAACACAGAACCCTATTATCCCTTCAGCATGAAACGCAAGAGAGGAGAAAGGCTACGAACAAAGCAGCGTAAATTTCTCCTAATGGAGAGACAGGCCAATCCTCCCCTCAAGGGAAGCAGGATTAGGGTTTGTACAAAATGAGGCAGGAGTAACAGCTATTAGTTACTCCAGGTTTATCAGTCGGTGGAAAAGCCAGCACAGCCTGCCTTCACTCCTCACTCAGCAGGACGGTGGAAGTAGCAGGCAGAAGGGTAGCATGGGGACCGTGCAGCCGGCCAAGCTCCCAGTCACCTGAAATTCTCTAACCAAGCTGCCCGACAATCCCCTGGGCCAGCTACACAGCACTCACAAGGGATGACACAGTGCACAAATTGTCATGATTTCATTTAAAAACCAAATCGATACACAGAATTATATTATCCTTTTTGAGCATTGAAAACCCCTCCACGTTTTTGCTGTTTCCAGAACACCACACTGCTAGGCAAAGAGCTGTAGCAAATACAGGAATATGTGATGAGAATTAAACTAATTTAAAATTTTTAAGAACCATACTTCATTCAGCCTGTACTTCTGTTTTCTTAACACTCCGGTTAAGCCACTAGTATTTTGTCAGTTCTACCTCTTCAATCATATATCCACTGCCATCAACTTCATTTCTGACCGAGGCACATGGGGGTGTGATGCAATCATGTGGCATAGTTGTTCGAACAATTCAGTGTTACCTGGGTATCCCTTTGCCATCTATCATCTAGAATATTATACTGCTTTCCAGACCACCCAAGGAGTTAAAGCTCCTCAGGACATAATTTCTTTCCCTGGCAAAACCAGAAAGAGAAGTTCAATCAGTTTTCATTGAAAATCCAAAAAGTATTAGACTACACAATCACGCTCAGACAGCTATACATATGGGTGTCTGACTCTATACATCTTAATTTTCTTCTCCTGAAATCAAAAGCAATCATTGTGTGGGTGCTGTATATAAGCACATTGAAACAACCTCACTCAGCTGAAGCAGAGATCATTTCCTTTTGATGCAATACAATACAATCAACATCTGTGGGAAACAAAAGCTTCACATCAAGGCTTACAGAGCGCACACAAAAGAGTGACCCGAGGGGCAAATAATCAGTTTATGCAGAACTTACTGTACCCATGTTATCAGGATGGAAAACAGCAGCAGAAATTAGTCTGAAATGAAATTTCATTTTAGTATTGCTCAGTATGTGACCAAAGAGACCGCACTGCATTGCGAATCACCACCCTTGGAAGGCTGCTGGTGAACACCGTTGACGCTTCTCATCTCAGCACGTAAAGGGAGGTTAACAAACTGAGAAAGTATTTTCAGGTTCAGTTTTACAGTTCTTCCTGTCACTGAAGGCAGACAAAGCCCTTGAACTGCTACTGCTCTTACAAAATCCCCCAGGAGAATCTAGTAGCAAATCAAAGGACCTAGAGGATTAGGCACGTTGGAAATAGTCTACATACTGTAATTTGAAACGCTCAGACTACCATCACCTCTGCGGCAGCGGCCACTCACACTGCTGCCACCGCTGCGCCTGTATTCGTCACCATCCTGTCCCCCGTGACACAGTGGCAGCAGCAGTGGAAAGCCCAGCGGTCCGCGAGCAGAGCAGTGGCAGGGAAGGTGTTGGGAGCACATGAGGCAGCGGCGGGCTGGGGGCGAGGGGCAGTTGGGTGAGTCTTCCATAGCAAGGGCTCCTCAGCCCACACCAGCTGAACAACCGGGGGTGGGCAGGCCGGCCCAGTGCTACGATTTTACAGAAATGCTGCTTTGCAGTTCTTTGGCCACAGACAAAATGGGGGAAAATGTCAACCTAGAACAAAAACTAAGCCTGTTTTCTCCAAAAAGAAACCACTTTTCCATCTGAAACGTAGTATTTGACTCTAAAATTACATTCCATTTAATTAATCCTTCTTCTCACATTTAAAACTTAATTTTGGCAGTTTAAAAATTAAGCAAATCTCAAAAGTGAATGACTTTGTCTATTTGACTCACATCCATGAATCATTTTGGTTCAATAAAAAAGGCCTTTGGTTAGTGACCTAGGCATCCTTTGGTTAATTAACTATTGTCCCAAATAACTTCCCTGGGTCTAACCATGGTTCCAGGGGATGACCGCTTCCATGCTATGAAAAGCTCTAAAGTACTGTTCTCTGCCTCTCCCAGTAGCATCACATTATAAAATACAAAACTTTCTACTAAATTTTCAGGACTGTCTAAAGTATCCAATTGTATTTTTTTTAATATAACTGTATGATGACATGAAGCATCTATTGTTGCATTAGTCATAAAAATGCTTAAACATTTGTAATAGATCAAATGTTACTGATCTAGTCCGGCATCAGAAGACTGAGGTGTGAACTGTTTTCTCAGAGGAATAAATGCCTGTAATTAACTGTATTGTGTTAAAAGGTCTAAGAGTAGCCATTTTACATCTATGACCTGCCCAGTGTCTGGCTTGAAAGTGCTCCCCTGTAAAGAGGCTTCAACAGCATTTTCTTTATTCAGCATCTAGTACGGAAAGAGATTTTTTTATCCCACATTAACTACCATCTGAAGACATTTGCTTGGAATGAATACATTTAATTTTTTTTTTTTTTTTAAAAAAAAGCCTTAAAAGAAATAACACCGTCATGTTTCAAAAACAATTAATTCAGGAATAATTCTGCTGATATCTTATGAGTATTCTCTGTTACTCTTTGCTTAATACAGAAATTGGACTTCTATTGCATTCAGGAGGTGTCATGGGCCAGCAGGTGTTATTCTCAGCAAGGACTGACAAACCACAGGTTGCCATTTCACCATTACAGCATCCTCACTGCCCTTGCTCTATATTCTCTATTGCTATCACCAAAGTAATAAAGAATCTGAGATGAAAGGTGGTAAAAAATTCAGTATCATTGCTATGAAATCTCCTGTTCCAGCTGCTTGCTCCTCACTTTAAATTACAATCCTCTACATAGCCACAATATCATAAGCGTTTGCATCAGAGGTGATTAAGATGTTACACAAAAATGAAGGATTATCAAACTACGGGAATCCTGGCTGGAGCACAGAGATGAACAGATGAGTAACTCTGATCCTGTATGTTAAATAAAGAATTAAAATACATGTTCAACAAAATAAACCACCAACTGTAACGTAAAATTAGTATTCTTCCCTTGGCTTTCCTGGAGCTATGCTGATTTACATCAGGTGAGGATCTGCTCCACAGTTTAGCCTTGTCATGTATCATCAGTAATTTCTTTGCAAATTAGTCATTACAACGGTCTCTTCGCTGCAGCAGCAGCAACACTCTTCAAAGTATATGCAGCCTCCTCCCTGATGCTTTCAATTTCAGCCTCATACTATAGTGCCTCTCACATAAGGAAGTCCTTCCTGAAAAATGAAATACTTCTAAAAGTTATTTAGATCTCCACCAGTTGAAGGATCTGACATGTTTGCTTTAAATAACTGTTCTTCCTCTTCTAAACAGTTTTCTTGTTTTTCACATTTATCAAGCACCACATTTTCCAGATTCTTAGACTCTAGTTGCAGCTCTTTTACTTTCCTGTGTCTACTGTTTAATGCTTCCATATAACGAGTGTTTTCTCACAGGCAACACTCTGAACAGCAAACAAGACCTTTCTAGCAAAAAATGACTGTACATCTCGTTCACTACTAGTCTTGAGCCTACATCTTAGTATTTTTCTCTCCAGGTTGGCTGAAGAAACAGCAAGCCAGCCAAAGACAGAGGACACAAGCAACTACTGTTGCACTGCAGAGTATGTGACTACATGCAGCTACACTGCAAACTAGCACCACTCAAGTTTATGAATAATTATGAATAATTCCCCACGACCCAGCAAACATGAAGACTTCCACTCTAAAGTTTTAGGCAGATTTCTTATACCAAAGTCCAAACTCTTAGTACTAAGTCAATACCCTCCAGGAAGTGTCCATCCTTTATTTTAAAACAGAGCTGTTCAAACAATGCAATCCCTGAAAAAGAAAACTGCTAGGCAAAAAGGAAATGACTGAAGTCAAAATGTGTAGCACCTAACATGGTCCTTTTTGCCAACAGAAAGTGACAGTAAGTGGGTATTTCTTACATGCTTTCAGCATCACGACTAGTAACATTACTTGAATGCAGACATCAACTGGGTCAAGTCCAAATCTCTGCTATTCTCAGACAATCACATTGTATAAACCAGTTCATACAGCCTCCTTGTACGCTTCCCCACCCCAACTAATAACCCCTAGATAATATTTAGCTTTATATAATGCATAAAACTGAGTATAAAAAATTATCAATTGTGACAGTTCGTGTTTTAATAAGTTGCCTACTGACATTTGTGAAACTGCCATACATGTTTAGCACTACATCACACCAGTAGAGATATTACAAGGTAATAAACCACAAGGATTTAGTTAAGTCTTTGAGACCAGCATCACCCTGTTTAAGTCACGTTCAATATTCTAATTTGCTAAATAGCTGCTTGTGTACATGACCTTCTCAGATCACATTGTTGAAAGTTAGCTTAACTGCACATGCCAGCAATATGCACAGCTACCTTCCCAGTTGTATACACAATTGCCATGAATGGCACAAAAAAAAAAAAAGTAATTGTCACCTACCAGCCAGAATTATTCCACGTATGTTCCTGAAAACTTGCTTTTTCCTGCACATCTTAGACCAAATTGGTGCCAGAATCATACAAATGAAAGAAACTCTCCTCCCCCCTCTTATGGATCTCTATTTGAAAGGTACGTAACAGGATGAGAAGGCATACAAAAGAGTGTCACTATAGTTATACTGGACTCCATTCCAATAGATTCAATGAAAAAAGTATGAGACAGCGCTTGGATTGTTTTTCCCCTGCTTTACAGCACACTGACATACACCAAAATTTATTGCTTCTGAAAGCATCCTTCCAGCCATTCAATGAGATTTAAAAATCTTCCAGTGATGCAATCCTTATTGCACATTAGATGTTATTGCAGCCTGTTACGCATACTTGGGCCTGGCTTGAGCAATGTTAAATATATCTCAAAAATGTTACTATGCTGATGGCAACATTATTCACATTACAACTGTACCAAGAGACCCTCCCTCAGGGCTACAGCCACACTGACTAGATGCTGTATATCCTGATAGCAAGGAGTCATGCCCGGCCCTAGGAGCATACCATACCAACCGACTGCGCAGAAGAAACAGAAGGGAAAAATGAAGTTACAAAGACTCACTTGAAGTTCATAGCCAAGCCAGGATTAGAAATCACATCTTTGGAATTACAGGCCGGTACCTTTTTACAAAGCCTGGTCCTTCACCCTGCAGATGCACCGAGCAATGAGACACAACACAAAGCATAAAGCTCTTTAAATTGCATATCAAAGATTTCTCCAGTGCCTGAGGACTCTCAGAGCATAGTCTTTGTGGTGCATCTGCTACTTTCAGCCCTCACTAGTGACAGGTTCTTCAGATGGGAAAAAACTAAGGTGCAATTCATCTCATAGTCCCTCTGCAAACAGAAGTATGGAGCCTGCCAGGTTTTCCCTGCTCTCCCCTGCTGCCAGTCACGTTTCAGACACAAAATGGAAAGTGGGAGAAACTGAAAATCCACTCTTGCTTTCTTTCTTAAAAAACTAGGACCTGAAGAAGTTAAACCATTTCCAATAGGGTGAAACCATTCACTCAGTTGTATCAAATGACATTTCATCCACATTTCTAAGGGCAACAAAATCCTATGATGGAAAAAAGAATGGGTACCCCCATCCTGTCTGTTCCACTGGACACAGGGATTGACTGAAACAAATGCAAAGCAAACTGCCTATGCAACATCAGAGAAAGCTGAATCCTACAACAAACTAGCATTAAGTCTGCTTCCTCACTACCTAAACCCCAGAACCTCCTAGAAAAAAATAATGAGAAACATTTAAAGGCATGCTGAATTACAGCCTATTAATAGTCTACTGCGCAAGGGACTGCCACACCAATATATAGGATGAACCCTACCCTGGAAATACTTTTATCCTCTTCCGAATGGATTGAGGTAAATGAGGCTATTTTAAGTCATTCAGTGCTAAAGGGGCCTGTCTCAACATTCCTTCGGAAATATCTTTCTTTTCTCTATTACTTCCACCTGTAAGCATAGCTGTCCCTACCATGCATGTTTGCAAGGCAGACTAGGCATGTTACCACAGTTCACAAATGACAATTCTACAGAATCCTATCACCCCTGTTTCAACCAGGCTTTGAAGAATTGCTAGTTTCCTCACCACTGAGCACACTGCTCATATCATGTGTGGCATGCACATTTCAGTGCTACCTCCTCAAACTCAGAGCATTCACTTTGCTTTTATTTCCCATTTCAAATGCGTCTTCAACCCTCTACTCATTCATTTCTCAGCATCCGAATAAGCAAACACATCACAGTACATCGGATCGTCACTTAAGTCTTCAATTCACAAACTAGCTCCTCCTGCTGATTCACAGGCTTAAAGCTCAATAACAACCACTGGTTTTATAGTCTCTAAAACAATCTAACGGGAGTCATTCCACGAAAAAAAAACCTGTACTTCCTACAAATAATAAACAAGGCTATTCCAAGGCACATACATACAAACTCACACCTGGAAGAGAAAAAAAAAAAAAATTTCTGATATATGCCTAGATAGTTGATCTAAACTGCAGGATGACAATTTCCACTCGTACAAGTTTAGACATTCACTCATTATTTCTGTTGCTTCCACTGTCTGACAATTTCCTCTGCAGCCTGTGTTGCTGGTATCCATGGCAGCCGCGCATCCTGCCAGGGGCCTGCTGGAAACATCCTCTAAGTGGGCACACAAAGAAAGAAAGTACAGTGGGTAGAGGGGGGAAAAAACCCCCACAGTTACAGGGTTTTGAAGTCAAAAGGGTTGCACATTGATATTTAATCAGAAAAGGCATGTTAATTAGTGATTATCAAAAGTGAAATAGGTCAGAAGATTAAGTGATAATTAATGTACCACTAAAAGAAACGCTAAAAGCCAAAACCAAAACAACCTCCCAAACAGTAATTCTCTCAATAATGAGTAAGTAGTGAATCATGTGCACTTTTTATGCCTTTTCCCCGATGTTCTCCTTACATACAGGCAATTGCATTTTGAAGAGCCAGTAGAGAGGATATTTCAGCACAGGTACCCAGAGAACAGGGGAGAGGGGAGGGTCTCCAGGGTTCTTTTTTTCCAGGGACTCCTTCCTTAATTCTAGCTACTATCAGCTTCCCCTGAATATAATCCAGTCAGTCATACAGAGGGAACAACATAATTTGTGAAATGTCACATTAAGAATTCTGCCAGTGAAGAAAATGATTTAAATTCAATGTTTCAGCTAGCACTATCAAAGTGATGGAGGGGTCAGAGGTGGCTGGTGGCACAGGAGTGAAACCCAGGCTGCCTCCACAGAAAGCTGCCAGACTGAACATCAAAAGTCTGAGGATTTGTTTGGGCTTGGAGACTGCTAGTATGTGCAACCAAAGCATTTACAAATCGCATCTCTCCTCCCTGAACAGGGAATACCGCAGTACATGCCGAGACTGTATATCTCTCAGTGGCATTTCCAGTACAAATCAGAGCAAGGCAATCCATCCCTCGTTACAGCACCACCTGAACGCTCACGCTCTTCATGCTTAATAATAATAATAATCATCTTTCCCCAAAGCTTGGTCACTAAACCCAAATACTGTTCTCCTGAACCTCCTGTTGCAGTAAAATCTAGTGGAAGATGTGAAAACAAATATCTGACAATATAGCTATATAATAATGGCCATTTTAAACCCTGACTAGTTAATAGAAAGAGACATATCGATTACAATATATGATGGATTAAGGCCTAAACCAATCCCTTATAGGGCTATTTCTATCAGACATTTTTATTTTTAAAAAATTCTGCTAAACTACAACAGGAAAATTCAAGTTCTGTATTTCATATATGAAGTAATTGAAGAGTATCATATTCAATTAATAAAATCCTAGAGGATTGCCAAAACTTGTCGCTAACCGCAGACTTCTGAGATAGTAAAACTGGGTAGAGCAATTACTGTTAGCACTACCGAGAGATAAAGCAGGAATTTCACTGAGAGGATTAATAACAAAACCAAAACATAAGCATGTTATCAGAACGTTTGAGGAGATGAATTTCTCTCCACTATCTATTATTTCTATTAATACACAAAGCCAGAGAGAAAAATAGTGTTGGACATTATCCTGATGTGCTAGCTACTTTCAAAATATGAAGAAAAATACCACTGCAGCGCTTCACGTGAACACCAATTAATTTTCTGCAGCAAATCTCAAAGGCTCCAGGAGCAACTTGAACCTTGTGTGCTGAGGCAGACTAAACCCTTGTCAAATCCCTTCCTTCCGCGGAAAGGAAGCCTGGCACCTGTCTATCCTACAGGCTCACACAGCACCGCACCGACCCAGAGGTGAGATCCAGTGCAGTCCCAAGGACCGTGAGTCCTTGGGTCATGATCTGCCTTCCAAGGTGCTCATTAGAAAATGTTAATCGTTTTTATGGGTAGGTGACAAAGTAAAAGTGGAGCCATTACTTAGCTGCTTTCATCAGCTTTACTAGTAATATTTGCATTCCCTTTTCTCCTGTTATTTTTATGTTTTAAATTGTCCATGATTAAATCAGGAAAAATAAAAACAAATACCCAACTTAGGTGAGTTAGAGGGGAAAAAAAACCCCAAACAACAAACTACAAAAAAAAATGACAGAACCCTCTCCAGGGATGAAACTGCACAGAACATTTTACTCCCACTGGTAACTCATGAGGAACAGTAGTGATTAATTGTTAATTACCCACTAGTAACAGAACTTTTTTATCATCTTAAATGGGCTGGGTGCTCAAACTTAGGAAAAATAATCTTTTGGGAACAACACTTTATTGACAGGAAGTTTAGGTTTGGTTTTCTTTGAGAACTCAGTTTGTAATTGGTAAACTATTAAATTAAGGCCAGTATTTTCTGCTCACAAAGTATGAGAAAATAGGTATTTTTTTTCATTATTTCTGAATCTGAAATTGTCTAGCACCTCTTTTATCTAAAGCTCCCCCTTCAACATTTGATAGGTAGGGGTTTGGCCTGGCTGGCGTGTAAACGATTCAAGAGTAGGGTTTCTGCACCTTAGCCAGAAAAGAAGAAATTCCACAGTACTAAGTCTCTAAAGTAAATGTCACTGTAAAGCAAGTTCAAAAATCACCACCATCAGATCTGAACGTACAAGCTAAAAAAAATATTTTTTATGAGCTTTCAGTGTCACTGAAATATTCAATAAACCTGTAACACCAACAGATAAGAAAACTGGGGCTTGAACTCAAATCTCTCCTTCATTCAAATGGAAAAAATGATAAAAGCCCAAGCCTCACGTTTTACATCTCCTAGCCTTCCTCTCAAAACTGGAGGACAGCTAATATCACCTCCTAAGCCTTAAAAGGAGGAAAACCACTTCAGGCTGGGAGGGCATTTGGGAAGCTGTTCCTAACTCCTCCTCAGGCTGTTCCCCCGCTCCTTCCTGTCACGTGCTTGTGGTGCGTGAGCTCTCTGCTAACCCTTCTTCAACTGTATCACTAGTCTAATAAAAGATACTGCCCAATAAAATAAAAGCTCCCTTCCCCTCATTATAACAAAACACAAGGTCCTCGTGACATTCTCCGTGGTCTTGCTCATGTCCTGGAAAATTTTGAAAATCCATTATCTATGGCTGTAACATACCCTGAGTGCAAACTGCTGTGGTTGAATTTGAGGATCTTTCCCATTTCATTTCCTAAGCCTGGACTTCCATTGTGCTTTTTCCTGCCTGCAGAAAAAGTACGGTACTTCCTACTTCTGTATGAAGCTTAATCAATTAAGCTTGAGTAATCCATGTCTTTAAACCATCTCAAGATTATTATACAACAAGCAGTATAGAGCTGCACTGGTAGGTTAAGTTACTTGAATTAAATTTGCCTGAGACTAACTAAAAGGAGATCAAGAATTTGAACACAAAATGGGTGAAAGCATTAAATAAACAAGCCTGCATTTAAATACTAAAAAGCAGCACAGTTACAGCCTGAGGTTACCGATAAACAATTGGTATTTTACCTGAACATATGTTCTCTGGTAGAATTATCAACATTACAATACCCAATATTATTCTTTAGAGAGAAGTTAAATGCTAGGGAAGGATCTCTTTTACATAAGCACTGTTCTGCCTATAAAGTTAGCACAAACACCCTACTCAAACACATAACCAATTATTTTAATGAGATGCTCATGCAAAACCCCCACAGCAACGTACGCTGTGTCCAGTGACGGCACTGATAAGTGCTCATCACAAAACGTTAATTGCATTCCATTAAAAATACTCAGACAGCCTGTATGATTTAAAATACTGTGTGCCATTTCTCTCTAATTGGTCCAAAGAAATATTTTCCTTTACCTTTCATTTCTATATGAAGTTTAAAATTGTTCTGGAACTCGATGAAGACAAACACTTTGATGTTTCTTTGTGTAAGGAAAATCTTTACCCAATAAATTACAATTATGTAAATATTAGCCCCCCTGAGGGTATAAGTGCCTCTTTGAGGCATAAGATGATTAGAGCAGAAAAATTATTAGATTTGCCCATGACCATGCTATACTTTCCTTCCTCAGGAAATTCTGTTATCAAAGAGCTTAATCCTGTTCACACTGAAGCAAGTAAATTTGGCCACAGAGTTAAATGGGAAGAGAATTAATTTCATCCATTCAGGCAGTACCCTAAAAGCCCCAATGACAGTAACATCCCTAGCATGAATATTTAGTTACAGTTTTTAACACTGTCTTTTCACAATAGTGAATGTTTTTACTACTAACGTTCCCTTTCTAATGACGTGAAATCTCAAGCATTTCTGAAAACCTGCAAAACGTTACTAAACGCAAATAACAGCTGGGCAGCAAGCACGCATGCCTGTAATCCCGCATCGTGGTTAGTGCGGTGGGAATGCCTGGTGACGGGGCAGCACACAATTACATTGCTTTTGACATTAATCCTTAGTGGATGATGGCTTGATCTGATGCTTGCAAGGCTATGACAATGATTACAGGATTTGCAGGAGATGGGCAACTGCAGCTGTGTAAGAAGAATGCATATGAAGAAAAGCATGTTGGTTTTTGTAACCCTGATTACATCACCGAGCCCTTTCTGGCCCTCCCACAGAAGGCACAGTTTGTACTCTGCTTGTGCAGGCTTTATATTAGGCTTAGGAATCTGTTTGAGGTAGTAAGCAGCAAGTAGTTTCCTCTGCTCTATCCTTTGCTTGTATGATTATAAAAAGGCTCCAGCAGAGCTTAACTTGCTTTCCCTAGGAGCAAAGCAGCTGGCTGGAGATTTTCTGTATCTGTTTCCTTACAGGTTTTCTCACTATTGAAGACCATGAGACAGACTGAATTCCCAAGGAAGGCAAAGGAAGACAGCAATGGCACGGTAGATTTGAGCCTATTTGTAGACATACAAGGTTTTGATGAGGAAAGGACAAAACAAACATTATTTGAAGATTAAGGCTTTATCTTTAAAGACGGAGGCCAAAGAGAGTATAGTCTCCTGAATAATTTACACGTGCATGTTCTGAAACACATGTAGAGATGAGTATAGAATTTTTAAGAAAGTTTTTTCTTTTATAAATAGAAATGCAAAGTGAATGGTCTTACATGCTCATATTATAATACACAGCATATTCCTGCTTTGCCAAAGGGTTATGGTAACTTAGGTATCTAGAAGTAGGACGATATGCCAGATTCCAAATATATTGTGAAGCATAGCAAGCTTGAGCCATTTTCCAGAAGGGAGATTACAATTCCATAGGTTTGAAGTTTCGTCACATGCTTTCAGTCCATAACACCTGCTCACAACATTTGTTATACATGCATGCTTCCATGAAACTCACATCCTTCTTTGGAAGCACAATAATTACCAAGGACATTGGGCAGCATCCATGTATTTTTAAAGACCTGACCCTGCAGGTGGTTCAGGGGTTGAAAATTAATATGTAGTAGCAGATTCTGAACTTCATGAAACTTCTGGGCAGGGCTCATGGAAGTACTCAGCAGATGCTTTAGTAGCTTTATTGTCCTAAAATTAAATTATGCCAGATGGGCTTTATGACTCATATGCTGAATCCTCAAGGTAGTGCATCTACATTGAAGGTGAAGAGGGGCAAAACCCAGACCCTGCAGTGAGGACTCTGCTCCAGGTTCTGATATGACACTGGCTCCCCCTTCCTGAAAGGGTCTACAAAGTGATAACAAGAAGTTATTTTTTTTTTTTAAGAAGCAGTGAATCAGATACTGTGGCTCAGCAGCTTCTTGCTGAGATACTTTATTACTGTAATTCAGGTTAGGGCCCAAGATCACTCACACTTCTCTGTTGGAGCATCAGTGTCAACAATGCCCCTGATACTCCTGGACTGATGCCAACCTGAATGGACTAGAAAAATTATGGAGTATTATGGGGTATTTGATGTTTGTACCATCAGGTGGGGACTCTTGCCAGCTTATCTGAGGAGCACAAGTTCCACTTATTTCTATTACGCCTGTATTACGTTACACATGCAAACCTATATGTATATATGTGTGCTTATTGTATTACACACAGATTAATCTTGTTGTTCATCCCCCACCCCACCCCGATATTCTTATTTTATAGAGGATTGGTACTTATGAAGGTAACTTTCTCAAGTTCACCAGTACTCAGATGAAGACATTAAACCAGGGTGTCTGCTGATTTTAAGCGCAACTCCTAGTCACTTGAACCTAGAATTTACTATTTCTGGAAGTATTACCTAAGTATCTGCAGAAAGATACAGATTTTCCACATTTTTCTGGGGGAAAATCACTTGCAGCAGAGAAAGAGATACTTGAACTCCCGAGTGCTGCAGAAGAAGAAAAACACTGACGAGAACTCTGGGAACCAGGCTATTCCCCTGCCGCCAGTGACCAGCAGGTCTGGCTTCACCCCAGCCCACAAGCCTACTGAAGTACCTATTTTAACAGATCCACATGTTTGAGTGCAAAGGAGATTAAATTATTTTTCTAGTACACTGAATGTGACTCAGTCACTCAGCTTTTTTTTTTTTTTTAAAGGGTATTGTAGAGAAAGAGCACAAAAGCTCTGCCAATCATGTTTGCTTTATCTTCTCCCATAGCCTCCCTCACACAAGAGAAGCTGCAAAATACTCTTTTCAGTTTGTTTACCTGAGGTTCCATAAACTCCATGCTGTTTTGAAAGTCTAAAAGTATTTAATGAGAATGTCTTTGGAAAGCATCATTAAAGAATTCAACCGCATTTTTGCAGTGGCCTGCAAGCACCTTCATTTAATAGGTAATTTTAGGATGACAAACATTTAAATAAAATGTCTTGACAGCCTTCCTCGGCTACCTCTACGCCACCGACAGCCCTGTGACTGCAAAGTAAAGCACTATCCAACGTAACACTTCTAATTGGACCTTGAAGACACGGCTGCCCATTCTCAGGAAAGGAATTATCCCCCTTTACAGAGATGACTGTAGGTACAGTCACATAGCTGTATACCATTCAAATAGAGAATCTGTCCGATGCTTAGTTATTATTTAGTAATAATGGTTGACTAAGATTAAAGCTATAGACTTTGGTCCAATCAGTCTACCATAGCAGATGTTTCAGAGATATACATTACATGCAGCAAAATAAACTCCACACTGCTTTTACTTCTGCTAATAAGCTGCTGCTTAACCCCATTCTTACCATGCTTCCTGAGACTATTCTGTAAGTGATTTCACATTATTTCAATGTGACCATTGTAGGGTAAGGCATGATTCAACAGGGGTAGGGAAAGGAAAATCAGGATCTGCTATCTATTTCATGTTCTTTGTTAGCATCTCAAAAAGTAATAAAACAAAAAAACAGCGTTAGCCAAACAAAATATTTGAAAGTATGCTTTCATTTTTCCCAAACCTTCAGCTTGATGTGGATCTGCCAGCACTTTACACAATAACTACTTGCACATGGCCTCTATTAACAAACTGCTATTAATTTAAACTTTCTCAGCAATAGTATTACATATTCTAATTGCTTTGGAGATGCCCTAACCAGTCTGAACACTATCTGTTCTTAATCAAGATTTCACTGCCTTTTTCAAAGAGCTGATATCACACACCAATGTCCAAGTCTGCAAATTTTGTGGCAGCTGTTTGGACTGTTACAAAAAAAAAGAAAAAAAAAAAAAAACAAACCACAAACATTTAGCCAGCACATTTCTAATTTGTTGTCTTCATCAAAGCAGCATCAAAAGAAATGTTAGTACAAAAATAAAATAAAAAAATAAATAAAAGATCTCTTTATAGCTATTCATCACTCCTGAGATGTTACCTCCTGAGATGTTAGTGTTAGTTATCACTCATCAGGTTTGGAACCTACTCTCCAAATGTCAAGGCAGTTTCTCTGTAACTTCCCTTTCAGCACTGCAATGTTTTGTCCACTGGTAATTTTCAGGTAAAGCAAAATTTCAGAATTACAAAAGTGAGAAGAGGTGGCTTGGACTCCGTTCCCCCTTTTCCTCCTTACAGTCAGGAGGAGAAGTTAGACTTACAATTTTATCTGTGCTCATATACCTGGTAGGTTTCTTCAAATAAACTGATATTATGCAATCTTTGTTACTTTAATTACCACACATAGAAAACTGAAAAGACAACAGATCAGTGTAGGGTAATGGAAGAAATAATACAAGGTCCTGCTGTGAGCAGACTAAAACTAGGTTCCCCAGTGTAGGCAGGTAGATAAAAACATAAATTACTACTGTGTGATACAGATTTCTTAAAATTGGAAGAGAAAGGACCAAAACCAGCACTAAGAGGGCTGTTGTGATGCATGAGTTGGAAGGAGAAATAACTACATTAGAAATGTTCCAGATCCCTTTCAGCAGTGGAAATTAATGGAATGTTGTCAATTAGCCTGAAACACTTAGCATAATGTATTTGGAATTTGCATGATGGATGATTTATGTAACTCCATAACAAAGGTCAGCACAAGAAAATTAATTTCTTCAAATTCTGCAACTATGTTCCTCAGAAAGGTAAAACAAAGGAAAAATTAAATGCATATAACAACATTGCCCAGGGATGAAGTTGGGCATTTCCTCCTGCACTTAGGCTTTCAAACATTGTCCAGAAATAAAGCCCTTGCTAAAAAGCCAAAATGACCAACTGAGCCTATGCACAGTACACATGTCTAGCAGTTTCACAGCAGCCCGTGAGACTCCTCACAACCTTAACTTAAATCTGGGTGAAAAAAACCCTGAGAAATGGGTTTCTAGATTTTGGATCTCTTGTAAGCACATGCCCTGCTATCACACCTGTGCTGATTCCTTAAGTTCTGCCAGTCTTTGGACTCTGCACTGCAAAGCACTCCAAACACACAGCTAATGTCAATGAGGGTTTTCATACGTGTGATGGGCACACGCTGGAGTGCCTGGATGAACTGGAGCCAGGCAGCAGGAGTGTTCTCTGTTCATTACCACACTGTCCTCTCCAGGTAAGGTCACCAGATCAGGAACAGATCAGTGATAAGGCAACACAGAAAGCTGCACTGAGATTGTAGCTGCTCAGCAAAGTCTGAATATCTGTCTCAAGAGCTGGTCCTTGGTAGACAAGTAAAGGAGAATACTCCCCTTGCAAAAAAACACTTCTTCCTACAACACCGCAGTAAGAGCATACGTGGCAGTGCTTCTCCAGGGCTACAGAGTGGTTTATGCAACCAGAAAAATTACTTGCAACTTTATGAATAACATCTTGTGACCTCAACACAAACATCTCAAATAGCAGAATGTTTTTCTTGAACTTAAGATACAGGCAAATTTAAAGAAATCCCAAGTCATCGTACCCTATTTAGACTAATTTAATATCAGCGTATTCCCCCGATGCAAACACAGCCATCTGTCAAACTCGTTATGGAGCAAGAAGTCAAATACATAATACATTTTAAAAGTACAAAATATTCAGCAACAGGCAAGACCTCCCTCTGGTTGCTTGTTAATAAGCCACAGTTATATAGTTGTAACTGCATGTCTTGCCTTCACTTTTTCATTATTTACTTTAGCAAATGATGGAATAAAATCAAAATAAAGCTCTTCCATTTACACCTTCTTTCAATTAAAAAAAGAGTATTCTTCTCTGGCCTGAACTTTATGAAAGCCCTTGTCAGATAAACTTCTCATTGAACATGAACTGTTTGGTATTTGTTACCAGTATAGCTCCTCCTTTCTTCATGAAATCAGTGTTAAGTGTAAAATGAATGCTGTGCAGTTTCTTCAGTATAGATCTCCCCCAACAAAAATGATCTGTAGTCTGGAAAGTATTAGAAAACCTAGAGGGAGTCACAGATGGTTCTTCTGTGGCAGTCCAAGTTGTTTAAGACTACCCTTCTCCCATTAGAAAAGCCAAACAAAACCAAAGTATCAGGTGCCATTGCACATAGCAGAACTGTATGATTAGAAGTTTGTCACCTCTAATCGTACAATTAAATCATAATCAGGTTACACGGAGCAAGACACACCATCCTCTAGGGTCCCAACTGTTCCATCAGAGATGAAGTTGCAGCTAGGGGTTGTACAGTCATCCTGGAGTTTACAGGAGGCTTGTTAGCACTGACTTCTCCCCATTTCCCCACAACAAGGCGATTCATGCAGTGGGTGCAGAACTTCCCAGAAACTTCTCTCACACATGCCCAGCACTGAAGCAGAGACCTCTGCAGAGAGAGGCAAGAGGAAGGGTGGGTGGAAGCAACCCCACTAATTTGCAAAGGCAAGGGATAAAACCAAGCTGAGACTGGGACTGAGAGCGTGGGGATAAATCACCAAGGGAAGTGAGGAGACAGAGAGAAGACAGGGTGGTCCAAGGAGAAGGCAGGTCACCCGAGGTAGCACACGTGTACTTTGACAAGGACTCTGCAGTGGTGTGGAAGGAGCAGCTAGAGGAGAGAGGGTAAACACTGAGACTGGATTTGAAGCTAGACAGATTTGAAACAAATAAGTAGAGGATTATTTGGTTATCTGTATATAATTATAAACAGAAATAACCTCACTTCCAAGCAGGGAACTTCAAAATGATAAATTACTCTAGACAGGGGGCCTGCTTCTTAAGGTACATAGATCTACATACATTCAGTACCAAGGCTATGGGCGGTGAAAAAATTATTTAAGACATTCCATTCCATAGCAAACATTCATAAAGTACTCCCTTCAAAGAGACATGAAGGTGATGAAATGACTTTTTTCTTAGCCATGGTTTTGAATTTCATAATTAATAGTGACATTTATTAAACATTAATTTGAAAATACATAATTTATGCCCATGGTTGTCGTAGGTGAACTGTTCTGTCACTCATGACCTCCATCTTGAGCATTTATCACCATGCGTTCCAACATAGTCAAGCGAAGGTTTAATCTTGTAAGTCTTTTTTACACCCAAGTTTGCCAACCAATCTGGTATCCAGCCACATTAGTAACCGATAGGGTGCCCCCTTGACCATGCCTGGAAGCCACCAAGCGCCCCCGGCAGCACAAAGCCAGCCTCCTACATGCTCAGGCTCCCTCCCGTTTATGTCTTTGGAGACTGAATAGAGCAGTAGAAAGACCTGCAGAAATTCGTGGCTGAGAGGCAACAAGAACAATTTCTATAACTGCATTAACCAGACCTGATTTCATGAATGCCCCTAGCCCATTTCTGTGCTGAGACAGGCTAGGCTGAACCACCTGTGGCAGTGATTTATATTAATCCTTTTGATATGGCATGAAACAAACCATCAATGATCACTCATTTACTGTCTTATTTGAGCTCTGGTTACTAACAGCTGAGTTAAAAGAATAGTTTTAGTCGAGACAACTTTTTCTTATCAATTTGCAGTTACTGAGGTGTAGAAGACAATATGAGACAAGGATTTTATAAAGAAATTACCAGGAGGTGAATACATAAGAATTGACTGGTGCCAAGGCACTTCTCGACCTGCAGACGTGCATCAGTGAACCTCCAGTATTCAGTTGAACAAAACAAGAATATCTACAGGCTCCCTGGTCAGTGGCTCTAGCTCAAACCTACCTGGCCAATATTACCTGTACAATGCAGGAAACTTCCCTGCCCCACGCAGAGATCTAAAATAGCTTTGAATGTTTGTGCCTCAGGTACTGCTGCACTTCAATACGCTATTTGTGACATGGACATAATACTATTTCCTTGCATTGCCAGGGCATGCAGGACACTTATATTGGATTAAGCATTGCAGTCACTCTGAATTGAGTATTTCCACTACACATTTCATACGGTTAGGTACCCTGAACAAATTAAACAGGTATTCAAATCTCGTCTTTAGTCTTGGGCACATACAAACATCATTAGAAAACCATTCCAAGTCATTTCCTTGAAACTGTTGTCTCCTGCTTATGCAGCATAAATATCAAAGGGCAACTATCAAATAGACAGATTAAAATTGTATGGTTTCCTCATTTGGTCCCTTTCCTACAACAATCAAGGAAAACACTAGGAAAAAGCCCAACAGCAGAGTTTCACTTACGGTTCCCAGCCTTCTACCTCTGATAGTGTAGACACAAAACAAACTTCAGAAAAGGCCTGCCTAATAATAAACTGCTTAGTACAACATTTCAGGTATTGCCATCTCCCATTTGCAAGGCAATTATAAAAAGGCAATTGAGAATATCTTTGAAAATGTGTTTTAGAATTTGTAAGTAGTTACATTGACAGAAGATTGATGCAGTGCCACTGAAATCATTTCAGTTGGATTGGCACAAAGTTGGGGAAGAATCACGATCTCATCAGCCAAAAGGTAGCAAGAATGTATGTCTCATTCAACAAATATCATGTATTACCTTAAACCTTTTTCATTCCCATTTTTCAAAATTTAAAAATTATTCTGTGACAAATGGTCAGCTACAAATGTGTCATGCTCAGGAAGCCACAGAATTCAATTCCATAACCTGCTTGCTTCAAAATTAATAATCAAAGAAAATTAATCACTGGTTCTTAGTTTAAACCTTCAAAGAAAAATCCCTGTAACATCCACATCAAATCAACAGCCTGGGGTTGGCAAGATTTGCTGGCAATTTAAAAGTCACTTTCTGCATGTTGAAATTGGACAACCACCAAGAGTACCAATCTTTCTTCTTTTATTTCTGCCTAGAAGAGATTTTCATCAGTACTAGATCAAGACAACGTAAGCATATCCATAATTAACTGTAAACTAGCTGAAAAATGCAAATGAATACACAACAAAAAATAGTTCTTTTAAAACACTGTATATTTTTCTTGCCCTAGAGGGATTTTTTAGAGTATCTGAATTTATTCAATTATTCAATTATTTTCTATTCAGCCCTCTCTAAAACGTCACAAACCCAACCTGCCCCATAGATTTCAGTCTGAATATCATACACCTCTTTCAGGCCAACCTTTGCATCCTATCCATCTTCCAGGGACATAACACCCAACACAAAACCAGTTTATATTCCTGAAACTAAAATCCAGTTAAATCAGCCCCAGTCACAAGACTGCTGGCCATACAGTGCATTTGGATCCCTGGCATGAGAGGTTTCTCTGCCTAAAAGACAAGGAAATATGCTCTCCAAACCCTGGCCCAGTTATTTCTGTTATTCATCTCTTCCTTCTTGTAAGAGAGTGCTACCAGTTCCACTGGTGAAAATCACCTCTGCCACCCAGGCACAGCCTCTCCCTCTACACTGCTATCTGCACCTGCGTAATCATGACGCTGAAGTCTCTTGGTCCCAAGGAAAGTGCTCACAGTATCTCTCCCGCTGATAAGCAAATTAGGTCACAGAACAGCCCAAGTGATGCTACAGGGCCACAAAAAGAGGCAAGCAACCACCTGGAGTGTTTAGAACAGAGAGCAGAGAGTAATAGTAAGAGTTCAATAGCCTCTCCACTTCTGTACTGTACATTACCAAGATACAAACAAGAAAACTAAATATTTTGCTGTATAATATGTAAAAAGCAAAAAAGGGTCCACCATCTCTGACATGCTCCAGTCCCTACCTTCTACAAAGTTTGAAATCTAAGACACAAGATAGATAATAAACAAATGTAATGAGCGACAGGGAGTAAGGGAATAGGTATCACATTTTAAGTTTAGATTATCTATATACAAAATTCCCAAGAAGAATAACCCTAGCATTGAGCAGTACAACATTTATTTGGAAATAAGGGCAGTATTATTTCAGTCACATATAAAAGCAGTTTACTCAGTCTTTGTAGTGTCTTCTACAGTAGCCTAAGATGACTAACACATAGGTAAATCTTGGGAAACAGCAGATAGCTGTTATGCAGTCTGTCCTAAAAAGAGTGAAGCATGTGAACTTCTTTGCAGTCTGATAGACAAAGTAACATGAAGTACTGTGGGAAAAGGTGAATCAAGTTTTATACCAGATTTTTTGACTAATTTATCAATAAGCTAGACCAATGTCACTTTTCTAGCTCCATTAGGCCATTATACAGCACTGCCATAACCCAATTTGCAGCAGAGATGACTGCAGGAGAAGCTGCAGCTTTTCCATACATGGCTGGTGATGTGAGATCCAGCCCGTGGCGGTCAGCAAGCCCTCTCTTCCCACTGGTAACGAGCAGAAACTACCTGTGAAAGTTGGTCGGAAAGGCACAGCATTCACAAGTACAGAAGATAAGCATGGGCAGACCAGCCTGGAGTCTATACCCAACCCAAAGGTGTTTTTTTTCAGGTTTTTAGAAAACTGACTGAGAATTGAACATTGTACATTTGCTTTGGGGGGTGACAGAGTCTGAAAACAACCCCCCTTTTCTGAACTACTACATTTCCAGTGTTGCTACTACCTTCCTGTTGCACCCCTCTGCCCCACAGCACTTGCTGCCATGTTGGCAGTACCGTAGCAGCTGCGCAAGACATGTTTGTGAGAAAAGTATGCAGTATCCTGTTTCATGCTGACTATCACCAACACTTCAAATCTGAGATGCTGCCGTAGCAGAGTCACTTAGCAAAGCTTTGCAGCGCTCTCAGGAAAGGGAGAGGAGAGCAAGGCAGCAAGAGGATGCTTAGGGAAACATGTAAGAAGTGTAACATACTGTGAGGCACTCCCAGCATCTTGTGATGTGGAGCTCAGGTAACTTTTGAAACAGAGGAAAGCTTTGTATTTAGCCCTCAGTAAGTTCCTGTTCCATTAATTTCTTTGATCTTCTTGAAGGCTGTGTAAGCTTTCAGAATTTATGTTATCTTACTGCAAAGGCTTCCACAGCCTGATTGCATTGGGTTAAAAGCACAGAAGTAAAAACGAAGATTAAGTTTCTGCTGTGGGCTTATTTTCTCTGAGTGCTCCTTCTACATCTTGATCATCCATCAGCCTTACTCTCTAGCTTCCTGATTCTGAGGTATATTTAAAAAAAAAAAAAAAAAAAAAAAAGCAAGCAAGCTTTATTATTTGTCTTCATTCTGTCTGCAAGGTGTTCCTCTTTTTAACCCACCCACCCACCTCCACTTCTTGTGCTTTTACACTTAACCTGCCACAATCTATCAGTCATTGTGTATTTCCCAGCTGAACACAGAATCACCTCTTGGGGGAATGTTTTCCTGCTTCTTACAGTTGTCTTATTCTGCTCTGTGACAATGTCACTTTCTTTCTGGTTTTGTTTTCCAAAACATTTTTATAAGTACATTAGTTCTGTTTTTCTAGTACGGTGTCCTTGGAGAGTCCCCATCCTGCCTGTAAGAAATTTACTTCTGTTTAAAACCAATTCTATACCCTTTTAAATGTTAAGTGCCAGCATTTTAATTACTTTTTTGTTCAGATAAGCCTGTCCCTCCTGTGTAGGCATCCACTCCACCACTCCAGATATTTTCCTAACCCTGGAAAAGTTGTTCCCCTTGTTCTTGTGGGCTCTCCCCCCATACTCCCTGCTGCACATGGAGCCTCTCCATCTCCTGACCTGTGCTAACTTGCAAGCGGAACCAGTGGCTGGAGACTGCAGAAAAGAGCCAAGTACAGTATGAATCGCTTATTTCAACTCTCAAGTGGCCTGCGATTGTACTGAATATTGCCATCATTATCACAAGTTATCTACCAGTGTGCAAAATCAGCGTAACTTTGAATAGAATAAATTTTTACCTGCTTTACACTGTTCCAGTGGAGCACTTGTTCTAAGTGAAGTGCTCAACAGGCTGATCTAGGAAGTGCAGCAGGTTGTATTTCTTGTTCTCAGTAGCCAAGCTGGCAATTTTTTACACTTGCTGACTTCAATTCAGACAGTACAATTGCTGTCACTGTTACTTGGGGGGGGGAGCAGAACCAAACAGTCCAGGGAAATATCATAAGAGCTGACAACTGCAGAACTAGGACCCTTCCCACAATGTGAAGAAGCATCCAAGCCATAACACCGAGAAACATATAGCCCTGTTTGTGCTAATTTTTGTATGCCATCTGATTTTGGAAGCAATCAATCTTTTTTCCAACCACCAAGCCCCAATAGCCTTTGAAGATTTATATGGAACGATGGCTAATGAGTTGTAGTCAGCTAAGTACAACACTACTGACATCTCAACCCACCAGCTGTGTGGGGAAAAAAGGAGATAAAACAGGTGTGCAAAAGCAAAGAGTAGTTTGATGCTTATTAGAAACAAAACACACACCGACTAAAGCCCATGCAGCAGCTTAATCAGCAGGGAACACAATGGCAAACGAAGGTAAAATTTGTCCCCAGCGTTAAATCATCCTAACATAAACATTCAGCAATCTTTCATTTGTTTCAAAATGGTGGTTTTCCCATCATAGATTTTCATAGACCAAATTTATTAGTAAAAATATTGCTAAGTATTTGTTAAAAGCTGTAAGTAGTATATAGTACTACAGGAAGGATTTAAAGAATGCAGGCACTTGCCCACCACTACATGTATGAATCTGAGACAATTTTATCACCGTGTGCTGATTCAACTGCTCCTAAACAAGCTAACCCAAATTAACCCTGCTGCTTTAAACTGAGCTATTTTTCACACTTGTTTCAAATGTGCTTTCCCTAAATAGTCATTACAACTTCAAGTTGAGCAAAGGAAAGAATACAAGTTCAAACTCTCATCCATTTTGATTTAATACACTAGAAAAATCTCTCGTGATACTTGGAATGCAAGAGCAGCGATTGGATTAGAAGGGAGTAAATTAAACCAACTAAAATGTGGCATTTGATAGACACTGAAGTGGCAAGTCGTTAGGTAGTACTATCAGAACAAAAAACACACAAAGGAAAAAACTAGGGAAACTACATTAGTCTGTACGCACAAAGTAATCCGCTATGTTCTCCTCCTCACCCACTTTATTACGGCAAGGAGAAGCGAATAGACAGAACTGTGCTTTGTTACCTTTACCCTATCGTATACTTCATCCATATTACTGTTTTAAAGTTCAGAGCTTGTGAATACCAGTAACAGCCATGCCGATAACACTTACTATGTAAGTTTTAGTCCTGTGAAACACGAACAAGTTATTATAGTTGGTGGCCCAGACTTCTAAAGCATTATTAAATTCCACTGAGTCCATGCATAATAGTGCCTTTCCTTCCATCCTCTTACTAGCTTCACAACACAGCTTTTTTTTCTACTATCGGCTGACATTTTCTCAAATGCAAGTGCTGCAGCCACCGTTACTCCCACCGTAGGTACCTCAGTGGCCTAGAAGGTGTGACTGGGGATCTATGGGGTCCTCTCCCACCCAGGCTGGCAGCCGGGCACCTGGCAGTCAGCTAAAACTGCCTCCTCTTTGTCAGATGAATTTGTCCCCTTTCTGACTTTGTTTTACAGATAATGTCCAGAACGGTGCTAATAATGTAGAAATAATTTCAAGCATTTATAACTTAAAAGAACATTAACAGTTCAAAATAATTTCACTTTCTAAAATTCACTTAGTTCTTTAAGTTAAAACGATATTAATGGAAGCAAACTTAGATCTTTCGATAGAGCCAAAGGGCTCCTCCCAATCTTACACTGCACAGTTTCCTGGGATTCTTCACCAAATACAACTTAAAATACTGGAAAAGCAAAGATTAGGGGATCCTTCCTTTACAGCAAAGTATACTACAGAGACAGAAATAATGAAATTGGTATCACATACCAGATTAGAACAAAATAGTAATCTTTGTTCTATTGACCCAGTTGCCTTGATGACAAGACTTGAGGAAAAAAAAGCAAACCAAGAAAGTAAAAAACTCCTAACACTCCAATAAATAAGTCAAAGACTTTTGAGTCTGCTTTAATTCAGCACAGGCTTGTTTTCATGATGTGTGCTAACAGCAGTGCCCATTAACATAGTCTTTTACAAGCAAAATACAACTATCTGCTCTCATTCAGTATTACTTATTCATTTTACCTCTATGAATAATGAATATAACTTACCAAATGTTAAAGAACTTTAAAAAACTTTATTACTCCTAAGAATTCTGCAGTGCGCTTCAGAAAAATCAGAGCTCTTTAATATAAAAATATAATGCTCCTTTAAATATATATTTATATTTGACAATGCTAATATTTGTCCTTAATTCATTCTTCTAGCAACAGAAGTCCATGATTATTTAATTACTGATAACTCACAAAAGCAAAGCATGGTTATATGACAATATATACCTATGTTACGCTGAGAAGACGGTGAAGAAAGGGTGCCTCTTACTCACCACGATGGTTTCCATTGGCTATTCAGTCATATCTGTATGTATTTTTTGATTTATTTTTAGAAAATGCCCAGTGGCATTTCCAACCAAACATAGGTACAGGAGGGTGAGATTAGATGGGTTTAAAAAAGTAGTTCTAAGGATGACACAAAGGAAAGAACAGCCTGTTATACATATGCCAAGCTAAGCAAAGGCAACTGGTTTAGTGCAGGGCTACTTGACAGCTTGTTTTTCATTTACAGGTGGGCCTCCAGTGGAAAAATCCCAATTTCATTTTTGGAGCCTAAACTCAAGTTTGCAAGGATTGGCAGACAAAGATCTGGCATGCATTCACGCTCTTTAAGTTTGGTAGTTAATCCTTCCACACAGAACACAAATTCAGCTGGCCTGACTTTTCCCCAGGCTTGAAACTGTCATGCGAGGTGGTGCTTCATTCAAGGAGGTAACTATAAGCAATCACAGGGTTAAAACATTCCCAACCTGAAAGACTCATGAAAGCACAAATCCTTTAGAAATCCTTAAATTTATAATAGAAGCCATAATGAAAAGACTATTTGGGTTTCGCGCAATATTCAAGTACTCTTGCAACATCCTTTTTGCAACGTTCAAAGCAACTCTGCAGGAGTCCAGCTATTTCTCCCAGAAGAAACTGATGAGGTTTCTCTTCTTTCTACCTTACAAAAAGATCAATAGCAAGATTCTTCCTGGATCTTTGCCTTCTGCCACTTTAGCTCTCCAACTCAGTGTGATTTTAATATTAGGTTATTTTCACAGTTTATACCAGAAACACAGGTTTAAATGTTTTTTCCCCCAAACATTAAGAAAGCTACGCAGCATGCAAACAGAAGGTTTAACCATTCCTATAGGACATAACTAATATTTTTGAAGATTGCAAATGTATGAGACATAGCTATGCTACAATATATTGGCTTCAAGTTAATAAACTGAAGGAATCGGATGCCTTTGAGGTTATTACAGATATTCACTGCCAGTAACAAGCCACAGTGGGGAACTTATGGGGAAGGAGAAAACTGTGAATTTAAATTTCAAGTGCATGCAAATTAGTCATACATGTAAAGTATACTCCACCAATATAATTTTGTAGTAATTGTTCTGCCATATAAATATATTTTTTAAGGAGGTACACATATCTGATGAAGAGATTTTCAATTAAAAAAATCTTGGTAAGACACCAGTGCTTAGTCCTTCAAAGGAGTATTCTTTAAAAGCTCAATCCCAGTCCAAAAATGTCACTGCAGAAGCAAAAGAGACAAGCGTGCAAATCTCTAAACATTTTAGGGAGATTCAGATAACAAGGGCAAAACTAAGGGGATTTTTTAAAAGCCCAAAGAAAAGATATATTGTTTACAAAAGAGAAGCAGTCAGCAGTTTTCAGATTCAGAGCCCATTCAACTATTCTAAGTTTAGAGATTGGTCTTCACTTTGAAAAATCAATGCAAATGGCCAGATTCAGTAATCTAATAACAAAGCACAGCACACAGACACCATCTAGCAAAACCACACAGGCACTTTCCACCTGGCATGTGTCCTGCTCTGCATTCACAGCCAGAGATGTGGAGTTAAAAGCAGCATCATTAGTGGCCCCTTACTAACATTTCCCAACTGCTCTAGATCCCTGTTCCCAGTTATCAAAGTTAACTGGATTTCCATATGTGATTCAATAGAAACATGCTGTCCTCAGATAGTTTCATCTCTTTTGTCAAAGACTGGGACTTGTTAAAAAACAGGTTTCTTCTGTTATAGTGGTCTTTCATTAACAGAATCATGCTGCTTGTTACCATTCAAGGGGAAAAATAAAGTCATATTGATGGTCACAACAGTCTTCTATACACCCAGCATTTTAAGGATCAGCACTTCCATCAGAAATCTGCAGAAATTCTTAGTAAAGGGATAATTTAGCTAATTTAGTTACAGTCTTTATGTGTACAGGAATTGGAATAATCATATTTCACTTTAACTTTCCATTTTGGGTGTCATTATTAGGGGGAAAAAATGTCTTACAAATAATTCTTAATCATATTTAAAATAAAAATTCACCAAATGAGCCTTACTGATATTCCTAAAATAATTTCTGGACTGCCTAAAAGAAATCTCCCAATGACTACTATCATCTAATATACAAAGCACAATGAATGAGCTATCCTTTCTTGAATTTAAAGTCCAGTACCTCAATACAGAACAATACAGCTCCTTCCAATTGTTCTTTGGCTTATTCCCCCTGTTTGTACCTGCACAGCACATTGAATAACATGGTGGATGCTTTTATATTTCTGAGTAAAACAATTTGTGCTTCTGAATTTGTACAAACCTTTGGATAGCTTTAAACAAATGAGGCTTTACATGAGAAAAAGTATTTGTTGCAGTAACTATAATTTCTACTGTCATTTAAATTAATCAGGCTCACTTGGTACTTTCTATTAAACTGTTACAAAAGGGAATCTTTTTCTCATTTAACTTTTTCCTCTTAAGGTATAAGCAAATTTATTTCTTAGCTAGATCTCCTAAGGAAATGAGATTTGTGCATTGAAACTGCATAACTTCAATGAGTTGTAAATCCATTTGCAAATTTCAGTTAAATGCAATGGAGAAGTAAAAATCCCGAGGTATTGAAAATGCTTATAAGCTTCACAACATGTTCAGGGAGGGAGATAGGCCCTTGCAGACATCTGGTCCTAATTGCATGTGAAATCTCAAAAATTTCCATATAAACACTACCTGCTGACTGAGCACAAAGGGGAATGCAAATGAACTATCACTTTTACTGAGCTCTCCAGATCAAAATTTTATATGGACCATCAGAAGCTTAGACTGCTTCCGCTATGAGCTCTCTGAATAAGCAGAGGATTATTGCCTTCAAAGCTCCTTATCCAACCCCATCCACAAGAACTAAATGTGTTTCAATGCTATTTCAGAGGAAGGTTCACCCCCCGCATCTCTGCCAATAGCCCTAGCTAATACTTGAACAGAAGAGTAGCACTGACATGCGATGTAACTTCATCACAAAGAAGAATATACCTGATTAGTTCAATGAGGCATCTAGGGACCTACCCAATTCCAGTCATCCATGGGGAAAAAATACCAGCATACTTCGTAAACAGCTGGATATGCTCTTCAAAGTATTTCTTTGCTATTTTTTTTAAAAAAGAACATAACTGAAAGAATGGGTTTAACTGAAAGAATGGGTTTTCTGCAAACTTCTCTTTGAGAAGATGGAATAAATTCTGTCTCAGACTTACATGAACAAAAATCCCTCCAGTTCTTCAAACTCTCAAAAGTCAGAAATACACCCTCACATACAGGCACACACTATCAACACAATCACAAATTGGGAAAATAAAGCCAAAATTTCATCACAACTGATGGAAGCAGCTTCTTAAATTTACTTCATTTAGAGTGCATGCTAATTCATGGATGGTTACTAGGGAAGACACACAGTTAACATTAGCCTCTCGGGCTCTAGATATCCAAACGTAAATGTGATGCTTCTAATTCTGATGGCTATTATCAAACCTTCTCTGCTGCACACAGAAATCCTAATTTAAAGAAGGCAGCAAAGTGACATTTGGCTTGATTCTTTTTCACAAAAGGTTGTCCCAAGCTGAAATGTCTTTGGAAATTTAAATTATTAATATCCTTCTTGAGATTTTTCAAAGTGTTGTTTCCATTTCAACCAGTAAAGAATTGACTTCAGAGAAAACAGTTCTACCTGTGAGCATAATTAGACCTGTGAGAATCACACTTTTTATAACATTCCCATAGAATATCTTACATTCTAATATAGAATAAAACTATATTACCACTTAGTTTCAGGAGACCTCTATCTCACTTCAAAGTTGCCTTCTAGACCCATCGGTATCAACATTCGAATGACTGACAATGTTCAGAAACATCTGCTGACGTTATTAATTGTCAAAGAGCATTCATGATGTCAGGTCTTCATCTGCAGTTTTTAGTTGAAGTATATTTAGCCTTACATTGAGCAGATATGCCTCTAATGCAAACTGCATCCTGGGGTAAAGTTGTCCAAACTAGTCTGTGTACTTAACTAGTCTAGCATAGCAATAGAGGAGGACTGAGGCATTAACTTCAAATGCTTAACAGGTTTGCCTGTGCAAGCAGTTGCTCTAATAGCTAACAAATAATCCATTAATAAAATTTAGGTATCATCTGTAAAATAGGACTACAAATGAGAAAGTGAAAATACATTTGATTGGTGAACTTTTAATATGAATTGATTAAATTCAAAGAAATCACATTATTTGTACAAAGAGGGCTTATTTAATAACACAAGAATGTTCACCAGCAGCAAAAAATCAATGGCTTAATACAGAAAAATAAAAGGACACTGTATCTGAAGCCAAGAACATTTACTGCAGGGTTATTCAGAATACAAAGAAAAAAATGGATTCCTAAAAACATACCTTTAGACTAGCTACTATATTTTGCTCACTCTCTCACACACAATTAACCTGGGAAACATAGTGGTTTTCTAAGTCTTGATGTTTTTTTTTATGTACCGATAAATTTCTTACTATTGACAGTATGTCAGGCCACTAAAATACGTTCAAGGAAATAAAAGCTATATTTAGAAAACAAAAAGAACAAACTGGCAAGAGGAAAAAACTGCAGCTACAAAGAACTTGGAAGAATATATGCAATATGTAACAAAAGAGGTCATTCTTCTTGGAATGAATTGTAAACATGATAGCATTAAGCAAAGAGCTTACAGGAAAGCATAAGCCATGAGGTCACTGGTTCAAGAAAACATGATTTTGTTTTATAACTAGTTCAAGAAAACAGGCAAACTGAACTGTATGCTATTTTTCACGTTTCAGAGTGTTATGCACAGTACAATCAGGATTTTAAGTAGTTTTAATCCCTTTATTTTAAAAGATAAATTTACGCACCTGGGTTTCTACAGCTCATTTTGATGTCTAACATGGTACCACCTTCCTTTAGGTTCCTTCTCCCAGTTTTCAGGTGATTTCTTTAAACACCCTTCATTTGATTTAATTTGGTCTGATTTCATTTCTGGTTTATATTGTCATCATTTTCCCCCTAATATCACATCTCTGTATTTACTCTTCTCCCAGATGCCTCCATTATCTCCTTTATCATGGAATTTAGCTTTTCATCCTTAAATCTACTGATTTGCTCTCTATTCTAATTCCTTTTTTGCTTTCTGTGATGCAGCCTGACCCCTTTATCAGCTATCCCATCACTTTTCAGTCTGTCTTCTCTCTCTAAAATGACTCCTGAGAGACTCCACAGACCTGCAGAGCTGAAGCAGAGATCCCCTGAAGATCATCAGTGTCTGGAAAAGAGGAATTACACTTCCTGACATCTGAAAAGATGCCTGTTTCAAGGCTCTTCACTTGTACAGAACCAAAATTTTTATAGTACCACCAGAGTACTCTGTAGCAGTTGTTGCATTTGACATTCTTTTGGGGAATCTCAGAAATTTAAAAATCCTTTGTGACTTGAAAAATCTAAGTGATGAAAGGTGAATTATTAACGTCTCACAGCACAAAAGAGAATCATAGGAGGCTGGAAGAATGAGGAATAACTAAAAGAAACAACGCTTGCCTACCAGTCCTTAAAAACCAGACCATATGCCTATGAAAGCCTGCCAGTCAACTAGGTATGAAGAATTTTATTAATTAACCGAAGGATAGAATTTCAATGTACAGTCACATGAAATGTCTTCCCAGCTATAATAAAGCCAAAGTTCAATAATAAGCCTCAGAAGTATTTTTAAATATAATAGATATTTGAGATTGCACTGACTTATGGCTATATTCAAAGTACAAAGAGAATCTCCTCCGATGACATGAGACACATTAAATTATAAATTTACAGATGTCAATGAATACTTTCAGAGAATACATTTAATATCCATCAAATCAGTGCTGCAATTCTGAAGAAACACTATTTTTCACTGCTGAGAACAAAATCACCCTTAATCCTTGCCGTAGCTTAAATAGCTCAGCTGTTGATCACAGTGTTGTGACAAATATTTCTCTATATAAAAGGCTGAAGAAAGGCAGGCAAACAAAAAAATAAAATTCATAGTCAAACACAAAGCTGATCAGAGATGCAATGGTTTTAAATATCCCCACTTAAGGTCTAAATATGACTTCACTGGTCAGTTAATTTTCTTCCCACCACTTCATGGCACGTAATAGCTAAGAATCAAATCCTTTCATTTTATCATCTGGCCATTCGCTCTATAATTTATACACAACAGCAATCTTTTTAGAAGACATACATAATAAACTGAAGGTACCACGATAACATTTATTACAGGACCCAAAATGCCATTTGACTATCTTCTATTCCAACAAGAAAAAAGCAGACCCATCTTGGACACCATGAACTCTTGCCAAAAAAAATTACATTCCTTTGTTACCTTTTATAAAACCAAGTAACCTAAACCCACTAAAAATGTAATATTATGTTCACCCTGCCAATACCAGTTGACATGTTGGGAGGGAACGTGGCTCTTTCAGCGTGCCCCAAAGCCACAGCTTACCAAGCAGCCTGTTTACCTCCCACCAAAGCAAAATAATGTAATAGAAGGTCTCACCAGTACAAGCTTGCCCTTGGTTTTACATCATGCACTCCCATACACCGAAAGGAAAAAAGACAGTTCCTCAGAGACACTCAATGCCACTTACAGTTCCACAGCCAAACACACTGTCTACCCCAAAAACAATAGCAAGACCATGAATTTTAATAATGCTCACACACCCTCACCTTTTCTTCACCATATTAAACAGCCTTAAAATAAAGCACCATTGAAACTACTTTCTGTAATACACTTGTAAAGATAAACAATTATTAATACTTCCTTTAGCTTTTAAACATCATCCTTAGTCTCTTCATCCTTCAAAGGCTGACACAGACCTTTCAGGTTGTATCCCAATGGAGTAAGGAAAACCATATATATCATATTATGTTAACATAACAAAGTTTTCAATGTTAAATACTGACTACTGACATATGCTGCTGATCATAAAATATAATTAGTAAATTAGAAAACACATGGATTTAATAATGTATAGGAAATCTTTACTCTAAATAAATGTATTAGAATCAAGTGATTCAGAAAATGAAAACAATACCAAGCTGACATAATGAGGAATATTTTAGGATATTGGATCAACATCTTACCGAGAAAAAACACAAGGGTTATTTCAGGACTTGTTGCAGTAACTTCTGTTCCTGGGATCCACAACACGATTCTGATTTTGCGTCTCCTTTCTGGCTGAAGTACATTTTTAAATATTCTGTGAATTGAGAGAAATATTATTCTTTGAGTGTGTTCTGAAAAAGATAGAAATAGTTCATGCTATAAAACGATTTTGATCCATGCAAAATTATCCACAATATTCCAAGGGGTGAAGTCTTGTATACTAACAAAAAAAATAATTACATCTGCTTACTAATATTGATTAAGAATATATGTTGATTTTCCTCTTGATTAACAAGAATTATATAGTAAAGTGCTGGGCTACAGAAATAAGTAGAATAACATAGAGAAAAACATACTATTTCCACAGTATTAACTACTCCATCTTCTTTATTTTAATATTATTATTTACTTGTAAGAATATTCTACATACTGTAGCTATTTTTCTACAAAAATTTCTTCCAAGTGAGCAATTACAATCCCTTAACTTTCATCTTTAAGTTTTTTAGGTATTAAGACAAATTATCTTGTGACATCTTGACACAATTTCCCCATTGTGCAAACAATCTCAGCATGCTTTCAGCTACGCATCACTTCCAAAGTGGACTTCCACATTACCAACTGTATTACAACTAAATGAGGAAAGTGGTTATTGATGTAATAATTTTCCTTGAAGCTTAATGATTAATAAAAGGAAAAATCACACTTTTTTTCCCCTGTTTACATTCAAACTCCAGTAAGTATTTTGTTTTCAAGAAGCTTTTAACCTTCAGCTGGAGTTCATTGCTACTGCTGTCAGCTGGATTTTTCAATTCTTTCACTACAATTCTTTCAACTTTTTCAACACCAATTCTTTGAGTTTTTCAACTACAATCAATGCATCATCATCTATAACACCGCCTAACCTCTGTGCACACAAGATTCATGAAGTATTTCTAATTAGGAGTGGCTTAGGGTGCCAATTGCTCCACTGTCAGCACTTCACTCCCTACCAGGTAACTGTGGGCTCCTGCGCTGACAGTAAGCACCCCAGCCATGTGCATGCAGCACCCCTAAATGGCAGACCTCCCCCCCCAGAGCGACACGTCCAAATATGACATTGTGTTGACTATTCTAAACCGTTAATAATAGAAGTCATTCAGAGTGCAGGATATTTCAAATGTCATTAAAAAACCCAACATCTTTCTACTACAGCAAATATGAAACAGAAAAAATTAAAGGTAGATAGTATTTATCAATACAGAAATGATCAACGGTTGTGAATTCATACCAAGTTGCCTCCTTGAGTGAAGGGAGTTGGCAGAGAGGAGCCGTGAGACCAAATGACTCAGTAAGGTAAGTGGGACTTTTTTCCAAGTGCCAGAAGGAGAAAATAAAGTTTCCTACTCATTACTATTTGTTGCTTTGTTGCTCCTTTGCATCATTAATCTTCTTAGTCTCAGTTTGTTTGTTTGGGGTTTTTTATTTTCATTTCATGTAAAGTACATATGAACTGTAACTGATTGCCAACTATAACTTACAGGACATGCTTGTAGCAGAACAACTGGGGCCTTCAAAACCAGCAGATCCCAAGCAATCTTAAGGGAATCACAGAGGAGATTTTCCTCTGCAACAAAACTCAGGATTAAGCTCAGATGTTTTACTGAACGTGTTTAGTTACATAATGTAGCCACAAGAGGGAATCTCAACCCACTTGTTAACTCTTTTTTAACTGGTTTATCAAAGTCCAAGCCACTCACAAGCTAGGTTCTTCAATTTACAACAAAATCTCAGATTCACGACTTAAAACTCAAAATGTTAGTCTAAAGTGGTGCTGAAACTTACAGTATAGAGACACTGGAAGAGAAGGAACATATATAAGACTAAATGCAAGCTGCTTAACAGACACACTTGACCCTAGCCTACTTTGGATTGGGTTAGCTAAGGAGCAACAGGTCTTCCCCCACAGTGAACATGCGAGCTGGAAAGCTCCTGGCTCATGTACAAGGAGGTGAAAGCATCTAAAAAAAAAAAAATTTTTTTTTTTTAAAAAAAATTTGAAAGGTGGTTTTGAAGCCCAAAAAATGCAAGATAACCAGAGTACAGACCAAGATACCAGAGCTAAAATGAAGATGTATCTTTTCTATACTATGGACTAGCAGCCAACTACTTCGCTCTATCAACATTACTGCCAGGATGAGCCCAGTTTGAGCTCTCCCTGAACCGCAGCTGGGCGGCACGCCAGGTCCCTCCCCCTCGAGCAGGGGTGCTTCTCAAGGTTTAAGTTTTCTTGCCTGAGACTAAGAGAACCTTGCTTGCCCAAGGCAGAGAGATCCCTTAGCTACGACACATCTTCAGCAAGTGATTGATAGCATCTGAATTAATACTAATGAAACATTATTAATCCATGTAGCTACTCATTATATTATAAACAACATATAGATCATTCCATTAGGCATAAACCATTGTCCAAGTCTGAGAATAAGTTTGGACCTAGCTGCACCTAGGCTCCATAAGTAGTTTGGAAAGCAAGGGGGTTCACTCTGAACCTCATGACTCAAGGGGAGGGTCTTCCTACCCTTTGCATCTCTGGTCTCTGTG
>JAVJGJ010000002.1:27107620-27140084 GCA_035590215.1 Microhierax caerulescens
TGAGCGACAGGAATTGTACAGTTGTGCATCAAAGAAGTGGCTGATAAGATGAACCGTATCTGTCCCAAGTGAAATACCAGGACAACTACAGTGAACTTGTAGCATACCCAGCAAAAACATTATCTGCTTTTTTTTCCCTGATGGTTTATTTTTGTAAAGGATTTCCACAGTAAACAAACACTCTTGATGGACACTGTGTCAACAGTACGGTTGAAAAATGCTGGCCCAGACATCCTGATCACATTTTCAAAGTCCTTTATATTGTTTTTTTACAAAAAAATGTGACAGGATTTGTTTGCCATCTGATTATTACCTCCATGTTCATTCTTGCTTATTATTTCACTCTGTTTAAAAGTCTTTATTGAAACTTATTCTATGTGAAAACATTGTCCTTTAAATAATTATAATAATGAGACAGCGTATAAAATCTTCTTTCTTATAACATCTATCTTTCCCACCCATATGTTCATAAGCAGGCTACTTGCACTGGAATATTCATGAGGTATAAATAATAAAAAAAAAGCATGAAAGCCACTAGAGTGTAGGTAGAATATTTCCTCTCCTTGCTTGTTCTTAACTTTCAGTTAACTTTCTTACAAGTGTACAATAACTTGAAGCAAAATCTCTCCTTTGAGAGAAACTACTAAGCAACATTTCCAGTTAACAATGTACTCCATCTTTTAAATACACATATTGTCAAAGGATATTAATGCAACAGCCCCAGCCTCTGATAACCTAACACTGCTGACTATTAAGAGCATAGGTAGCTAGAGAAATTCTTGCAAAATTAAGCAAAAGAATATTTTTGTGCTTAAGCAGATGCTACATGCAGGTCATTTAAAAACAGTTATTGACAGTCTCTCACAGGTCAGTTCTCTTTCTACCAAACATAGCTCACTTTCCAAAACAGTGTTTTCATTTACCTCTCATCAGTTGGGTAGTTTTACCGCATCCTCTTAATTTTCCTTTGAGTCTCTACAGATACCACGCACTTCGTAGACAGTCTTGAGTTTAAAAATACCAACAAAAATACAGCAGTAAGAAATGAATATTTATGTTCTAAAATTTCTGGCTCATTATCCAGTATTTTCCAAAGAAACACTTGAGGATTTTTAGTAACTATAGCATCTTATAAACCATTACTATGGTATCTGCATAACTAATACTATATAGCAGTCTTGAAAAAGTACAACTGAAGGTAAATTTACTAATATTTTTTTGAGTCTTAAGCACTAACCCTTTCAGTATACTGTAGTATGGATGCACTATCTATAGAAACATGAATTGAAATAAACAGCTTTGTTCTTAGCTTAATGGCTACGTCTCCTTTGCTAACTCCAGAATTCTCAAACAAGCCACGAAACATTTAAATGAAGGTTTGAAAGAATTAGGATATTTCAAAACTCTCCATTATATCTTCATTTTGCTTTATGAAACTTTAATATGGTATTTCAATTTTATCCTAATTTCTTTTTGGTTGCTTTTTTAAGATAATTATCAAAATACAATGGACTTCCTTCAAAGTCCCAAACCCTATCTTCCAGCAGTAGCTGTTAGCAATCTAGTGAGATCAGTTTTCTTGTGGATAATCTTTCTGGGAGACTTTAGATGTTGACTATATATCTAGTTTACAAAATCTCTGCAAGAATTCCAGGGCACAATTTTTTGCTATGTTTGACTCTTCCCTGGCAGACCTAGCACAATACATTTATTAAATAAGTTTGTCATGTTGAACATCTTTGCCTTTTAGAGCACAGAATAGTAGAGCTAATCTAAGCTTGCACTGAAAAAGTCATCAATTTCACCAAGATGGTTTTGTAAGATGTAGTAGACATTGTAGATTTGCCCCTTCTTCAGCTAATGTATTCTGATTTTATATTGCTACAATACTGATACAATAGTATCAGTCAACCACATGTATTTTTAAGCTATCAAGGTTTAGAATCAAATGATCTTTCTGTTATTATAAATGTCTCCTTTAAACATAGCAACAAGCAATTGTATTATTAATTCATTCCAGTAAGACACATTTGCTTTCAAAGCAGTGACCTCAGTGAAATGGCTACATGGAAGAAAATAGTGAAACAAACAAAACCCCACCCCCACAAAAAAAAACAAACAAAAAAAAAACCACACAGGTGAGATTTATAACGGGGTTGTGATTTCTTCCAAATGATTTGGACCTGACATAAGGCCAAGTCTGATCCAGCTCAGCTGATTAAAGTCCCAAAGCTGTTGAGTTTACCAGACTACAGCGCACACTGTGCATAGGACTTGAAGTCCTATGACTTCAAGAACTCTGAGAAGCCCCAGGTTCAGGATAATATTCAGCTGGAAACCACTGTCAGCTGTCTGACCTCATGGCATCCCACAAAGAATAGCAACAAGTCATAACTGTCCTTGTTAGCCATGGTTTGGGTTGTATAAATTTTAGAGCCAAAACACTTCTGGTCAGCTTTTAGAATCATAGACTCACAGAACCATCATTTATCATAGCATGGTTTGAGCTGGAAGGGACCTTTACAGGTCACCTAGTCCACCACCACCACCCCACCACACCCCTGCAATGAACAGGGACTTCTTCAACCAGACCAGGCTGCTCTAAGCCCCATCCAGCCTGGCCTTGGACACTCCCAAGGATGGGGTCCACAGCTGCCCTGGGCAGCCTGCTCCAGCATCTCCCACCCTCAGGACCAGAGGCAGGTCCCCCAGCCTGCCCTCAGGGGCTGTGAGCCCCAGCCCCTCACCATCTCAAAAGCTGGGCCCACATCAGAGGCTTTACTGGACTCGGGAGACCTGATGCAGTTGTCAAAGTACCAAATAAGAGAGGAGAAAAGTATTTTTACTGCTATTTTCTTGGTTTGTTCTCTGTTTTGTTTTTTTTTTTTAATGGTTTATCGCTCACACATGAGAAGAGCTGCTCCCATGAAGCATCTGAAGGGACCTCGGTGCCAAGGCCAGCCCTTCTTCCTGGCAGAACTGCAGTCTTTGCTTCTCCAAAGGAGCAGCCCTCTCTCAAACTTCTTTGCTTGATCTGTTGATATTCTTTGTCCACCACCACGAAGGGTCTGCCTTCATCCTCAGCCACCCACTGGGCACCCTTCTTCCCCTCAGACTGCAGCAGCCCACCGCAGGGACCCCAGCAGCCCCTCGAGGGGCAGCTCCTGTAGCCCTGGCGCAGCCACCTGATGGAAGCTGCATGGTCTCATCCTTTTTTCTTGGGTCTCAGAGCAGAGGAGATGGCACCCCTTCAGGGGACTGGGGAGAAGAAAGAAGGGCTCACACCACCCAGGGCAATCCACAAATAATCATGGATGCAGGGAGACTGAACGGGTGAGCCCGCAGGATGGGCAGGCATGGAGGCCGAGCCTCCCAGCTAAGGCCCAGGCAGGAGGCTGGGCTGATGGCAGGGCGATGGCCAGGCACTCCTGCAGCAGCACATGATGCCATCATGGAGGGGAGCCCTGGCATGGTGGAGTGGTGCCAGGGGAGCCATGCTGGAGGTGGATCCGCTTCCATTGGGTCTTCTTGGTCTTCGCATGGATCCACCTCTGTGGGCTCCACATTGCCAGCCACACGAGTGATAGCCACCGCTACCATGCAGCTGATGGTGACCCCCCTCTGAAGCTGCCTCCTCTTCTTCTGCCCCTCCTGCAGCCACCTCTGCCTTCCCATGCAAACAGGGACAGCCCCTCGCCGTGCTGCCGCGGGACCCCTTTGTTCTGATCGTGCTGGAATCCAAGGGCCTCAAAGGGGGTGTGGGCCAGCTGCCACTGTGCCGCAGCCATAGGGTCTGAACAGATGGCAGTGAGGTACCTCACAATATCAGGAGGCCACTGTGATGGCGATGCTCGTGGCCCAATAATTTTGTTCTGGGAGTCAGGGGGGCCGTGGCCCAAAGGATGGCCTTGTGTGGGAAAACTAAGGGGGCTGGGGGGACCGAGTGCCCCTGGGCACAGGGACTTCCCTCCACCTCCCCTTGTGTGCTTGGGCTCCAGGTCCCTTCTCAGCCAAGAGCTGAGTAAATACTCCACATGTCTCAGAAACACAGAGGGTAAGGGTGGAAGAGTGCTGGCTTCTCTCTTAGCAGTACAGCTCAGGATACAGTTGTACAACAGAAAGAAACCAGGACATATATTTAAGACCCTACAGTTGTACTACATGACAAAGACAAATTGTTGCTAAACCTTCAAAAATGCATTATTTTAAATATAGCTACAGGTTGTAATTAATATTAGTTATTAATATAAATACATAGAAGTGAATAAAATCCAACAGACAAAAGACTGAGCAGCAATTTCCCCTTGGGCATAGTCTTTAGTAAAAGATTCACTCAATCATTCTCTGAAGTTCTCCCATCAGGACAAACAGAGCATGTGTCCAGGAAATTTAGATGGCAGTGTCTTGAAAACAAAGAAAAGAGCATGTCCAAAGCATTTAACAGATGTCTTTATACATTTTGAGAGAACCAGAACCAAGGACTGGAACAAGATGTTCTGTGCATTATTCTCTCATCTCCCCCATTGAAATTGCTGCCTGTAATAGTGTTGGTAGCTGGTTTATGGTCTTACTATCACTGATTCAAAGTGGTTTTAAATACAGTTATAGTTTTAACAATAGTTCTCCAGCCTAAGTGGGAATTCACACACTCCTCAGGGGATGTTTTACTACCGTAAGACAGAAACAGCTTAGAACATGGTTTACCTTCACTTAGTATTTGCTGACCATAACATTTTTTTTCCTGCAAACTGACATTTTAGAGACACATGGTCCCAGTGCCTTCATCAGTTCCAGTGCTAGAAGTAGGTGTATACAAAAAAAGGAAAGATCTATAGAAAATGTGAATTACTAAATTATTCCTAGCCTGATGACATAGCAATGCTCACCAGGAAGAATTTTTTAAATAGCTTTTTGATAGTCCAGCAGGTAGTTGTCTCTGACCTCTAAAGATGGACACTGAAGATTCCTGTGCAAGTCAGCCTCAAAGGCAAAGATTTCCTAAATCTTTCTTGCATATGCAGCACAGGAAGAGAAAGTCATTTCAGATGTGTGGGGTAAGAAGAGAAAGAAGCTGACAATGTAGAGTAGGAGAAGAAAAGCAGCAGGGATTTTTCCCATCAAGGTTTTGTTACATACTTCTAATTATATTTGCTCAGAAATAATACAGGTGTTTATATTTAGGCTGATAATAAAAATAAAAAGACAGTAGAAATTGCAAGAAGTGTTTCCATAGCTATTTCAGTGTTCTTTCATAAGATGAATTATTAACAGTAATACCGCATTTTTGAAGGTGGAGGTGCAGAACAGTGACAATACATTATTTGCAAGCAACAGTCTTAAAATGGTAGCAATCGAGCGACACTGCCTCGTGCTTGCAATTGTTAAGAGTTACACATTATCCTATCAAGGGGGAACAACACATGATTTTACTTCTAACCCAGATAGTTCAAATGTTCAACAAGATGAACCATCATGAATTATTTACAAGCAGGCCATACAGAATTTACCTTGCCAAAATTATTCATCAAATATTCTGTAAATAATTTCAAAAAGCATCTGGCTCAGAGCTACCAAGTTTTGTATATGGATGTCATTTTTATGCAAATTGTCTCAAATACATCAGTATGTTTCAAAATAAGACATAATCAATGGACAAACTGTTCTAACTTTACCAGTTATAGCAGATGGCAGGATGCAGAATGTCTGGAGCCTGCCAGATACATGGCTTTGTCTAGAGAGGACAGCCTTGGCACAAATGCCACCACAATGCCAATGACCATTATTTCCTTCCTCCCCCCCGTCCTTCTCTAGTTATACCTTCCACTTTCAACTCCAGTAGATTCAGGTCTGAGATTTGCTTCTGGAAAGAGGACATTCACACCTACCCTGGCAGCCCAGCTGGGACTAGACATAGGAACAGATAAATGCCTTAGCACAGAAGTATACCTGTTTTCATCAGTTACTTTCTGACAAAGACCAAGAGCATCTTTGGTATGAAAAAAAAAAAAAAAAACAAAACAGTACAAAACCCAAGGTTGTTCTCACATATTCCACTTGCTTCTAGAAATCTGATTCTTAGAAGCCTCTTGAACCTTAGATGACTAGGCTACTACACACTCTGGCTCTGTTTTTTATTCCATGATTATATCAAATTATTTTCTGAACTCTTAGTTTTCCCCCTATTGCATCCTGTGACAGTAAACCCCACAACATAATTCACTAGCCTAAAGGAAAGCCAAAACAAAACAACCTCAAAAGCTCCAAACCTTTGTTTTAACAGTGCTGCCCAAGAACTTCATATCAAAGCCCCAGGAAAAGCAGCATTGCCAAATAAAATTAAAAAAAAAATACTAGAAATTGAAGTTATCATAGAATATCTCAATTTGGAAGGGACCTATAAGGATCATCAAGTCCAACCCCTTTCTAGACTACCTAAAACAGAACCACATGACTAAGGTCATCATCCAGATGCTCCTTGAACTCTGAAAGGCTTGGTTGCATTCCACAATAACACTGCACATCTATACATTTCAATTTTAGTACAGCCTCATGCAGAAGACAAACAGCACTGGAGGTATTAAGTCTGGTCAAACCAGCTATCAGAAGATAAATTCAGCTTCCAAACCAGCCTGCTCTCAACAGGCTTCCTCCAGTGCAGAGACCCAAGTGTGAAAGCCTTAGCCACTTCTCCCCCCCAGGTGCAAGGGGAGAGCAATCTTTGTCAGCTCTGCTCTGGGCACAGCTGGTACCTGTTGAGCAGCACTCTTCTACTCCCACAGCTTAACAGAACTCTACTCCTCTCCCAGAGCGTCTTAATCACAAAATCAGAAACACATTATTTGTGCTACTTCTCAATGTAAAGCCTTCAGTTCAATTTCTGGTAGCATCATCTCTTCAACATAACTCTGACTTGCGCTGGATCTCACTATTAGACCTGAGCAAATTAAAAGCATGCAGAGGTCACTTTTTACTACACTCAAACCTTAACATGAGCATTTTGAGAAATGTGATGTATTGACTGTTCCCACTCAGGACTCGCTTGACTCTGAGTTCACATGTGAAGAGGAGGGGCTACATGACTAGCTTTGCTGAGGAATAGAAGAAAACACAGCTACGCATGCAGGATAAATTTTGCAACACTTTGGAGCACAGGAGCTCTAAAGGGCAAAGAAAGAAAAGTTTGTGTACTGAGGAGCAACCTCCTCTTAGAGGGGGAAAACATTTCAAGTTGCAATGAAGTCAAAGGACTCCACCTAGCCTTTAAAAAAATAGTTTATATAAAGATAGAAAGTTTGCAGCTAGGGCCCAAAAGTTCTGCTGTTTTTAAATTTCAATACAATTTCTTGCTCACATGCACTCAAATTATGTATGCTCTTAAAACATAACAGTAGTGTCCAGCACAGCATTACTTTATTAAAAAAATAACAAATGTGGCACATTTGGAAATTATTAAAACCCCTCACCTTTCTTCTCATTCTGTGATTCAATATGCTGCCATACAAATTGGTGGAGTTGACAGTAATATAAACAGAAAACTCAGTTAGGAAAAACTCCAGCATCTGAGTATTTATGTCCCAGTAGATTTCTACAACTTCTATCCTACACAGCTGCTGCCAACGGCTCCAAAGGGAATTAGGTAAGAAGAAATTTTTCCAAGGACTTCATGACTTTTAAGCCAACATAGCTATCATATGCTTTCTTAAATTCTGCTGTCTGAAAGTCTAAAAGCAGTCATTAATGTTTGGCCCAGATATTGCCTTAAAGAAAAAAAGAAGGAAAAAAAAAAAAGACTAATTTCCTTGTAATTGAGAGCAGCACTCTAATATGATAGCTCTCAGCTCTACCAATTTACTGTGTATTGCATCCAACAGCCTGTATAGGAAGCNNNAAGGTTTCATTTTTATACACAACATACTTTAAAGTAATGAAGGTCTTTTTTTATTCATCATAAAAAAAGAAATTACAGGACATTATCCTAATCTTTAAGATCTTTTCCCTGACTCTACAGCAAAAGCTCAAATATTTGATTACTTTTCATATTTATGTTTATCAGATGTTGGATGTCTTTCTCATATTCCAGGAAAGCACTACTTAGATTTGGTCTAAGTAAAATCCAAACATTTATTATCTAATGATTTCTGACTTGATTATATATATATATAATAAATTATAGGAGGTCACAAGCATACTTACTCCAGCAGGCTGGAGTTACATGGCAAAAATAATAGCAATTGTCGCCACATTTATTTGTATGTAGCAAGGCAAAAGCAGCTGGATGATATCTTAACACACTGGCTATTTCCCAGCATCCTCTTGAACACATCTGTTTTATTTCTTCCCCACAAAAATACTTAGAGAAGTAGAATCAGTACTTCTATTGCTTCTTACATTTCAACTTAGTCTAACACTTTTTTTACTACCCCAAAAAAGATCCTAGCAAACAGCCTCAATATCCTAATGCAGCAAACAAGCCAGCCTTTTCTTTTTAAACCAACAAGCAAGGTCAGCCTAATGTTTCTAAGAAACTACAGAACTTCAGCATTCTTCTTTAGCCTTAGTGCACTGCACTGAATATGCTTGACAAATTGTCTGCTTCAGTTTCTGTAAAAGCAGGATAGGTCAATAGGATCTATAACAGATGGTAAATTATCTTCTCCTGGCACTATTCGCAGCAGCAACAAATAAACTGCAAAAAAATATTAATATATTGTTAGGTCACTAATTTATTTACATAAACACCGTTTCAAAAACAGAAAGTTACTTTCTAAACCAACTGGTTTTGTAACAGACGTTGCAGCATCAACTGATGCAAATTAAATAACAGGCGATGGCTGAAGCAATACAAATGTACCCATTTCAGACACCATTATCACTTCATACATATCCCTTAGGACCAGATTAAAAATACCCATATGCTCAGGAGCCCTTTGGTCTATGAATAGTTTGTCGAAGTCACCAACTTCTACACACAGTAAAAACCTTTCCATAGAACAAGAGCTTCCCAAACTGGCTTTCCTACACATTTTTATCTATCACACAGGAAACAGGAAATTCTGCATCAATTTTTACATTTTAATTAATTCAAGCATTTTGGAAAGTGAGCTCCCTTGCAGTTTCCCGGAAAAGCTTTTTGAAAGAGGTTCTGAGAGCTTTTGCAAATACTAAGTGTTAGGCCAACAAAATATCCAAAGCATTCCAATTAAAAAAAAAAAAAAGTTTCACTTTGAAAATGCCACTTTGCTAATAAGAAGCTTCATACAACCTTGACTCACGTAAATAACTTCCACTATTTAGTTATTTAGTATATATAGCACATAGTATTTAGAACAACCCAGTTCCAGGGGTTTTATAAATTCTTCAGAAAACTAAGCACTGTTATTAGAACAAAATATCTGGTCTTGATTTTATTTTCCAGCTTCTTTTCCCACTTTCCTCTGGGTGGGATAAAAATATTTTAATATTTTTATCCACAAGCCAAAGATCTATCACAATTAATACAATGCTAATTTCAAATAAATACCTTAACAAAAGTAGAGCTGCATTATACAAACTTTACCTTGAGCTGAAAATCAAGCTATCATTTCAGTACCTTTCTATTATGTAACTAAAAAAATTCATTACTAATTCTGCTTTCTTTCTGCTCTTAAATACTCATACCAGTGCCATAGACACAAAGTGAAAGTGGGTAAAAATCTTAGATGCATATAGGTAAAGTAAAGGTTTTATCTGGAAATGAAGGAACATCAGACCACCTACAGCCAGCAAAGTTTTGTTATGCAACATCAGCTCCCCTTAGTACACCCATTCAGCTTTATTATTCCTAATAGGACTAAAAACCTGACAGTTTTAATCTGAAAAATTAAAACAGTCTTTACCTAACCACTTAGGTATTAGTTATTCCAGGAAGGATTTGTTAGATCAATCCTGAACCATTAAAAAGTTTTCGTAATGACTGGAAAGGGTGAGACAATTCACAATTTATTTCCATGAAAGCTGAATTAAATCACATGGAGTGATATAGTCGATTCAGAAAGAGCAACAAGTCAACGTTGCGTGCTTTCTGAAGAAGAAAAAAAAAATTCTCTCATCTTCACTTCCTACAACAGTCTCCTCCAATTTCCACAGAGAAAAATCTAATTGATACAGGCATTTAAGTACCTTTACAGTAGTTTGCACTAAATACTTGGGGAAAACAAAAACAAACCAGTTTTGAGCTTTTGATATTACTTTCCAGACAGTCCTAAAAAGATAGGACTCTACCCTGGGCCCTGTAAATTGTGCAAATAAGACTTCATCTATGGCTACTCCAGCTTTTTTTGGACTACACAATATTTACATGCAGACTTCTGCTTATTATGGCATTGTTTTGATAAGCTTCCTCAGCCTCTTTCTTCAGTTGTGCAGCTGGCTGCCTTTGGATATTTCACAAATATCTCCATGACATTTCCTCAGTTGGGAGTGCCAATATTATAATAATAATATATAATAAAATTTTACAATTACCACTGTTTTCTTAAGAGCTAGAAGATATAAGCTAAACAGTCACCACTACAAACCAGTTCTGCTAGGTTTCAATATCATTGCCATTGACACTATATAACCAAATTAGGGGTTTCCATTCTGTTACTCTTTTGGGAAAAAAATAAGCATCAAGGCACTCAAGTTTTGTCATGTCTGCAGGTAATACAGATATATTTGCCCAGCAAATCACTATCAAATTCAAAGGCTTGTTTCTGAGACTATCGAAAACCCAGAGTTAACTGCCAGCATCATTTACCAAGCTATATAGACCCTTAACACTGCACTGGCTACAAGGACACAAAAGCAAGCATCTCTAGACAACTTGACACTTAGGCACTTGCTCCTAACATTTTCCATTTACTGATGACTGTTACTAAAATTAAGCTTTTTTCAGATTTTGTTAGTTTTCATCCAAAGGCATGACGATGTATTTTTGGGTAGGAATTCAAGTGTCTTTTGGAAAGTAGCTTTGACTTTCAAATGTATATCCTATTCTTCTGCTTCTAGATAGTTTCATTTGCTTTTTAGAGTGTTGTGCTGTATGTCAAAGTTCTAGCGGAGGTTTCCTAAAAAATACTTACAGCAGCTAAATACAGATAGCTTACAGAATAAATATAAAAAGCTTACAGATAGTACTGGTAAGGTATGGAATAAGCTAAGGTATGATGATCACCTACCTATTAATTTGCATCCAAGTTTACACATACGTAACTAGGCTTTATATTAACACATTAAACAAATTAGCCAATGGAAGATGCTTATCAAAGCTTCACCAAAAGTGTACACTATGATTAGCTATCCAGAAAAGAATTCTCATCTGGGTAATTCTGTTCATTATTTCAGTTTTGCTCATCTAATATACTACTACACTAGTCATCCATTCACTGAAAGTCAGAGCCACATTTCAAATGAGATGTCGATATCAGTGTACTTGAGATTTTCTTCATAACACAGCAGCCATACCAACCATATATTTAATAAAACAGAACTCTCTGAAATGGTGAATTGGATTGCAATTATTTTTTTTTTTTTTACTTTCTACTAGCTAGGTTGCAATATTAAGTTCGTAATTTATATCACAAACATTAAGCTGTGTTAGCCCTTGAAATGCTTTTCTCATTAAACTGTTCTTTGCTTTGGTGAGTGTTACAATCTTGTGATGTAGAATCAGAAAAACTTTAAATGAAGGAGAAGTGCGATATAGACAATCAGTATTGTTTGTAGATATCTTCTGCAATCATTCATAATGCAGAATCATTTTACTTTCCTGATAAGGTTCTCTGTCGTACTAAAACAGTTAAATCTGTTAAATTATTCCAAAACACTCAGTACCTTCAGACTCCCTTAGACTCTTAGGGACGTTTGGTTTTTGTTTGGTGGTTTGGTTTTTTTAAGCTAAAGAAAGTAAGCTAAGCACCGACACTATTACCAGGATTGCTACCTTACACCTAAGGCTCACCCGCGGTTGTGTTTCCAGCAGCCATTTTTATTTTTTTAAATAGAAGGATTTCCATACAAAACCCAGTAAAACATCAAAGAACACTGCAAACAGGCAGTTTAAAAAAAAATCTCCTAGTATATGAGGCTAAAAATAAAAATTAAGAAATGTTCTAGGCATACCTTTTCTACAGTCATTGCTACATAATTGGTAACTCCTTGTTACATTATCAGTTAGGAAAGAGAAGCAATAGTAACTTTTTCATATAAGTAATAAAAGACTGCCACTGTGCACAATTTACTCATCATGCACATTCCTGTCACTTTAAAGTTACCAATAATTAACCACACAAAAATACTGCAGAACATTAAATGCAAATAGGGACTGGTGCCCATTTCTCCAAGGAAAATTTAATTTGAACACCTGCAACCCCCTTAACAAGCTTTTCATTGACACCAAGTACTTCATATTTTTGTTTCAGATTACAATAAGCTTCCCTTTGGGCTATCAACATAGCACTGAAACCTAGGCTCCAGACGTTTATCAGGACATATGCACATGAAAGTAACCTAAAATCAGGCCTTGAACTGGAAAGTCACTGAAACAACATGTATACAACCCATTCCAATGCCATTACAATTTCTTGCCACCTAACATCTGTCACACAACATACCCAAACGCCCAGCTTCACTTTCAGATCTGCCGACTGTTTTCAGTCAAACCATTTCCAGGTCTACAACACCCTGCTCAAACCAGAACAATGCAAAATCTGAACTTCCAAAGTCATAATTCAGTAGACACAATCACAAGATCTTTAACTACAAACTGCAGTTGGTTGGCATAGCAAAAGGAGAAAGTTTGCTGACCAGAACAAAATTGGGAAAGAGTTAGATCACTGCTGGAAGCGGTACGCTCCAGCTCCATCAACACCAGCAGCCTCCGAGAGCTCAATAAGAACTAAGGCACAAAAGGAGTGGAAAGGAAGCACACATTTTACCAGCAGGGCAATTCTTCCTGATTTTTTAGTAGCTCAGAAATTTAGCATAACATAGCAGCCTTCGAGACTGCATTTTCCACTGGAGACAAAGTGGATTGTCATACCATACTAATTACAAAATTGTTAATAGCTCTAGAGAAAAGATCTGCCAGTTGGACAGCCCTAGCCCAAAATAAAAAGCAATGTGTGAAATAAAGTCATCTCTAGAGGCACATGGGACAGCATAAACATAGCTGCTGTTCTAGAATGGTGCAACGCACTCCTGGCAATGAAACTAGCTATTTCTATGGAAAATGTTTAGTAATTTGTTTGAAGAAAAAAACAAAATACTTCCTCCTCCACAGATACACACATTTGGTGCTAATTTGTTCAACCAAAGGACTTTCAAACTGTCTTAGCATTCAATTCCTCTGATCATCTTCAATTGATAGTAGAATGCTGTTCACCTAGAACTTTCACAAGTCAAAACCCATACCAATTCACTGCTCTGTTCAGTCTTGGAAATGGATTTGTTCTAGTTCTCTTAGAAGTTGAGCATTGAAGCAAACCTTGTGGTATCCCTCTATAAGCAAAGGACAGTATAAAGGACATTAGGAGTTAAGAAGCTTGAGTCTTTGCTGTAACCCATGTAAGATGTCATAGCTGGCAACTGGAAAAGAATCAAAGCTAGACCAAAGGATGAAATACTGACTTTTTCTGCATTGCATAAACAATCCTATTATATTAGAGTTCATGTATTAGACTGTATGTTTATGTACAGATTATTTTGGAGAACATTCCTATTACACTATCATCTTTCTCATACCTAAAATCAAGTCATAAGGTCAATAGTTGTGATACAGATCAAACCCCAAGAAGGTTCACTGCAGGTGGTCAGCTTTCCCTGCGTTAAACATTTCAATGAACAAGAAATATTCTAGTAAATAAAGATGCTTTGAGACAAAAACTCCCAAGACCGCATCTGTCTGGTTGCCACTTCTTACCACACTATTAGTAAAAATCACCTGTCACACTGTATCTATCTTTCAAGGAGAACACAGCTCCTCTTTTACATCTGCTAAGTGCTTCTGACATACAGTTATCAGACTCTTAGCACCTTCCCATGTTCATTCTCCTTGCAGCGCAGCATTAGTATCTCCATGGGAATAACAACTACCTCAGTGACATATATTATAAATGAGCTCTTTACCATTAGCCATTCAAGTTTTATAGAAAGAACATATTCTACAAGGCTTTTATTGCAAATATTTGCATAGAAACAACCTTGCACTGAAGAGAAGGCTGGACAAAAGGCAGAGAAACCCCACAAACTGTCAGGAGTATGAGGCAAAGGGAACACCTTGTAATGCCTTGATTTCTAACTAGAAAGCAAGATGATTGAGGCAGATAGTGTATCTGAGCTGGTCAGTTGAGGGTGCTGTTATTGTTTGGCCACTGCAAGACCTCCTTGACTTAGCAGAGCATGAAATCATTACAAAATGGTTAATGCCTCCATACCTAGGTAGCTATACCTTGGAAAACAAAAACATTATTTATACCAAAATACAGGCAACAGATACAACTAGAGTAATTTTATCTTCTGGTTACCAAGGAGACAAGTGACCTCTACATGCTTCTCCTAACAAGTGTATCAAAGTCATATCATAATAAGTAAAGCCATAAAAAACATAAGAAAATTGCTCAATGCTAGAGAGACAATCGGCTCCCCAAAACTAAAGCTTAACAACTTGGGTAGTTTGTTTACCGGTACAGCTTCACTCTAGAGGTGCCAGTTCACAGCCTTCCTTTCACCAAAGCGTTCACTGTAACGGACATTGCCAATCTTTATTTTAAAGAAGGGAAATACACAGGCAAGAAGGGCTCCGATACGGAAGCACAGACAGTACAGTACAACTCACACACGACTGGGGCAGTAATCTAACTTCAGTACACGTGGGGCAAAACTTCCTGTGGTCTGAAAGCCATCCTTTCATAGCCCATCAGCAGTACTTTGAAGCAAATATTTATGTTGTATAAGCAAGTCTCTTATTTCAGTCTTCCAGAATCTCAGGAGGATTCTGCTTTCTTCCTCAGCCAAGCTCAGGAAACCTACTGGAGCCCACAGCACATATAATCGTATTTTCAATGCCCTCCTAATCTCCAGCAAGCAGATTTATTTTGGCAAGCCATACAGTTAAAGAGATTCTCTGTCTTCTCCCACTTCCCCATCAAGTATCACTCACACATTTTCAACATACTAGGTAAAAACTGAACTAGCTTTTTCTTTGAGAAACTGCTTTAAGTTTCTCTAGTTAAAGTTCACTGCCCGTTCCCAGACACCTGCACACATTTAGACTTCCTCGTGTCCCTTACCCTTATTCTCCTGCTGTTTTTCTTCCACTTAGTCATTTCAGGCAGAATACTGCAGTAATACAGAGCTGGAAATGGTGAGCTGCAGGACTCCGGTGGGCCACAGTGAGCAAACAGCATGCAAATAACAAACCTGTGGTAAGTTAGGACTAATTTCACCTTGTCCTAATCAATCTCAGCTGATGGTAATAAAGGGAAACCAAGAGATCATCAGGACACCTGAAAGCCCTAGATACCAGTTCTGTTTTGTAATCATGTAGTAGATAAACAGGTTCTTTTGTGGTGAATAGGACTTGGAAAGTGGCTTTAAAATATTCACAAATGTTGATGTAAGTCCTTGCATTCTAAACATATGTCTGGGCACAGACTAAACAAAAATAATAAAAAAAAATCATAAAATGCACAGAGAAAAGGTTTTGTTTCAGGAGACAGAAAAAAAAAAAAAAAAAAAAAAAGAGAGCCAGAAGAGTTATTTTGGACCTAACTAATAAAGCATTTGAGAATATAAATGTGTGAAGGTGTTTTGAATGAGATCACAGAGACAGAGCCCATGATTCTGAGGAAAATAAGAAGTGAGAAAAGCTGAACAGCAACAGGAGAGCTATAGGTCAAACTCACAGATGCATTAAAGGGAGCGCAATGCTAACACAAGAGAAAAACATTAGAATGTAACATGAGAACTAGGGGTTGCAATGCAAAATGGATTAGCAAAAAGACACAAGCAGCAACAAGAAACATAAAAAACAAGACCCAGAAAAATGCAAGCCCAGGACTTCCCCAATAAGGCAAATAACTAAAGCAAATAAACATAAAAACCCCAAACTCATTCAATACCAGTTTTGCTTATTCTTTGCAGAAGACTAAAGGATCAGATATTAAGTACAATTAGCAATAAGACAAAAGAAGTTTGGGAAAAAAAAAAAAGAAGAAAAAACCTGAAACAAGCAAAAAACCCACCACCACACAAAACCCCAATGTACACAATCACAGAGATATCTTACCCAAAGGTATCTGGCTATTCCGTTCCTCTTGATCCTGCAGCTGGTAAAACATACATAAGAGAAAGCAACAGGATAAAAACCCTGCGCTGAAGTGGCCTAGCAAAGGCTTACCGTGCCTCTGTCACTGAGCAGGGCTCCGAGCCACTACAAACTCAACAGAATTGTCACTCATTTTCTTTTACTCACCACCTGCTTGGATCATATACTTCCCACTATTCATGATGAGTTTTGCAGCCAGCCAGCTGCAATCAGGCTTCTCTCCACTACAGAATTCTGCATTTTTGCATCCTTTTGTTGACATATACATATTGCTGCATCCTATTCTACATCTTGACTAGTCAAGCACGCCTTACACTCTTACTTGGTTTTTAATTCTCTCCTTTCCAATTGCTTGCATAAATGATAGTCTTTCACCTTATATAGGACAGGCAAATAGAGTCACTACTCACAGAAATTTATTTTTAGAGAAAAAGTGCTAAGTTACCACTTTTGTGTTCCCTATCCTCAAGGCTCTCTGACAAACTTATATAGCTCATTCATATAGTATCTCCCTGCTACTGTGAGCTTTCTCATTACACAGATAGAAAGGAAAATTAAACAAATCAGAAATCAAACGTTGAGCATTCACAGTCCTATGCTCACTCCTAATTGTCCTTGGAAGCACAGCCTCACCTAATTACAAGATCCTCAGCAGTTGCAGCTGGTACAACCTGACACAGGTGTGTGACATCACTGCAGAAACGAGATGAGAAACACAGGACTCTTGCACAGATACCTCTGTGACAGGGAATTTGCCAGAATCCCTGTGCTGATAAGCATTTGATGATACAGAAAGTTACACAAATAGGCAGACAGACCAAACTAGATAAGAAGAGATGTGATACATACTGACAAACACATTTCAGGGTACACGCCTTAGAGCACAGTCAGCAGAAAGCCCAAGGCAAAATGGTATTTTATTAAGGTAAATCACATAGCATGAAGCAAGGTATCAATCCTTTTCATCTCATAAAAAATAATAATAGCAAAAAAAGACTGCTGTACACAGTTTAAAGAAAGGTCAGACTAGTATGAACCTTAGTCATGGAATTCTTACCAAGACTGCTGGTTTTAGAAAGGCTTTTCTCTTTCCTACTGGCAAGCAACAAAGCATCTGTCTGCGTTCAAAAGTCTTCAAACTAAAAGCACAGTAAGAGACTCAAAACCACTAGTATGCTATAAAGCTATAAATCAAAAGCTGCAGTATAATTTGGCTAAGAGTGAGGGGCTTTTTCTTGACTAATCAAAGCTCTTTAGGTCCCGGTCTTTTATGAGTTACCAATAAACTGGTGAGAGAGATTTGCAGCTGCATGTCAACCTCATTCCATGAGAAGTAAAGGACCTTCTTTACCTGCAGTAAATGGTATTGTGGAATTTGCTATGTTATCCCTGATTTACCCCAGAGTAGCACAGGATCCCTGTAGCAGAAAGTCTTCCAGGGATTCACAGCTGCTGGGTGCAAGTCCTTAGCTCAATATGGTATCATGGAATTATTTAAGTTGACAAAGACCTTTAACATCTGTAGCGCTCCAGGAAATTTAAGTATTGACAGTCTTCTTTTACACTCCTCATCATCCTCTTTAGAGAAGAGTTAAAAGTTGGCAATAACCATGTATGCAGGGTATGCCCACTTGATACTGAGCATTTACTGAAATCTCTTCATAAAGAGAATCTAATCTGACAGTAGGGCATTAAAGTGTGCTAAGATCTTGCTCAGTCTGAAAATTCAAGATGTGAAAACCGATTTCTCATTACAGAAGCTGTGTTAACAAACTATGTTTATAGTCTAATTTTAATTTGGGTTTTCTGCTCCCAACCTACCCTGAGAATGTTAACCTTTCCAGTTAAATTCTACTATTTACAGCTAGGATATTGCACTTAATTCACAGCAAATCCTTTGCAAAATTAATAATCTTATTTTTTGGAAGACAGAATATATTTTATAAATACACTTCATCATCAAAAGGGTTACATATTTTAAAAATTCTACCATTCAAATGATTGAAGAAACATACTTGAGCAGCTGCCTAGAAGCATCCCCTCTTGAGAAGTATTTTTGAATGCATCAGTGAAAATGTGCTTAGACTGAATCCAGTCTATATGAAAAATCACAGTATGTATACAGCTTTTTTGATAAGCTCATCATGTGTCCACTAAGAAAGGCTGTACTACGTACATATATGCTGGTTGGCTTGGATGAAAGCCAGATTTTTGAAGCGATCAGCTGCTGTGTAGAGATCATAGCAATTTGACATATTTTTCAAGACAGCACAGCACACAACGTACTCCCTGTGCTCCTCCTAAAGAGAGTAACTTCGTGGAAAAATCTAGCCCTAAGGGAAGGGACGGGGTGGAGGGTTGGAGCCTTTTTCCTTATGCTCTGAAAATGTAATGTAATTGCACAGAGACAAGCTATACACAACCCCCCCCTTCTTTCTAATAGTCCTATTAGTATATATGATAGCTTTCTGTGAAAAAGATAGTAATTTCTAAGCATGAAAATGTGTATATGTATATTGAGTTGCGTATGCAAATACATTATCTCTGCATGCTTTTGAATTAAAAGTTTAGTCAGGATTTGTACTGCTGAGATATAAACTCAATTTATTTCTTTATCAAAGTAAACAGCACAGAAAGTAACAGCTATATGTTGCTAAGTCAGATAGTCAAGAAGGTTTGAATTCCAGAAAACATAACAAAGAACTAAATTCAGTACTCCACACGCCACTCTCTCAAGGTTAGGAAGAGGACAGGAGCAGCTGGACTAATTAGTACTGAGGTTATGAATCAGCACAGGAGGGACTGTAAACCTAGAATTACTGTTGGATTAGTCCTCTATTTTGGACAAAACTTACTTTTGTAAGGCTGGCTACCTAGGGAATAGAACAGGTTGCTATCACTGGGCTAGGTTTATTATTTGGAATAAGGCTCAGACCAAACTATGAACAGGGATCAGGAAATGAAGGGCTAAAGAGCTAAGGTGATGCTGGATGCTAGAAATGATAAATGAGAAAAAAGCTATCTTTGTATAGGAATCTGGAGCATGTTTAATCTAGACTCATTGCTGCAGCTGGACAGCTTCCAGAGAACAATATTCCAAAATATAACTCTAATTCCAGTTCCAGCCTGAGTAGATACAGCTTTCTTCCACCTGATACATTTATGATGAAAGCACAAGTTAATGATTTATAATTTAAATGGGAAGTGCAGGTCATATGGCCAGGGATATATTCAGGGATGAAAGGAAAAAAAAAACAACATTAGCACTAGATCTTTAAAGGAGTTTCTAGCATGGGAAGACAAATAACAGCCCAGTAGTTGCAGCTTAGACTGTAGTTAGGGACTGCTTAAGAAAGGAGAGCCTACAAAGCTGAAGTGAGCATTAGATCACTAAAAACAAGCAAGACAACAGGTAAAAGGACGATAAAAATGTATTAAAAAAGTTAGAAGCTACACCAGACATACCACTTACACCTGCCAGTTTTAGCCCCGTAGGTTTTAAAAAATCCAACTCACGTTACACCCTCTCCCAAATCCTGCAGGCCGGACTGTATCTTCCTCTCCTGCCCAGTGCGCTCCAGCCCTACAAGACCTTCAAGATTCAGCACTACCTTCAGTTCTGCAGGTGCTCCCAAAATGAGAGTTGGAGGAAGCAGGGCTAAATGAGCTGTCACTCCAGTTAAGGCAAGTACTAAGTAGCCCTACAACCACTTTTAGGGTTAGCTTTCAGGAAAGTAGAGAAGCAGGCGTGAGATGAATGCTGCAGGTTAAGAGCCTCCAGGGTGACGTGAGGACTGTGGGACAGAGGTGTAAACATGCTGCCACTGGCTATAAGGTACGTCAAGTCCCACTGCGTTGCTGGAAAGATGGGATTTAGGTTAAGGACAGCTTGAAAAAAGGAGAGCTTGATGCTCTGAGTGATATGATGAAAAATGCAGCTGAGTGATAGATCTTGACATGCTCATGCACCCAAAAATGAGAGCTTGAAGAAATTGGAAGAAACGTAATGTCACTCCTTCTAAAGCAGGTATGAGACTCAGGGGTACGGCTCAGGCTGTGACTGGCCAGGAAAAGAGAAACTCTAGAGGTGAAACTAGTCATGGATCATGAATGATTTAAAATGAGGACACAAGGAAGAAACCATAAAGGAGTCACTACTCCTGCTAAAGCAGGCACAGAGCCTCTGGCACCAGTCCAGAGGAGAGGTTAAGCTGGTTTAAAGTTGGGAATGGATAGCTGGAAAGCTGAAATCAATTATGACTGTTTAAAACCTCACAGGGATAAAATGATGGCTGGAGGAAGCAGAGAGGTCTAAGCTACACTCTTTTTAAGATGGATACCAGTTTATGCTAAGGATAAGACTGGATTTAGAGTAGGATTAAATCCTGGGAAATAAGCTCACAGAGGGCTGATACTGCTTCGCAAGTGCTAAGCAAGGTATAGGGCTGGTTCAATTAGCATTTGTACAAAAGCGTAGGCTGTGACTTCTCAAAGACTAACTAGACTGGGAAAGGTCTAAAGGCCTGGAAGAAACATCTGCCATAAAAGACTGAAACTTTAGACTCAAGTCCATGAACATCACCAAAAAACCAAAAATCAGTGCTTCCAAAAGCAAGTAATCATCAAAAGCCTTGAATAAAGTGCTCTTGCTTTTACCATTAAAAAAGACATCTTTATACATCTTAAACAGTGTAGATGGTAGAAAAAACATTGGCTTCAGATTTGAAGTACTACCCCTGTATAATTTTAAGCATCTCTTGAAAGGCTGACTTTGTGAGGTTGAAATAGTTACAGACTTGTGCTAAGAAGGAAGGGTAAGTTTTGCTTCAGAAGGGAGAAAAAACTCCATCCTCTCCCACAATAGCTTTGAACCATTTTTTCGTTTTAGGCAGAGGATGCTGCCAAAAGATGCATTAAGATCTGCAGATGGTTATACAATACATGAGAATTGCCTGTAATCTTACATTCTGTGAACTCATGAACACCACTGATGAATGCTTTTGTTCAGGTAGAGACTGAAGAGTAAGTTAGTTTTAATTCAGCTGAAATCAGGTTAGTGGTTATGGTTAGATAACTGTATGGTTAAATAATATGGTTAGTGGTTGTAATTTAGTAAAGTTAACAGTAAGAATACATACTATAAAGACCCAGCTGTTCTCTGAAAATGCAATATAGACTTTTTTTTGTGCTTCCTAATGAGGAGGAAAAAAATATCACAGCATTTGTAGCACATCTCAGCAAGAAAAGTTCTATTATTACTGGGAAGAAATAGGATTTAAAGAAGCTCCTTGAAAAGCACACATTAAGAAGGCTTTCAGAATCCATTAGACTTCCACATACAGAAGCAAATACACAGATGACAATTCCCATTCTAAAGTTTCACTCTTTTTTCTGACCCCACATGAGGATATTACAGCATTATGATATCTCAGTCTTTTCTCTTGGCATTTACAGTTCTTCTGATGATCTACCCACCTTCTCCTCCCCAAAGCCTCTTAAGTACCAGTGCTCACATTGGTTTATAATCCAGTCTTCTGGAGTATAATTATATACATCTCGCTGGGTTTAATTTCATAATTTTCTTTCATGCTTCCAATGCTCTTAGACTTACAGTACTTACTCTGTATTGCTTTGAGTTGCCCTGCACACTCTCTGTTCTTACTGATTTTATTCAGAGTTGATGCTCAGCATCTTTCAGAACATAATCTTATTTTATAGACAGAGGCTCTAATACTTCCTTAGGGCTTGCCTGGTTATTGCTGTGTTTCTCGGTTGAGATGAACATTCAGTGCTCAAAAAGTCAATGATGTGGCACCACTGAGCCTCTTCTGCAGTAGCCATAATCACTAGCTAGGATGGATGTAACTGTGACAGTAACTGAAGGAGAAGGACCTCGTCACTCCCTTCATCCTGTGACACAGAATATCTGCTGAACTGGACATTAATAGGAATTAGCCCTTCAGCACCTCCTGAAGGAGGTCTTACAGTTTAACTATACTTCCAATTATCTTAGCTGTGCCCAAAGTAGAACTATTTTACCCCAGATAGTCCAGACTCTCGTGTTCAGGTTGTCTTGAGTTTCCCAACCTCAAAAAAGTGGGAGCACTTTCGCAAATACAAACTTTTCAAAACAGCTAGAATGCCATTTTTCCTAACCTCTATTCATTAAGCTGGTTTGGACCACTCCTGGGGAATATCAGAGACAGCTTTCAAAGAATAAATTCCAATGTTAAGGGAAGGATTGTGCAGACTTGAGATGGAGAAGCATATTTTTGGGAACACAAATTACGTTGCACTATCTTCCTACCAAGTCTTTTTTTCAGGCAAGCCTGCAACATCATCTGGCTGGGAAAAGAGAATTCTGTACACTATTCAAAGAAAGTGAGATATATTGGCATAATTATGCTCACAACATAACTATAAGTAAACTATTTTATGACTGTCAATAGGCAAGCATAAAATGCATGAGTAAGCCTGGAAAACGTAGGAAATGTGATCAATGAAAGGCAAAATACTGTAACTAAATTCAACTCTGTAAAAGCCACCCATTTCCTGAGGCCATGTAAAGGTATTATGAACAAGACAAACAATGCTACAAACTAGAAAAAAGGGAGGAAAAAGATATTTGAAACTGCTTTGTGTGCAACCATGCACACTTTTTTTTTTCTCCATGACATCAACAAGTATTATCGCACTTAAGGTCTTTGGTATAAAACAACCAACAAAACCCAAAACTGTACAATATTTATTATGTTGCCTTAGATGTACAAGGTATATCAAAAAGCCACAAATTCTGCAAGATAATTAAAGTTTAAGTCAACACGGAGAGCTGAGAGGAACAGTGAGCAGATATATATACTGAACTGAATCCTCACTAGTATTTGCTGAAGTAAGCCAAGCTGTACTGGAAGAGGCCTACCTGTTATGTTTTACTTCTTTCCCTGACAAAAATAATGAAGGTGTTATTCTGTGCACTTACGGAATCATAAGTAATTGGTCTGGCTGGTGTTTTAGAATATTTAATCCCTTTATATCAGCAAAGGGATTCATCGGCAAAGAAATCAGGCAGCAGACTGAATGCTGTAATCTTTTTCTTTAAAAATGCAGTTGGCACAGAAATTGTCCATTTTACTCAGGAGGATGCAATTACATTTCAGCTTTCATGTAACGCTGGCTTCGTGAAATTGAAAAGCCTGTGTATGAACAGAAACATAACAGCAGGGGAAAAACAAAGACTATAGCTGGCTATGGATCATTTCTCTTTCTCCACATGGTTTGAGGGAAAAATAGCTGGATGCACTGGGTGAAGCCAATCTGCAATAAGCAAGCTTGTATCAGCCCTGCTGACCTAATGGCAATGAGGAGTCTAGGACTGAAGAGTTCAGACTCCTGGGGAAATCAGATAATCAACCCCTCATGTCTTTAAGTAAAGATCTTATGAACTGCACAAGAGGAAAACACCACCACAACAAACAAACAAAACAACAACGACGAAACAAACCGAAACACAAAAAAAGGTAAAGAAATGGGAAGCCACCTGAGGTCTCAAGGGAGGAAGAAGAATCTCACTAGTCAACCCAAATTCATCAGCTGGAACCAGAACAAAGGAGCCCCACTCAGCCCTTTACTCTGCCAAAGCCTTTGAGAGACTGCAACACAAATTGCCAGGAATGCTTTAACTAAATAAGTTTCTGTAAGACACTGCCAATCTGTTTGTTTGGTTTAGGAATGGTAATAAAAAATTTAACTTTCTGAAAGAGTGTGGAAGAAAAAAAATTTAAAGGTAGGTCTTCCTTCCTTCCTCTCATCTGGATATAGCAAAACTAACTGTGAGGAAACTCACGTAGCAGGAGGTATCAGGCATTTGATTCAGGGTGCTCTCTTCCCATGATGTGTTCCAACTGCCAAAGTAGCCGAAGAAAAACAGTCCCATTTTTATTAGCAAAAAAAAAAAACCAGTCCAAAACATTCTGAAAAAAATCATGGTTTCTGCCCACACCGGAACAGAAGTTATCATGACATTCCTGAAAATTTCAAAAAACGGGAAAGACATTTCTCACCCAACTCTGGCTGTACCATAATGAGCAGAAGGAAAGTTTGTGTTCAGATACAAACTATAAATACAACTTTAAGGGCAGAAATTGTCAGCTTAAGAAGTTGCATTCAGATTATGTAAGGCTACAGTAAGTTAATTAACATTTATTAAGCAATGTTAGTTCTCAATGTGAGAAGCAGCAAATCGAGTTAGAAGACTCTGTTGCTACATCCACACAAATACAGCTTATGTTGTGAGACATAACTGAAGGCAAATCTTGACCTGTTAATTATTGAAGCCTTTACCATATGGTTTCAGATACTTTGATCAAATGTTAAAGAACTCCTGTGACAGACAGATGAGCACATGAGTATTAGGTCATTGAACAGAAGAAAAAGTTCCAAGATCCTTTTGATGAATATCTTAATAACGTCTAGTTGTTACCAATAATAGGGTATAAATTTCTCTACCCTTGATATTTGGCATGCCTACCAAGAAAAAGCAAAGTTTTTACCAATAACATCTTTGTTAAGTAAAGTAGAGAAATTTAAGTCACCTTTGACAGTTCAGTGAGGAGAAGTACCAATAAAAAAATCATATCGTACATTCCTTAGTTTGCTCACATTTGTACTGTGATAAAGTATACGCTGAAAGGTAGGCGTATCTGTCTGGTTTAATAATTCTGTATTTTTAAAGAAAAAACAAGGGAGAGAGTGTGGTAAGTTGAGGATGTCTACTGTGTGATTCACAAGGAGGAACCGTAAAGGTTTTATCTCCTTATCTTTCAGTTCAGTGCAACAGTGCAGTACTGAAGTGAATCCCCTAATTATCCGTGCTTACTGTACTCCAGGACAGTCCAAAGCTGATGTGAGTAAAATTAATTTGTTTCTGAGGGAAGTGAAATATGCCTCAGCTACCCTCTAAATGCTCTCCAACCTCAGAGGGAGTTTGAAACCATGAGCTTTCAGCACTGGTCAGCTTTGAACTGCAGGTACAAATGCAAACCTATGGTCCAGAGGACTAGACGAGATGCATCTTGAACTAAGATCCCCAAGACCCCACACAAACAAATCTCAGAACCAACTGCTGTAATCTACTGAAATGTTCCTATTGCACCAAATAACATCAAATACAGGCACCCATACAGATTACTTTGCTTTTACCCAATTTTATGAGTAAAGGCTCTTATACAGTGTAAAGACAGTCACCATAGTCTTCTCAAGGCATTTGCTGGGAATTGCACTGGTCTGAGATGGGCTGCTTTAGAAACAATTAAGACATGCTTTTATGTTTTGTCTAAGCTTAATATATATACAACAGCAAGTGCAAAGGTATGCTAATTTACACAAGAAAAATGACTTAAAATAAAAATAATTTTTGATAACTAAACCACTTCTAAGGCATCAAGACAAAATGTTTTTGCATGACTTGTATTAAAGTAAAAAATGTATTGTTCACTTGAGTTTCTTCCTTATACAGTTAGATAGCCTTCTATTGCATAGAAAACTGCATTTTCTTTACTATTTGTTGAGTTGATTATATTTTGTCCCTCTTTTTCTATGTACTCATCTTCTATTTAAAGAAGCCAGAAAACTTAACAAACTTCTCCACAGTCAAAAGATCATTATTTTCCTTTAGAAAATCTTATTAAATCTATTTCTTTTAGTGTTTGCTTACAAAGCAATATTTTCTAAGATTTTTTTTTCTTTCTCCTTTCTAGAGACTCTTCAGCTTGTCTATATCTGAAATTTCAGCATCCAAAACTTGCATCAGATGTAGCCTCAGCAATTTCAAAGCAGGATTATTATATTCCTTGTCTTCCCTCTAATATTCCTCCTGTATAACTGTTGAATCACACACAATAGTTTCACATTGCTGACTGTCTGGTTTCCCCTATGACCCTAAGTTTGCTTTCCAAGTCCTTCTCTGGTCAGTTATTCCATAAGGGAATGCATTCTTCACCTTCCACTTTCTACTACAAGGGAAAGGGGCCATCTACTGTCACACGTGATCCATGTGGACAGGCACAAATCTCAGTAAAATCAAAATAGCTCAGTCACTGACCAAAGAACTTGCTGGAGTCAGCCCACTCCCAGTACCATTGCAAAGAGTCCAGGGGAATGCCAGGATCAGCACAGTAATTTACATTTCCCCTGTTTCCTCCAAACTGAAAGGTGGACCCCATCATCCACCTGGAACTCTGTTTAGAATCCTCACCCAAAGGCAGACATTCTTCCAGGAGGTTAAAATCAAAAGACATAGTAGACAAAATTACAGGACCTCAGTACAATAGCATCTCACTTAGATCCCATTCCAAAGAGGCAAGACCAGGAGCCACTTCGCAAAAAATATTTTTGCCTTCAGTTTCTGGCTCACAGAATGACTTATCAGACCACTTACACACACCTTGTGCCTTCCACCTCGCTAAAGCAACCTTAACCCTTCTGGCTGAAAAGATATAGTTGATGAGAACTGAAAATTCACAGTGCCTAGAGAAGAGGCACTCTTAAAGCTAACAGTAGCTGACATAGGATGGGAAACGTTTCTGTGACAGCTTCAATATTTAACAACAGATGTACAGGCCAGAGAATCTCATTTCCCTGTGTAGTGGTCTACTGTGGATTTTTGTTCCTAGTGTAATTAACAGCAAGAGAAACCCCCTCTCATACAGCAAACTAGATGCTTGCCACACTTTGTTTCTTAGCAAACAACCCAGCTGTTTTCCAGACACTGATCATTTGTAAGAGTTTATCTTTAACATAAACTCTGGTATAATATGAAAATTCAACTGCTACCAATTGACAGTCTTCTCTAGATTTAGGCAACAACATATTTTGGGAGTATGACTCAAGAAAGCATTCACATGAGCAAGTAAAGCAGGTGGCCAGGACCTACCACATAGCATCAACTGCATCAGAACATCCTCAGAGAAGGAAAAATAGCTCTTAAAGATTTGGAGGGATGATCAGGGGGTGGAAGAAAAGCTGTTCTAAGGTATAGGTTGTAATTATTGCAACTGATAAAGCAAACTGCAGAGTTTATTGCCTCAGCATCACAGAGATATATTAAGCTAAAAAAAATCCACTACTCTTCTGATCAAAGTGTTTATTACTGTCTTGCCAGTAAGTCTTGGTGAAACTCATTAGCATATGGGGCCTCAGTGCCAGGTTTAAGTTATGCCTGTGCCAAAGAAACAGCTTACCTGGTTTCCCCTCTAAAGTGTCTCGTACAGCAGCACAGCTCATTTATTTACCTGACGTTTCAAGTGCAATAGAAGAAAGAAGTTGTTTGTTAGTCTGCTGGGAAAGGAGATGTCCAAGCTACCCATAAAACTTGCTGTCTTATGTAGATTTACAGCAAGCACAGGGTCCTGTGGTTGCACAGAAGCAGAAGGCCAGCAGCCATTGCACTGAGGTACCACAAGTTACACAGTGGCCAAAACATCGTGTTCAGCTGGGATTCCTTAATCTTCTTCAGGGAAATTAGGCAAAAGAGCTGAGGAAATTGAACAATGTTATTTCTGTCATTTGTTTGTTTACTAACAAGGCTGTGACCAATTTAGCAGTTATAAAAGCTGGGTAGTTTCAGGGTGAAGTTTTTCATCTTTAGCCAGAGATTTGGCAAAAAAGATCCTACCATCTTTACACGAACAAGCAGCCCAGGAGCATTACTGTAAGCAGTCCTGATTCAGAGTAGTACTTGGGAAGCATCTAACATTAGGGACAGGGACTGTCCCATTTAATTAAAACCAGAACTATTCTGGTGCTTGAAGCAATGTATATGCGCATGCTTCAACTCTGGTTTGAATTCAAGCCTGTGGGAAAAGGGATTACACACCCGAAGTCTGCCTTGAGCCCAGAACAGCGATGGATGTGACACACGCTCCAGAGGTATTACAAAAAGAGTCAAGCCAAGGAAACTTCCAAAAAGAAGAAAATTGGACATATAAACCAAAAACTTTCCTACAAACCAGCATAATGTTGCATCAAAAGTGAAAAGAGGTAGGTAGTCTCTACACTTACACACACACTGTCAGCTCACGGGCCGCACACACTTTGAAAATGTTCATTGAATACTCAGAGGAAAGGAAAAGTTTAACAGAATACCATACCCTGCGAAAGATGGTCGCAATTTAATAACCCACATGGTTAAGTCATACACATGGGGAGAGCACCAGCATGTTCCCCATCCTGACCGAGAGACACATTGCAGGTTTAGGGGTCAGTGATCCATGTAACAGTTAACGGGAGCATGCCCAGGCCAGTGCTGGGCAGCACGATGCTGCATGTATGGCATGTTCGTCACGCTCTGCGATGCCCGCAGTGCCTTGGCCGCAGGACAGTCTCGGTCAGGTGCTGCAGAGAGGCGGGCAGCTCCCGCTTGGTATCAGCATCTGCGCCACCCGCTTCACCCCGCCCGCATCTGGCAGTGCAGCAACTCATGTGAGTTTCCCTTAGGAATAGAGTTGTTTCCTCGTAAGGAAATCCTATAATAGCTTGGTTGACCAAAAGGGAGAGCTTCTCTGCACAGACAGGAGCTGCTCCGTGCAGTGCAGCGTGCCGTAGGAAAATCATCCAGGCTCCATCCATCATGGCACAAAGGGATGTAAGGCTTACTATCTATATCCCTGTTCTTATTCTGTCTTATTAAAGTGGTTATCTTACTAAGCCATTTGCTGTTTGTTGGTCATTTCTTACTGAGATCCAGAAGAAGCCCTGCACCATCTCTATCACTCCCTGCTCTGCTGCAAAGCACCTCCCTTTCTGAAACACACATACACACCAATTTCTGTCCTCAGCATTGTCAAAGCCATGGCCAACATCATTACCCTTAGAACAGTTAAAGTTATTCTCAAGAAGATAGTATGTTTGCTTGCATTAAATACTATCTATATTGTTGCCAAAAGCCATGTCACTGTTCTGCTTTATATTGCTCTTTTATTATGAAAGAAGAATATTGAGTGACCTTTTCAAGAAATCAGTCAATTATCCCTGACCTCCAGCATAAGGGCCTGATCCCAAAGGTCCAACATGCCTGTTGGGACAACATACATGCAACATTGCTGTTGTGTTCACGTTTTCTCCACAATGTAGTTAGCATATAAAAATAATAGGTACAAGTGTTACATCGGTGCTTACTGCCAGAACACAAATCCATGGCTTCCTCTCCCCTTCTTTTTCCAGATTTTCCCTTTTTACATCTAATCAAATGCAGAAAGCAAGCAGCAAATGCATGTAAAAAAAAATGAAGAACTCCAATGAGACAGAAAATAAACTATCGTGAAGTTTCCTTGTTCAAAATAAATCAACAGGACCACTTGACCAAGAAAATGCTGCTCTTGAACAGACCTGGAGAGGACCGGATCAACACTCACCCTCTCTATTCCTGTACTTTCTTTACCAGAGATGACATCAGTCCATATCTGCTCATGAGTGTATTAGCGGAGAGCATGGATCCGAAATAGAACATACCAAATGAAGCCACCTGGACTTTTCAGACTCTTGCAATACAGAAGCTGAATTTTCTGTCAAATGAATCCTCAAAACCACACTAATATTAATTCATTTCTTCTGTTAGTTCAGTTACTGTTTCTACACTTTCTACTTCAAGAATACCTAGCAGAAAGCACAATTCATTGACTATTTTAAACCACTGCTGCCTTCTGGATGGACTCTAGCTTAACTGATTATATGTTAAACAGAACTAAAGACAGATCTAAAAGGAATAAAACTTTTCATCAATCCACAAAGGGACTTCTGGGCTTATTTTAGATGCAAGCAGTTCCCATTGGATCTAACAATTAAAAATGTTTCCTAGACCTACCTACCTTTAAAAGAAGGCCATGACTACAGAAACACTAGTGATATCTATAATTTACAAAGAAATAAATTAACATAAATAAAAAAAAAGGTTTTATTTTGGATGTTTAGTGTTTTGGTTTTGGTTTTTTTTTTTAAACTCTTGTTTAGCTGCAGGTTCTGTAACCTGTTAAGGTTCAAAGGTAATGGCCTACATCCTTGCCACCAAAAGCTACTTTCTTAGCATTGTCTTACAAATTCATCAAGCTATAAGCCATAAAACCACACAACATTTTTATTCCTTCTTTTGGTTTGGAAATAGTAGCATGTAGTTGTAAGCAGCTGAGTGGAAATACATTAGCAGAGCTTTCCTGCAGTCCACATTATGATTGAACTCTTATATATTTACTCATATGAACTGCACCACTGAGTGAGATCATCAATAAGAGTTAATTATATAAAGGTTCTACTAAACAATATGACACCAATTTTCAGACTCATTTTTGTTGCAGATGATTCTGCTTCTTGAACCAGGAAAAAAATGCTTTGGAGATAATAACATTTACTTTTTTTGGTGGCTTTAAGGTTTGCTAAGCTTCGTTCAGGTTTTATTTACAGTTCTGAATATTAGCAAGACTCTTATCATTTTTTTTTTTCTGGACAAACTACTTTCAGTGACATTTATCACATCATCATTCCACCTTGCAGAAAATGGGCTCTATTTTTTAAGCATTTAAAAATATCCAAATGACTCAAATATATATATATGTGTGTGTGTGTATCAAATGATATAAAGATTAGGAGTTTTGTTACTTATTGACTGTAGATACATGAAGTACAGGACCAACTCCTATCCTGTTATCGTCTGGCTCCCATTGGCATGTTAATATAAATAACAAACTTCATGGGTGTATCTGGCATGACTAAGACACTCCATTTTCAGGAGATTCTTTTCTGATATCAAGCTTTCCTCTTCCTTAAGGATTTGGATGCTTCAGCACATGAGGATACTAGGAACAGTGCCTCAGAAAAGAACAGTACAATGGTTGTCCAGGTTATTGTAGGAATGCTCTTTTCAGCATATTCCCTTTCTCTAAACAATAGTTCACCAAGCAATGTAAAGGTCAACACTTCTGCTCTTTATCTGACAATGTCTAACTCTGGGAGAGGAAGATGATGTTTTGCCTCCAACCCACCTACAGTTATAGTGCAGTTTAGGGGACACACTTTAGCAGTAAAAGAAAGAAATCACAGGTGATGATTTGATTATTGGACCATCCTTTACTTGCAAGGTGAAACTAAAGTGTTCATTTCATTATTTCTGTCTGGGATATCCATTTCCTTCTGTCACACCATGCCTTCACATGCATTTGCAAGATTAAAACTTCGGTAATAAAAGTAGCATCAACAAAGAGGCAATCATTAAGGGAAAATGTCATAAATTAATATCCCATAGAACAGGAAAAAAACCACCAGACCTTAGAAGTAAGAAAAGATGACTCCATACTCAGTGTGCTGACTCTGTCAGCTTTCACTGGACTCTCCTCAACATTCAGGTCCAGGGCCAAATTCTGATTTATAGCTGCATAGATACATGCAGAACTTCAGCTAGAAAGGAACGCTGGTAGCATCCTAGCTATGGCTCCCCTTGGTAGCAAGAAGGTTCTTTGACAATTCTTCATATGCATATTTGCAAGATCAGAGCACTGGCATTAAGGGATGGAAAGCTAGACAAAACTGCAGCATCCAAAGGGGAGACGAAAACACTGACTGCAGAGACAGGACTTCAAATCCATGTGAGCAGTCAATAACAGAAACCACAGACCACAGACTTGGGAATTCAACAATTCTCCTCAAGCTCAATTCACTCTCAAGACTGAATTATTCAGTAAATTTCCCCTCCTCCATGTAGTGTTTGCAAAACTGTCAAGGAAGAGATTGTCTAATTAGAATTAATGTCAAAGCAGAAGACGTTTTCCTCCCTCTTTCTCTGGTTTTGAGGAAGCTTTCTCAAGATAGATGCAAACAGCAGATAACAAGCTGCAATACCCAAAGCCCCCTCTATTAACAATGTGAGTGGTATGAAGATCAAGAAAAAAAAAATGGTTGTCTGCTATAAAAAGGTCAGGAAAGTGATCCATCACCTGAAGTAGCTTGTATTGACTGCATACAGTCTTCTGGGCAGTATCTTCTACTTTGAGCTTGCACCTCTTTCTCTTCCCTAGGCAGTAAAGCTTTGCCCAGTGGCAATACAAGAAAAAAAAAGAACTGAAACACCCCCCCCCC
>JAVJGJ010000002.1:27153773-27180891 GCA_035590215.1 Microhierax caerulescens
CCCGGCCGCGCGCCCCCGCCCCGCCCCGCCCCGCCCCCCCCCCCCCCCCCCCGCCGAAAATAATGACCATTGTTGTTTCAGTGCAAAGCTGTATTTAAAAACATTGCATTGTACATCTTTTGCTATATTTTGTCATTAATTTAAGCTCTTCTGTGGCTTTACTTAGACCACAGAGATAAAAAGAGATTATTTTGGTCTAAAGCTTTATGTCCCTTTCATATTGCTAACATAATTTTAGTTCAAGGGATAAGAATTTAGAATAATTAATTACAGATGGAAGGACTTTTTGTAAAAATGTGGTCAGTTGGAACTTATAGAATCTGTAATTCCTAAAGTTCATCATTTCACAGAATAAATCTTTTTTTGTGTGTTCTGTAGTACTGTTAAGTATTTATTTAGAGAGTACAGAACAAATTCTGTCACATAGAGAAAATGTTATGTATAACAGCTGGTGGTTTGCACATTTGTTACATTAGCTATTGTAATCACATTGAATCTTGTGTGATTTAAGTTGCTCAATATGTTCAGCTGCATTTTTTATTTTGTTTTAGGCATTTATTAGCCAAGTAACATCAGTTTGGCTTCCACTGGTAGGATTTTATCTTATATACTTCCCATGGTTAGTTGGAATTCAGAAACACAGTGGATACAGTCGAAGCTGGCATATGTGTCTGTATGTCATGAGCCAATTTACAGTTGATGTGTTATCTACCAAAGATAAACGTTGGAAGAGTCCAAGAATATATAATCTGTCAGAAAAAGCTTTTAGATTGTTGAAATAATTCCACCATACTAACAAAAAAAGTCAGGCAGTAATGATTTTGGACTTAAAACTTTCAAAGGGCATGTAAAATAATAATTAGGAATTGAAATAGGATTGTTCCTTCTAGTATACTTTCTCACTTTTTACTTTTTCTCCAGTTTAGTTTTACATGCACACAAAAAGGAAGCCTTACTGACTTCCCTTGGAAATAATTTCCTCAGTTTGCTATGTTTCCATCAGGAAGTTTGTTCAAAATTTCTTAATTCTATCTTATTGTCTGTGAAACTCCCCAAATATTTCCTTTCCCCATGCGATAGACCTTTTTTGTGTGTATACAAAACAGTAAATATTTATCTTTTAAAGTTTCTTCTTGTAAACCAGTCTTCTTCAATCCTGCCCAGGTTACTATGTGTCTGGTTTCTCTATGCATTTTCTAGACTGTGTGTGTATATGCCTGTGTCTCAGATATTGTTTCATCTGGGTGTTCCCAGTCCGTTTCTCAAGCAGCATCTCATTTTGTTTACTGCCCATATTTCTAATATTTTTAATTCATCTGTATTTTAAATCTCTGACCTCAACAGTATGGTTTGTTTCCTCCTCACATTTAGTGTAATTTCAGAATGTAATTGTACTGCTGCTTAATGAATGCATAATGTTTGACCCATGTTACACACAGATTATGTCATGAAACATCTGGCCACAGCTATATCAAATTCACTTTAGAGTTCCCTTTTAAAACTTTTTACTTATTTTGCAATTTGCAAGAGGCTTATGCCTGTGGAGTTAATGGTTTCACTAATACATACTAAGATAATACAAAAGGTGTTTCTCACATCTATAATATTGTGAATATATGTAAATAATTACAACTTGTAATTTGGTAACTATATAAATATATATATCTTGTGCTCTAATATATAGAAAGGAATGTACAATGCTAATCAGAAGATGATCAACGAGACCAACAGTCTTATGAGGTGTTTCCATTTGTAGCAGATGTTTTACCCATTTAAAAGAGAAGTTTCTTTATTTTTTTTCCCCTAGAGAAATTTAACGAACAAAAGTAATGCCTAGTAATTCTTTTTTATTGGGAAGCCTACCATAAATCAGGTGATCTCAAGTATCTGTTATACTAAGGTCTCTCTGCACAGCATAAAGGAAGACAGTGTTTCCTGGGTCTGGCTACAGGGAAATAAAACAGGCATTGAGTTGGTCCTTGCTGAGTGCTGTTCCATTCCCTGTAGCAGCACTGATGTAGGATATCTAGCAGTGCCATTATGGCAACTCTTACCTGCTGAAAGGAGCTTTTAGGTCCATTAGCAATCAAATACAAGAGAAAACAGAACTGGTATTGCTTAAAAAAATATGGAAAGCTCTGAAGAGAAAATTCTGTTATCAGTCCTGGGGTTTTAAGCTTTACCGATTTGCTTCAGGTAATATAAGACACAAATCTAAACTAATAGCTCCAATTTTGTTTAATTCTATGATTGTCCTCTCTTCTGCAGTAGATCATGCCATCAAGAAAGGCTCCTATTTCTGCAGATGCCACTAAGGCATCCACAGTAACAAAAGTCTAACTTAAAACTTTTTATTTTCTCTCTCTCTTTTTTTTTTTTTAAATTGACAAATATTAGTGATGATTGAATCAAAAGAAAAAAAAAAAAAAGAAAAAAGAGACCAGTAATTAGGTTTAGCTGGCAAAATATTTTTTTTTTACCATTTGATATTTTTGTTCTAAATTTATAGCTGTTCCACAAAGAAAGAGGGGTGAAACCTCATGGTACAGCCATGCTGCTTGTGTTGCTCAGAAGGTGGATGTGAGGAGCAAAACAGGGAGCCAAGACCTGGAAGAGGCAGACAGCACTCATGTTCCTAAGAGACCAAAACGCTCCAAGCAGATTTGCTGTCACTTGTAAATTTGAGTTAACTGAGTGGAAACCTGGGATTTTGAGGACCTGCCTACAGGGGCATAGCAGCCAGGAGAAGTTGTGGATATATCTTGTTATACTTCTGTTGTAAGCATTTATATTTCTATTTTATATTATACTGAAATTTGCCATTTTTCTGAATTTAAAAGACTTTTGAGCTTCTTCGGGGAGTATACTGTAGAAAAAGATAAAAGCAGATCTGTCTGAATGCTCTGCCTGTTTTGGGGTCCCATCAGATGCTTATTGCTTTTTTTTGTTGGTGTGGGTGGGTTTTCTTGGGTTTTTTGAGGGTTCAAAGTTCAGTAAGCCTGCCTGAGAAAGCATGATTTGGCACTGATGGTAGGGCTGTGGCTAAGCAGAAAAGAGACAGCTTGGCCATCATGGCTTGATCTAATAAGGAAAACCTGTCACCTCGGCTCTTTCCTATGCAGTGGCATCAGTGTTCTGCCAGCTTCTGTTAACTGCAGAAGTGTAACGCTTTTAGATCTGCTCTCATTCTCAGGTTCATGTCTTGTTCCTCCCTACCTTATTCATTCTCTACCTGTCTCTTGTTCTGTTGTCGTTATGTTATAAGGAGTGATTTGACTAGTCAAGATGACTTCTTTCATACTGCTGCTGAGCCAGTGATGATGAAATAGCTAAAAGCAGTGCCCAAAATAGCAGTGCAGTGCACAGGTATAGCTTTGCCAGACAAATTTGATTGTAATTACTGTATCTGTCCTTCTGTGGTGTAGTGGTACAAGTGAGACCCAGCACTGTGAACAAGAACTGCTCTTTCTTCCTCTGATGTATTTTTCTTCCTTATTTTCTGGGGGGGGGGTTTGGAGCTGGAAATCAGAACAGACCTTAATAGCAACAGAACCAGCAATACCTTCAGCCACCTCATTTTTCTTTCCTTCCCAAATTGGAAGGAAGCAATTTTTCACCTTCAAGAACATGTAAAATTCAATCTCAGAATTCACTTCTCATCCTAAAGGCTCTGTGCACCAAGAGAGGAAGGAACAGGAGTTTTGTTAAAATGGAAGTCTTGTGATTTGACATTTTCTGTGGTTTGGCTGTTCTGCCTCCTTTTTTTCTGTACCCCTCTCTGTAAGGAGGATTTCCAGTGGTAGTTGTTGCCATGGTACTAAGCAGGACGAGGTGTCTACTCCAATCTTAAAACTGTTTATTGTCGTATTGTGAAAAATTTCCTCTTTTGACAAGTCAGGTTTGTTTACGCAGATTTAATACAGCACCACTTCTCTTACTCCTAAGTGGAGAGCAGCTCTTCAGGTCATTCCCTGTGTGTCAAGGCAAATGTGAGCTTCAGCAGTGCTGGAAAAGCCTTAAAATTAGCTCTGTCCTTCCACTCCCTCGTTAGCTGTTCAAATGAACAAGCGCTTCACGCCCTGCCGAGCAGCTGATTGGCCTTGGAGGGAAGAAGCATCTGAAGCAGTATTAATGTTTCATTCAGAATCATGAGAACCAGGGAGGAGGGGAACTGCCTCAAACCCCCAAATCAGCACTGCCTTTTATTTTGCCAGGCCCTGTTCTCTTGAGCAGCATCCCTAATTGTTTCCCACAATGGATTTCCTCTCTGGATGGGCTTGCTGACTTTGTGAGATGTTTTTGCAAAGGGTAAATTTAAAAGTATAAAGAGGAGTTCTGCCCTCTCTCTTCCCTTCACTTTTCTCTCTCCTTTCTCTGTTTCTTCTCCCCAACCCTGTTAACAGCATCTAGTATGATGTATGCTGTATGGGAGATGGAGGAGCAAAGAAACTGTGCAGTCCCTCCATTCTTTGCTGTTTTCCTCTCTCCAGTCATCACTGCTGCATCAAGACCTAGTATGTTTACCATGTAAAAATCCCTTTTTATTTTCTCAGTAAGCAAAACGGATCAGAAAGCTGTAAGATTAGTGCCTTAAAATGCTATCTCAAAGATACATAAGCAAACTAGATGCAGTGAAACAATCAGTAAAGGAGTGTAGTGGAATGCATGACAGATAAAACAGTCAGCCACATCTGGGAAATACACAAGTCTTTGGAGTTCAACAGTATAAAACACCCAAAGCTGTAAAAGAGGAGCAATCCTTACTTTTCAGTAGCAGTCCCAATAGTTTGAACCATGGTTGGCAGCCATCCCAGTTACTGCAATCATAACATCATTGATGTTAAAAGAAACATCACCTCAAAGTGGATATTCACATAAGAACTTTGATTAATTGTAAATAGCACACACATGGCAGGGTCATTAAATCTGAAATGTTGCCAATAAATAAAACCAGTTTTCTTAGGACAGGAGTAGAAAAAAAATGTTAGATACAGAAGTGTTGCATAGCAACCCATTGATTAATAAGGAAAGACCCCTTTTACAAGGTTTCAAGCAGCACTGTTCCCACTATATGACAACAGATAGAGGCTAAGTCCGTAAGTACCTCCGAGATAAATATTACTGTTGAGTTTAACAACCTGACTGTTGCATATTCTCTTACCCATTAATCTTTGGGGGAAAAAAGGAAAAAAAGCAAGCTTTTACAGAGTATTTCCTGTCTCAGGAATTGAATGAAAGGAATGATGCTGACACTTGGTTCGAGGTAACGGGAGGACTTAGCCCTAGCTGAGGAGGACTGTGAACATACAAATTGGCATAGGAGATGTCTGGCTGTAAATCCTGTGAATCAGATATTACTCTTCAATATGTTGATACAAACCTGTCAGATGCAGGAATGTTGTTTAGAGACAGTAGCACGGTTTAGTTGGCTGGAATAGATTACTAGTTGGGGACTGTGAAAACTAAGGCTCTTTTCTTTAACTGTGCCAGTCACTTGGGGTGTGATCTTGGAGAAATCTCACAGTGCTGCTTTTCCCCTGCTCCTTCAGTTACTTTTTCAGTACTGATACTCAGTTAAAATCCTAGCTAATCCCTTGTCTGTAATCAGCGGAGAAAGCAGGGCACGTCTCACGTGTGATGTCAGTAAAGCACTGAGCAGAAAACTGCCTAAAAAGCAGCTAAGAGAAAACAGTGGGCCCACGACTTAAGTGGAAAGTAACCTTCCTGAATGCAGTGTGCTCTATTTTCATAGTGAACAGGCAACAAGAGCCTCTGCTTTGTTGGGGCATCTCAGCACTTTACTCTTATAAATAATAAAAAGAATATATTTTCCTTCTGTGTAGGTTAGCAAATAGAAGTGTGCCTCTGTTATCAGCAAGGAAGCCATAATTGAGAGGCAGAGATTTGACAGAATACACATTCAAATAGGAATAAATAAAAGCATAAGGAAGATTTCAAAATGTCTGTTTCTGTGCTGGGCTTAATCTGAATGTTTAGCCATGGAATTTCTTCATGATAGCTGTTTGCAAGCTTGGATTTATGTTTTCAGACCTAAATCCCACTCCACCCTCTAGCCTGCATCTGACTGTACAATGGTACTAAGAGGGTAACTTCTAGTTATCTTTTGTGTATCCCATCATTTTGCTGTTTACTGCTCCTTTTTCAGCATAGGAGTTCAAACATTTGCTTTTACAGCCTGGGATGGATTGTAAATGCACATCTCTGCATAATACTGTTTGAGACCGAAACTGAAAGGACTACGATAATGGCGATCCTGATCACATAGTTGTAGCAGCAATGCACAGTATGAAGTATGTTTCTTGGAGGGAGAGGCCTTTTTAACACGTTCCCATTCTCCCGTTTGCCACATACACACATAGATGCTTGGGATTAAACTGTATTTTTACTGACTCAATTTACTTGATATTGAGGATGTATATTTGTTTATTAATTTCAGTATACCTCAACGTGTATGTTTTGCCCATGTTTAGAAAACTTATAAAATGAATCAGCCACCCTGTACATCGAAGTCCTCTAGAGAAAGTGTTCAACAGTGAGGTAACTCTACTCAGCAACCCACTAACAGCCTGACTTGCACAAGTCTGGAAGCTTGGAACATGCAACTATTACCTGTGTGGTCCTTTTCCCTTCTTCCTTTTCCCCTTCCCTTTTTCTTCTTTTTTGTCAGTTTTTTTCTGAAGTGAATGAAATTCTACATTTACAAGTGATAAGTTTTCTCTTTTCTTAACATTCACACTTTAGTCATTCAAAAATTTACTCCTTTTTCCTATATTCATCTGAGTTTCTATAATTTTGGGGCAAACCGTAATCCTGCTGTCAGTCAGATTTAAAAGCTGCTAAATCAGAGCCACTAAAGGTGATCTCATGACCTCTGTAGTACTACTTTAACTCAACCTCTAAGAACAAAATTTTCAAAGAAACACACATGAGTGAAACTACTGTACCCCACTGAAGCTGAGTGGGAACTGGATATATAAACCCTTCATGTATTTTTTTTTATATCCAAGCCTTATGGTTTGTGGTTGCATAAAATAATAAATGACTGCTTCTGTTCAAAATACTTATCCCAGTATTATAGTGATCCATTTGGAATGACATTATCTCTTTTATTTCATTTTGCCTTACTTGAATAATAAATGTATGCTATAACAAGCATAACTACAAGAATTAACAGATTCCTTTAAAAAAATATAAGGACATGATCAATTTTCTCCTCAATGCTATGCACTGTCAGCAGAAGTTAGAAATTTACAATGTGAAAGGTAATCTTTGCTAACTTAGTAAGGCAAATATAGGTTGTTAAATGTCAACCCAATGGTGGGACTAGTGTTAATTTAAAGGAAACAGGATCACAGACACTTCCTGAGAGAAGGATGTATACAAGCACCTAATTCTAAAGAGAAGATTTAAGAAAATGTTCAGGTAATACAGTTTTAGGTGCATTTTTTTCATAAGATAGTCAAACTATCAGAACTGTGATTATTTTTTTTTTTTTTAAATCTCATTTTCTTCATTTATTCTGGGAGGCCATGTGGGACCAGGATAAGCAGTAGAAACTGCTGGGTGACTTATCCACCTAAGGATGTTGGATGATAAAAAAGTACCAAGTGTTTGAAATAACTGTTCTAAAATCATTCAGCTGAAGTAGCTGAAAAATTAGCACATCCCATCGGCACATTCCAGTTAGCAAGGGAAGTGGGTGGTAGCTGTCTCTGGGAAGCTGAGAAGAACCCCCCCTTACTATTTTTAGTTCCATTATTTTCTGAGCAAGAATAAAAGATGTGGCAACCAGAAGATGCAAAAACAGTGGCTAGACATTTACCATCAGTTCATTCTATTGTGTGTGTCTGTTTTTTTCCCTTAGAAGTAGCAGAATTCTTCAAAATGCAAGGAATTCCCCAGATCTGAGAGCAATCCAGCTGAGCAAATCCTGGGGGAGGAGAGAAGACATGAAAGCTGTGGCTCAGTGTTTCCACACTTTTCTTAAGTATCCCACTGCTGTGGTATTACAGTTTCTGGGAACAAGGGGCTGCTGCCAACATTTTCTTCTTTACACTCTCATTGTAATTCTGAGAGGGAGGTAAGGAAAGCAGTTGTTCTCCCCTTGGAACAGGCCTGAGGAAGAGCAGCTGTAAGTCCGCAAGATGGTTCCTTGTCTACATGCCATTTGTTTACGTACACCCACCTGGAGAGACTAGTGTATAACATGGAGGGTATATCACTGACTGTAACTGAACTAGTCTTAAAAAAAACTATGTTGTATACCATGATTATAATTTTTCTCCCTGGTAAGGTTGTTTATCCTCTTTTTCTTATTTATTGCTTGAGTGAGCCTAATACATTTGAAATTATGTTTTAGAAGAAGTAAGATACTGTGCAACTGGTGGTATTTCACTGCAGAATAACCCCTGAAGGGCTTTGTAATCCCCTCGTGCTAACATCATCTAATAGTGAGCCAAACTGAATAAACTCAGTGCTATAAACGCAGCTTCGTATTCAGCCCCATTCTGGTTTAGTTAGCATTGCCTAGTAATTAATTATTGTTCCATATTTATGCTATCTATGACATCCAGATATGGCCTAAACATGCTCAAGGTTCTGGCAGCAGCAGCAGCAGTGTGTGTATATATATGTGGATATTTTGTTCTCCCTCTATAAATGTATGCTGTAGACTGTCTCTTGAAAGATTTGTTAGTAAGTCTTCCCTGTAGCTAAACACAACAAGACAGTACATGCTGGACATCAGTCAAAGAAGCACAGTGACACATAGCTCACTAATTACTATTAATGTTTACAGGATTTTGAATGTCCTAATTGATGTTGGTGCTGAAAATGCAGTCTAGTAAATTGCTTGTCACCTTTGTTTTATCCTAGGTCTCATTGAGAATCTCATATGCAATTAACTGTAATAGCTATACTGTATTTATTCTAAAGTGCCCAATACATTATTGTTTTATTGTTTGGATCTCAAACCTGGGGAGTTAATTGCTTACAGAAATACAGTTCAGAGTAAGGGGATCATTGTGGTGAGGGATTTTTTTCAGCATAGAAAAAAAGAAGATTTTAACATAGGTCATGTTCCAAACTCATAGTCCTCCTGACCTTGAAATCTCACTAACTTCAGGGAGAGTAACTTGTGTATAAAGACAGAACAGGTAAATCTACAATTACCAACTTGTGTGGCACAGCGAGAGGAGTTATTTGCTGCACACTGTTCAGGTTATAGGACCGAATGTCCCTGTTGTGCTGCTGCCAGCAGTGAAACTTGAGCAGTGGCCAGTTCAAGGCACGCATTAGACAAGCTTATAGCACTAATTGCAGGAGGACCCTGCATCCTCATTGTTGAACCCTGGAGTTCCTTCAGCCTTGCTTCCACCAGGAGGAAAACTACTTCAAACAGAGCCACCAGTGGTGTGTCTCACCCAAGTGAGTACTGCCAGGCTCCAAATATAGGTTCAAGGCAAAACTGTGGCAAAAAGAATCCTTCCCTCTCCCTCCTCCAATGCTAAATCACAAATGTGGACACATCCTATGTTATTTAGGAAGACTTCAGCTAAAGATGCTGAAACAAATTGTTATGCTGTCTGTAAGACAGGGCAATTGTTTTCTGCATATGGAACTGTCCAGTCATTCTTGAAAGGAATAGGTTTCCTCCACATATTCTAGTTTACAAGGTGGAAGAAGCACTGAATTGCTCACATGAATTCATCTGCTGGTTTAGCCTGGCAATATTTTCTATTTAAACAGCCAAAGCTCTAGAATTAACGTGGACTGTCTAGAAACCTCAATAAAAGAAAGGGTTTTGCCAAGCAGCAGTCTAGGACAGCAGAAGAAGTGAAGCCCATAATACAGATAAAGGACAGGAAATTGTCCTTCAAAAGGATGGAGAACTACATTGTCCCCTGGTATCACCCAGGGTTTGGATGTTGGGGCAAAGATCTGTTTTTCAAGTTTAGACTGACAGCACCTGCTCTTTTCATTTCATAGTGGATTGTGCAAGGAACAGCTATTGATGTTTCCTTGCTGTACTTGTTAAAGCAGAGGATACTCTTTAGTTCCTCATATTAAGAAACTAGCTGTTCTAATTTTTCTGGAGAAAATAATTTCAGGAGATAAGATACGCATCTAGCTAAATTAACTTAATTAAAGAAAATGCAAATCCAGTAGAATGAGAGTGTAGATTCTACTTGCTGAAAGCACAAAATCTCTCCAAAAGTGTGAATATGATAAATAATTACAATAATTGTACATCTAAAATATTAGAAATATCTTCTATCTGAATGCAGGATGAAAACAAGAGACTATTTGATTTGAATTTATTTTACCTACTGCAAGTGGAAAGACAAGCCTAAATATCGTGGACTGATTTGCAGCACATTCAAACTATTTTAGAGCTTACTTTTAATCCAGTTAATTATTTTGCTGTTCTCCATTCAATTAATTATCAGATTAAAGTTCTTATATAATATGTAGAATGGTGTTTTGATAATAAAAGATTATAAAAGAAATATTGCAGAGTTGCTTTAGAAGAAAGCATAACAAGATTGAGATCTGCAGAATCCCGAGTTAAAAGAGGCTATTAACTGTGACAGCAATTACATGCACACGTATATATTGCAAGAAGACAGCCTATATTACATGGGGTATGGAAAACCCATATGGGAGCGCTGTGACCAGGACGGGCAGCCAGGGCGCAGGGTGGTGGCTGGTGCAGGAGGGTACGCAGGGAGGGAAAAGTGCCAGGAGGCCTCCATGGATGAGCAGGGAGCTTCTGATCAAACTCGGACACAAAAAGGAAGCTACAGAGGGTGGAAGCAAGGGCAGGTGGCCTGGGAGGAATACAGAGAAGTTGTCCAAGCAGCCAGGGATGAGGTTAGGAAAGCTAAAGCCCTGATGGAATTAAATTTGTCCAGGGACATCAAAGGCAACAAGAAAAGCTTCTATAGGTACATTGGTGACAAAAGGAAGACTAGGGGAAATGTGGGCCCTCTCCAGAAGGGAACAGGAGATCCAGTCACCCAAGATATGGAGAAGGCTGAGGTATTCAGTGACTTTGTGCCTCAGCCTTCACTGGCAAGTGCTCCAGCCACACAGCCCAAGTCGCGGAAAGCAAAGGCAGGGACTGGGGGAATGAAGAACCACCCGCTGTAGGAGAGGATAAGGTTCAAGATCATCTAAGGAACCTGAAGGTGCACAAGTCCATGGGACCTGATGAGTTACATCCACAGGTCCTGAGGGACTGGCAGATGAAGTTGCTAAGCCACTGTCCATCATATTTGAAAAGCTGTGGCAGTTTGATGAAGTTCCCACAGACTGGAAAAGGGGAAACATAGCTTCCATTTTTAAAAAGGAAAATAAAGACAACCTGAAGAACCACAGGCTGGTCAGCCTTACCTCTACCTCTGTGCCCAGCAAGATCATGGAGCAGATCCTCCTGGAAACTATACTAAGGCACATGGAAAATAAGGAGGGGGTTGGTGGCAGCTAACTTCACTAAAGGCAAATCGTGCCTGACAAATTTGGTGGCCTTCTACAACAGGGTTTCATTGTTGGTGGATGAAGGAGGAGCAGCTGACATCATCTACCTTGTGCAGAGCATTTGACCCTGCCTCACATGACATCTTTGTCTCTACACTGGAGAGACATGGATTAGACAGGTGGGGAATTGACTGGATGGTCACACCCAAAGAGTTGCGGTCAACTGCTCGATGTCCAAGTGGAGACTGGTGTTGAGTGGTGTTCCTCAGGGGAAAGGTGCTGTTTAACATCTTTGTCAGCAACATGGACACTGTGGTTGAGTGCAGCCTCAGCAGGTTTGCTGACAACACCAAGCTGAGTGGTGCAGTTGACATGCTGGTAGGAAGGGATGCCTTGACAGGCTGGAGAGGTGGGCCCATGCAAACCATATGATGTTCAACAAAGTCAAGTGCAAGGTCCTTCATGTAGGTCAGGACAATCCCAAGCACAAACACAGGCTGGGCAGAGAATGGATTGAAAGCAGCCCTGAGAAGGACTTGGAGGTGTTGGCTGACAAGAAGCTAAATGTGGCCCAGCAATGTGCGCTTGCAGCCCAGAAAGCCAGCCATATCCTGGGCTGCATCAAAAGAAGTGTGACCAGCAGGTCAAAGGAGGTGATTCTGCTCCTCTACTCTGCTCTCTTGAGAACCCCCTGGAGTACTGTGTTCAGGTCTGGGGCCCCCAGCATAAGAAGGACATGGATGTTTTGGAGTGAGTCCAAAGGAGGCCACAAAGGTGATCAGAGGGCTGAAGCACCTCTTCTATGAAGACAGGCTGAGAACGTTGGGTTGTTCAGCCTGAAGAAGAGGCTCCAGGGAGACCTTACAGCAGCCTCCCAGGACCTAAAGGGAGGCTACAAGAAAGCTGAAGAGGGGTCTTTGAAGGGCATGTAGTGATAAAACAAGGGTGAATGGCTTTGAACTGAAAGAAGGTAGATATAGATTAGATATTCAGAAGAAATTCTTCCCTGTGAGGGTGGTGGGACACTGGCCCAGGCTGGCCAGAGCAGCTGTGGGTGCCCCATCCCTGGCAGTGTTCAAGGCCAGGCTGGATGGAGCTGGGAGCAACCTGCTCTGGTGGAAGGTGTCCCTGCCCCTGGCAGGGGGGTGGGACTAGGAGATCTTTAAGGTCCCCTCCAACCCAAATTATTCTATGATTCTAAGACTACTGTAAATCTTTACTGTAGGAATCAAAGAGTGTACATAAATACCACTGTTTGGATTTTCTGCTTAGATCTTCCAGCACTGTTATATCTATCAAAACTTATGTTTTGGGGTTTAATTACAGATGTTGATTGTAATTGGGTTTTGTGGTATTTCAGGCTTCCTGGGACCTACTCTGAAAAAAAAAAGATTATTTTGTTTTACAGCTTAAGAATTGATGCTTAGCAGTCTCTTTGTGCTGGAGAGTATGTTGACATGGCTTTTCAATTGTCTGTACCACTTCCTTTCAGCAAAGGTCTGTTCATTGTGTCAGTTGGTACTTTACGTGTTGGCAATATGCCTACTGTCTCACAGAAGGCAGGTACATTTGGAGAGATGACAGCTTTCTCTGAACTCAGTTATTTTAACTAACTGAATTACGACTAGATTATTTGAAAAAGCTATACCATCTGTTTGGTGGTCAAAATCTTGCTTGTGTGCTAAGCAATGCTTATTAAACTCTGCATTCTTTCTATTTAGTTTCATTAATAGTTTCACTTTTCTACTTAGTTTCACTAATAATTTCATATTGTTTCACTAGAAGTATTTGGAAAGTTGCTATACACAAAATGAGAAGTGATAAGATCCAGGTTCCATTTTTAACTTTTCAACAGATTTACCCAATTTCACCTTAAGCAACTATGCTGCATCTTGGTTTCTATTGCCTATTTGTAAAAAGACATTTAAATAACCTTGACATTTATAGAAGGAGGGGAAAAGCTACTTAGGTGATAAACAGTTTAATCATTGTGATAATTTAACAGCTATGTTCTACAAGCTACTTGGTAATGTGGATAGAAAAAACTACAAACTATTCTTCAAATATGCATTAGGGTTTCTAAATACATTTGTTGCACTGTTTACATTCCATTAACATTTGTCAGATCCAGATTTACTCCCAGTGGTTTTAACCATGTATGTCCAGACATTCAGAGAGAAAACATTGAAAATTGTAATGCTTTCATGAATAAACCTTGATTTTTTCAAATAAATAATTTACTTATCCTATCAACAATGGCAACATAACTGATTAGTTAAATAAAGACAGGAGGTTGTTGTTTATGTCTCAGATAAATGGTTACAGCTGTTAAATAAAGAAAAATTCTGAAAGAAGCTTGCAAATTTCTCTTAAAAATCTTTTAAATTGCTTCTTTCTCTTAAAAATCTGGATTTACATTTCTTTATCCATTCATATGATATTTGAAATTACTGAAGGAAACTATTTATTTTGACTGGATGTTCTTGTCATCATGCAAGAGGGTGGGAGGCATACTGTTAGTTGACGGACAGTAATGATGACTACATCGTGCATCAGAGAGGCAGTCTGAAGACTTTGACAAGAAAGGTGTCAGACAACCTCTTATCTTAATCACTCCTAAATAGTTACAGTCTTGGGCATACACTAAGCCTGTATCTAGCTGCTATGAAAAATCAGGGTATCATAAGTGCACAGAAGATTTATTTTTGTAATTCTGGGGTCACAGTGGTGAGTCATCAACTGATGACTTTTTCATAGATTCATGGAATAGAATCATTTAGGTTGGAAAAGTCCTTTAAGATCATCCAGTCCAACTGTTAACCCAGCACCACCAAGTTCACTGCTAAACCATGTCCCTAAGCACGACATCTACATGTCTTAAATGCCTCCAGGGATGGCGACCTGTATGATCAAGGAGAGAAGCTTGCATTTGGCAATGCTTTGTCACACAGTCACTCAAAAGGGATTAAGGTCCCTACAGTAAACTATGGCTCCAGCCTTACAGATCTGAGAGTTGTTGTTCCCCTCGATATCTATTTTACTCATCAGAACTCAGTAATTTTTTACAACATCAGAGCCCTAGAGTCAGCATGATATATTAAGCTTATGTCAGTGGTCATTTTCTGTGAATGTAATATATACTTCAGAATTTTAGCTTTCTACCTATGCTGATATATTATAGACTTAGGATGTACATGTGTGAGTGTGTGTGTTGGACAGGAGGGATGGAGTGAGGGAGAACGGAAAGCAGAGCAGAAACCTCTGAACACACAAAACAATGTAAATCAGTCTGGAGCCATCTGTCTGAGCCTGCAGTGTTTGAAAAACAGAATGTATGAACTTTAATTAACATAATTGAGGGAAATAGATCAAAATCTTTGGGATGTTTTTAAAATATTAACTTGATTTTTTTATTATTATTATTTGCTGGACAATCTTAGATGCATTGAATTAATATACTTCTTTGCAGTGGTTGATACTAGTAAATAGGGTTCAACAGGCAGTTATTGCTATAAATGACTTGTATGAAATGTAAGAGCTTCTGATTGTTCCACTGATCTTAGGGTTTCCAGTACTCACAAGTAGATGTTTCATTATTTGCGTAAAAAGGCTTATTGTGTTTCTTAAACATCTAAAATAAAAACACTTCCTGCTTTTCTTAGGTGCAAAATGCACCACGAGGCCCCTTGCAGCTTTTGAAACTTTCAGACAGATGCAAAGCTAATGTATTCAGTTAAGTTACTATCAGCCTTAAAACCCTGAAATGCTGAAGTGTTAGTATCTTGACCTTTATGTCAAGATGAATGAAAAACAAATAAACTTGTGACTGCGCAGGCCTTTCTGAAGGGTTGTGTTTGTTAAAAAATGTCTGTTTTTACACATAGGTGCAAGGGCAAAAATAAGCTGTTTTCCTTAAAAGCTGAAACATCTTAGTCTCAACAGTTGCCAGAATTTCTAGCCTTAATGAACTTGATACTGTTCTTTGCCATTTATATTTTATTATAATCTGATTGTTTCTATAGTACACAGCTATGGGTACTGTTGACAGGAACATACAAGAGGGACTGGCAAATTCAGTCATTAGCAGCACAATTATAGCAAGCTTTCTTCTTTGTGCCTTGTCCCCCACCTTTCTTCTCAGAAATATTTGTTTACCCTGTAAATCCTGACCTTTCACAGTAACTGATTTGGTGAGCATGCTCCTTTGACCATGTGGTAGGGCCATGCTTCTCCAGGTATAACTGTCCAATTTTACCCAAGGAATTTAAGGGCACATTAATCACCAGTCACTGGCAACAGTTTATATCACATCTGTGAACTCTGACAGGTAGATTTTGGAGAGTAGCAACCCCATGGCTACTTCACAGATGCAGAAATGCGCTGTTCTGATTGATTATCTTCTTGTCTTTTTTTTTTAATCTGTTATAGCTCAACAAAAGTGCTTAGATCAGCACCTGTAGAGAGTATAGCCCTGAATTTATCTTTACAGTCAACTATAGTACAGCAGGCTTCCTGCCAGCTTGCTATTCAGTGGGAAAGCCACATGTTTGGATGCTTCCTGCATGGTATGGAGGAATACTGACAAGCCTCAGAAAGTAACTGTTGGGCATGAAGATCATTACTACCTTTCTCAATTATCAAAACTTCAATACATTAATTTCTGAAACCCAGTGCACAGTTTGGGTACACTCACAGAACAAGAGGATTAGGCTCTACCGCTTTCCTCTCAGTAACAAATATTGATCAGGGTGGGTCCATTAATCTGGCATAGGTGGGCATCTGTCACTACTACAGGGTGTTGAATATTTGCTTTGTTGGTCATAATTAAAGTGTATCAGCTTTCCTCTCCATAAAACTAATTAAATACAAGAAGAAAACCCCCTCAATCTGTCAAGTTTCAATTTTACATTCACAACTAAGTACAACATGAAATCGTGTCACCCGTAAGAAAACTTCAAAGAGTTCTTGCAACTAGTTCTTTTTACAGATTCCCTTTAATATAAGGAATGTCTTGCATGAGTTTACAATTACACCCAGGAAAGCAGAAATCCATTTATGTTCAATTCTTACTCAAAGCATACATTATTTAATATAGGCTTTGCAAAAGTAAGCACGTTGAAGTTCTCCTTTGTATTTGGATTTGCCAAAATTAGGGAGGCTTCCAAGAGCATCTCAGGTTTAAAATAATCACTTTCTAAGAATCAAAAAGCAGAAGTGCAGTCTGAATGATAATTTTTTATCAAATCTGTTTCTCAATTCTATGTTTTAGCTGTTACATTTTTAAGCTGCTTCACTTTAGATTTCTTTTGAGTTTCTGCTCTTAGTTTCTCTGTTTTCATATCTGTTCTACAGTTATCTTTTAGACAGTATTTTAGAGAGACGGGGTTTCCAGAATTACTCACTCGTAAGTCTGTAGAAGCTTTGAACTCATTTCTTTTGCTCTCTGGAAATGAAGAGGAGTGTGAATGGGAAAGAAATGTATTCCAAATATTTTTTCTAACAGTAAATTCATAGTAAACTTGATCTGATTGTAAACTACTAATTCATTGTCTTTCCTAGTAGTAAAGATCCCTGTCAGTAACACTTCCATCACACCCTACTACATATGGATCAGACCAAAAAGCTTCATTTTATAAAATGGGAACCCTACGTTCACAAAGAATAACAGATAAGTAATACATTCACCATGGGTGATTTTCTGAACTACTTTTTTTTGAAAAATCGGAGCACTACAGTGCATCTGGCTCCTCATCTGAGAAGGATGAATGCCTTCAAAGCTGTCTTTACTTCCTTTTCCAACATCTCCCTCCTAAAAGAAAATATCAGGCTATTTGATCAGTTTAAGATGCTAGTGGTTTGTGACAGTTTACTTTTCAGGAAGAATAATGTGTAACAAGTCCAGGACAATCAGTTAATATGAAGAAGTCCTAACCAGAACAGTCTGAGAATATTGTAAACTATCTTTCTAGTTATTATTATGTAGGGATGACAGTGCAGCCACTCAGGGAGAGCAGGGGGATGAGGGGTGTGGGGAAGAGAAGCCAAACTGAAAAACAAGTATAAACATCTCATTATATTCATGAAGGTCAAGATAAGTAATAAATTTCCTCTTTGTCCATATCATTCTATGCAGGCTACTTTCCTGAAGTCCCTTGTGAGGTTTCAACACTTGGGGTAACCTTTATATGATCTGCCAGTATACAGAAAGAAAATTAATTTTGGCTCTTCCTTAAATGTAAAGCAAGGGTTGTAAATATTGAACCACTGTGATGTGCCAAACTCTCATAATATAGACTTAAAGTAGCTGGATTTGAAAAGGAAGCTAATGAAATAATTGACCTCATTTCCATTCCTCTCTCCTTTTAAGGAGAAGCCTGCACTTTTATTCTGCATAAACTGCCCAGAAGAGTAATACTGTCTTCTTATTTCTTACGTATTTATTTCCTAAAAGAAAAAAATTAAGAAAGTAAGGTTCAAAAATAGGCATTTTTTTTAGGTTAATCAAAATTAAAAGAGCTAATGGTTTCCACTGAGCTTAAGAAAATTAAAGGGACAAGTAGCCAATTGGTAGATTGTTTGCTTCCAACAGGAAGATGCTTCCAGTAGAAAAGAAAATGAAAATTTGAAAGAAAAAGATATATAGATTCTATATATAGAACCATATAAGTGATGCAACTCCTACCTATTCATTTCAATGAAATCATTATGGTTAGTTCTGTGAAAATATTTTTTCAGCATATTACATCATATTAATCACATTATAGATGTGTATGTGTATATATATATATTTACGTACACATGTCTTTAGATATGAATGTGAAACTTAAATTTTGCTAAAGCTCAAACAGCCCATTAAACACTGTAATGGTCTGTCCACATCTCCTATGCCCTCTAAAGTAATTTCATTCCCAAATTTTCCAACCAAAAGAAAGTCATCCAATGAAACATTCACTTCTTTGTACTTTTGTTTTGGTTTGGTTTTCCTTGTAAAGATTGTGTTTGAAAGGGGATCAAAATTAAAAGGAATTATATGTTATAAATATGCAGAAAATCTTGCTACTTCATTATTATGTTTTATAACATATCTCTATAACTATTGTTTTGAGCACTTTGGTAAATGTTACTGTACAGTTTTATACAAGTGGGAAATTAAATGCTTATCTATCATTTCTGTTGGTGCTCTCAAATGCTTCTTTACTATTTATTGCAACTTACTGGGCTTTCAAGGACTGTAATGGAATTTAAAGCTTACTGGCATGGTTTAAGCAAGCTGCTTGCTCTTCTTCCATAACCAGGGGACTTCCTGCTGCTGGCTATATACTGCAGAAATAAAAGGCAATTTCTCTTCATTATTATTCATAGGGTCATAACATTCAAGATTAATGTGTGCTCTGATGGCTTATTCATGAAAATGTTCACAAATCTTGAAAGTTTCATACTTTTTAATACACACAATTTGTCCAAAATTTTCTACTAAAAAGAATGGTTGTTCTTTATTCGTTCTTCATCATTCATTTCTCTATTAAAACCTTTCGCTTTTCCAGTGAGGGAACATACACAGTATTTGCCAGAAGTGACTAGTCAATTTCTACGACTAGGTGAGAACTTAAATTCTTGAATAACCTGATGAACTACTATTTTTTGTCTCCTAAAAAAGCACCAGGATAAAAACTTGCAAATTATGTTAGCAACTTAGTTCACTTTGTGAATGATCCTGCAAGAAATAGAAAAGTCTAAGTGCATCATATTATTTATCCTAAGCAAGTAATTAGTCTGATTCTATTTAACATACCCCAAGAAGTAGCTGGAAATGTAGGTGGGTGGAAATAATGCATTGCAGGTCTTGACTACAGTCGTAGGGACTGTAGCTCTTGCAAAGCACAGCTTCTCAGTTTTAGCACCGTGAAGGACCTAACAGGCCTGATGGTCACCAGAATGTGCAGTATAAATGTATACCCCCAAAATTTCTTTCCCACTCAGCATGTCCCCAGCTTCCCCTTGTAGTTAGCAAGCTACAAGCGTGTCTCAAATGCCAAATGGGTTTTAGATTTGCTATTCTTTGCTCCAGCTACATCTCCTGTCGTGCAAATGTAGCACCCCAACTGATTCTGCTTAACAGGATGAAACACAGCCGTTGAGGCCATCTCCATGTCATGTTACCCATAGACTACTTGACAACCTGGCATGGTATCGTTAACTGGTGTCCTCTCTCCTGTTATATTGTTATTTATGCATGTTTTGCAGATTATAATATATAGTATTTTTTACCAGCTATTTGAAGACCAAATGTATACGGTAATTTTGCATATTTAATCAGTTGTGCGAAGTATGTATTCAAAGAGAATATGGTAACAACCAGAAAGAACCAAGTATAAGGCATGGGAACCTGGATGAATCTTACTACAGTTATGTATATGTAGTCCCCAAAAAAATTATTTTCTACTGCACTTTGTATCCATGTTGCTCATGAAACAGAAGCTTCAGTTTTCACAAGAGGAACATGATTCTTTGTCAGTAGATAACCACTGCAAGATGTCAGAAAGAAAAGCACAAGGCCTTGAACATATGACTCCTCCTGTCTTTAAGAACCACTGCTCACTCAGCCAGCTGTCTGATAAGTAAAGACACTTTTTGTCACTTACAAACTCTAGCAGAATATCACATGTCAGCTAAGTTGTCAAGGAAATTTGCATTTACACAGACTAAATATATTAAGAGGAAAGAGTTGTGCAAACAAGAAGAAATTCTTCTTGGAACAAGTTTAATTTATTGGATTGCAGATGTTAAGCTTTATCAGAGACTGATCAGTTATCTTCAGCAAGTGTACTTTTAAGGATTGTGCTCACATACAATTTTGATTGGAATTAATAAGCTACTTCAATATGAGGTCACCTTACCTGAATTACAAACAAAATATTCTGCTTACATAACTTTTCTTCTTAGTAAGCAAAACTAAAACCTGCTGCTACAAAATAAAAAATATTTTGCTATACTTTGAATCTTTTTTTCCTGTTTATGAATGTCCATGAACAATTTCCTTTATTTCTTTTTTTCTTAAGGCTCTAATTTTGTGATCTTACCAAAAAATTATTATGTCAATTTTGTGTCAGGTTTGAATTATATCACAGCAATTGCTGCTGGAAAAATATCCTGAGCAAACAAATCTCTATTGCTTGTGCACTTTTTGTGGTGAATATTTTGCATGGTCCTTTAGTAATTCTGATTTCATATTGAAATTGTGCTGTGGAATTTATGTAGATTTAAACTAATTTTAAATTAACTTGTTGAAATCCTAGGGTTATATTTCATTGATCTAGTTCTTTTATGAAACTTAGCTAATTTTAAGCAATACCTGGAGGAAACATTACACAAATTTGTAACCTAGGCAAAGCAGATTAAGAGAAAGCACACACTGATAAACCAGAATTCGTAACACTATTTAGGAAGAAAAATATATGCAAGAGGATTAGAACAAGGTCTTAACCAACACAAGAGCTTTACATACCCTCAGGCCTACCTATAAGATGTAGAACACACAACTTGGAAAAAAAAAAGTCACTAAAAGCTAGTAATAGCCTCAAATACTCGTAAAGCCCAGTTACAATACATTTTTAGACCACAGAAAATGTTATTACTATATGAAACCCTGACACTGATCTCACTTAGGCCTGTTCTGTTGTTCCACATTCATAAATTTCAAGGTCAGACAGACAAGAGTTGGAGTATGTATGTGTAATAAAAATAATATAATCTGAGATTCACTCCCTTGGGTTTTCTGCTACCTTTAAAGAATTTCCCAGAAAGTTTCTAAATACAGTGTTAAGGATAATTAACTGTGTTCAGTAATATTTCAGAGAAGAATATATTAGCTGAGAATTATCCCTTTGTCTCAAGAGTCTTTTGCAAAGAGACACCTTTCATCTTGAACAAGTGCCAGCTATGTTAATTAAGAAAAACTTGTGAAGCACAAATGAAACTACACTGCAATGTTAGGTTAAAACATCTTCACTAAGTACTTCACAAACTTCATCCTAACAACACTTCTCTGGAAAAATACTTTATAGCACAATTACTGAGCTGAATTGTGGCTGACCCTCCATAGATGTATTTGCATGAAAGAAAGACAATTTAGATTTTCAAAAGCACAGCTAGGATTTCAGCAGTAGGCACTGATATTTCCAATGTTTTTCAAAAAGTTAGCTGTTTAACTACGTCATATTCCTTAAAATCTCCCCCTAAGCAACAAAAACTTAATGAAAGGAAGAACATTTTTTTCTCAGGAAATGACAGCTTGAAATTACCATTGAATTTGGACAGAATCATATTGACAAAGATTGACTGGTCAGTCCCAATACATCCTAAAGTCTAGTAGCATGATTGTTTATAGTGAGTTAATTTTATCATTTTAATTGAATGACTTTTGGAATTTGTTGGTTTTAAATCAGAAAAGATTGCTTGTATTGGGCTAAGAATATCTGTATTGCAAGATTTTAAATTGCTAAGATTTATTTCACTTCTTGCTAGTCAAACATCACCTAATAGATCCATATGTATATTACAACAATGCTGGAATATCTGAATACTCATGTTAATAAAATGAGAAAAGTACATAAGCATAGAGAAGAAAGCTTGGTTTATTTCAATAAGAACTAGTTAGAAGAACTCCCAAAGTTGTATTTCTGGTAAAACTCTTTCAGCTTCAAGTTAAACCAGATTACAGCCAGTTTGTTGAGAAGGTCCATCTGATAGAACATCACTCACATCCAGGCAACCAAGAACTTCATTGCCCAAATAATTACATTATTGATCAGCAGTTCCTTTGATCAAATACCCTGTCTATGCCTGGTTGATCAGAAATTCCCACCTGTTTTTTCTTCATCGTAAGTTTGTCCTTGTTTGCATCTTTTGGAGTCAGGTGAATCCAAATACTTTAATTTGTGCCCTTTGACTCTGTAACTCCAATTGCATATCTGGACACACACATTGATCTGCATTAACTATAATACAAAATATATTTGTATAATATTTAGAAATCCAAATGGTAACTTAATAAACACAGAAGGAAAACAAAATATTTCATTCCTTGTTTTGTATATGAGAAGTCAAAATCGCCACTATTATTTCTGGATTTCACATGTCTAATTTTTTGGTATGTTTTTCAAAATCAGAGTTTAAGGCACAACCATTTATGCCAGCAAAAACAAGTCACAGGCCTTCAATTTTGTACTGTCAGAATTTGAATGGAATCATTATACGTTTACCTTTGGTCTTGAAACCTCCAATACTGAACCAGAAGTATGCAATATGGATGTATAAAGTCAACACTAACTCCAATACTTTTGGAGCAAATATGATTTCATTCAAAGCCAACACAGAAACTTATGTTCAGTAGATCTATACTGAAATCCTGTGCAATAGAGGCATATTTTTTTTCTACTAGATAACCTAACAAATGCAGTTATATCATAGGGCTTTATTGATACTTTTGTACTGAGATCAAAAAAACATTACCCACTTAGTACCTTATCCCTGCCAACATAAAATTATGTTATTAGCCTATTTGAGGGTTGTCAAACATTGGAACAGGTTGTCCACAGAGGCTGTGGGGTGTCCATCTTTGGAGAAATTTTGTCTGGGCATGGTCCTGGGAAACCTACTCTAGGTGACCTTGCCTGAGTTGAACTACATGATTTGGAGGATCCCTTCACCAGAAATTCTGTGATTCTGTTTAATAGGGTAATCTGAAGACAAGAGAATTTATATTCCTATCATACATTCTTTTGACATAAAAAATTGGATTTTCCTTTTTTGTATAACAGATCTACTTTAAAATGCAAGTAAAAAAATTTAAAAAGATCCAGCAATGACTCCATAACCAAATTGAGTCTTTTTGATAAAGCTGTCATAGAACTGATTGTAATAAAATTCATCACAGAGAGAAAAGCCATGCTAATCTCTCCAGTCTGTGATGGTAACTGATAATGTGATCCATAGGTAAAAAATTCTATTTCATTTGCTAGTTCTGCATTGTGTTTAACCTTGTGCTTGCTACCTAAAAATGAACAAATGCACTAATTATTCTGATAAGCTTAGGAGATTAATAAGAAATTCAAAGTCAGCAGAGTAAAAAGGATTCAAGCATAAAATCCTGGCCAAAAAATTGATTAGTACATTAGGATATCTGTAAGATATGCCATGAGAGAGACATTCAGAGAGCCTATGTGCCCGTGGCTTTACTGCAAACCACAGCTGAGTACCTGAGTTGTTATAACTGCATGGAAGTAACAGCAGTGTCTTCCAAGTCCTCTAACAATGAAGTTACAGTCTTAATAGAAAATATAATAATAAAATAATAATAAAAAATAGATTAAGGTCCCTAGTCTCAAGAATCTTTAATCCAGGGCCACTCTGAAGATCTGTCTTCTTATTTTTTATCAAAAGGCATCCTTTACTAGTATATGAAAGGATGTTGCAGAGGATGTGCTTATAAAAATCAACTGTATGTATACAAAATTTCATTGATTGATCCCTTTAACATTTTAAAAGTAGATGGTTTTAACCAAAATTTGGGCTTACTTTCTAAAGAATACATTATTTATTATCAACATGTTATACTATCCAGGTATTGACATGCTGGAATTTTGGAGCTCAAGTCATGTTGCAGCCATGATCAGGAAGGTATAGTTGTGAAATTTTGACTTGAATTCTTAGCAATGTGTCAAGATATTTGGCTGGCATTGCAGTTGCACCAGGAAAGATATCAGTGCAAGTACTTGTGGCACAGGGGCCTTCCTTGTGTTCATGAGATTCTCCATTGCAGAGCATCAAGAGCTTGTATGAATGCAGAGTAGGTATAGAAAGTAGATATATTAGTTAGCCACTAATGGAACTGGCCAAATGCTAAATGTGAGCACAGATGACCATCAAAGACATGGCAAAATGTGCACAGTGAATTTATATGTTGCAATGCTACTAAAAAAAATGTTCCTTCTGAAACAGCCAGCACCATTCCTCACTTCTCCCAAAGTCCCTGCCTGCCTGTAAATTGCTTAGCCTTGTCTGTAGTGCTTGCCTGCACTTTGATTCACAGTTCCAGTTTAGACTTATATCAGATACTGCTCTGGAAAACACATTGCTCTAATTCTTGTGAAAGCAGAGTGAATTGAGAAGCAGCTGGATTTTTGAGGAACACTTTCTGTGCTGCAGATCTCTGATTTTTGTAAGGACAAACAAGACTTACCCTGCTCTCATTACAAAGCAGAGGAAATCACTGGCATCAGATGAGTACTGCTACCACACGGGAATACAGATAAACAGGCTTAGGAAAACCGAGACATCTGGAAGGATGAAGTAAAAATTATACAGAAAACACAGTATGTAACAGTACAAATGGCTAAAGTAAAAGCAGCTCCAGGACGCAGCCAAAAATATCTTCACTTGGGACTGCACTCACCCCAACTATTCACGCTGGCTCTGCCCAGCTGCTGAAAACTGCCAGCCAGCTCTGCAGTGTATGAAAATGAGTGTCTAATGAAAGGTAACAGTTTGGAGCACTGCCCTTTAGCCCACTGTCTTTCCTAGAAGTAAGACAGTTACACAATTGTCCCTTTTCCACCCACAGAAACAAAAATTTCACACAAAAATGGTTCCTAAGAAGTCAGAAAGAAGTAAAACCAAGATGAAAAACAGTCCCTTCTTACTCTGTGACTTGGCAAATTACCAGAACTGTGTATTACCCAGCTTCTCTGAAAGTAACCTGTGAGATAAGGGTTCTCAGTGTTATGTTACTTAATGCAGAGGTATATTATTAAAGCCCTTCAAGTTCTCCAAATGAACATAGTTCATATTGCATTCATGTATTTTTTCTCATGATGTCAGTTCTCTAGATGACTCTGTCCTCTGGTAAAGTCATCCTCAAGATGGGGGATATTGGTCTACCTTTCAAATTGTTCCTTGCCTTCACATGTCCTTGGCATCAGGCAGTGTCCAGTTCTCACCTTGTAATATTCTGGCTGGTTCTGACAACTCCCAGATTCACATTTCTTTTAATGCTGGGTCATTTACTTGAATCAGTTTTTGAAAAATTGACCTTTTTGCAGACCTCTGACATATTTCCCTTCTCCCCAGGGAATCCAAGACAAACTGCTTTATTCTGAAGGTCTTCTTTCAATACTGCACCCCACTTCCTCTGCTTTTTAATCAAATTGAAAGGTTGTGCTCTGTCTCCACTGCCAGACTTGTTTACCAGTAAATATTCCAAAAATATCAAGAACCACCATTTTACTTTCTCCTAAATCGCCTTTTATGCACGAGAGGAATTTGTTTAATTAATTTCATCTATGAAACTCTTTGCTACAATTCCAAACAGCTGCTGTGCTGTCCCTAGTGTTAATGAGTTTTGTCTTCATATGACTGGGAGAAGGACAGAAAGGGCCATGCTGGCTAAAATTGGTTAAAATTGGTTTTCAGCATGCAAAATAAACTGGACAGCTCCTGAGTGAAACTGATTGTAGTGTCACCCTCTCCCCTCTGTAGAAATTTAATCTGTCTGGCCAGTGAGAATGAGACTCACAGCAGGGGCAGAAGGTATTGACTTTTTGAAAAATATTCCTTTTTTTGTTTTTCAAATTGACTGAGGCAGTTTCATCTGAATTGTCATTCTTAAATAATTGTCCTAGAAGGAGCAGTACATTTCAGCCTCATGCCATCCTTTGAAAATTTAGGCTAGCTTTTAGCTAAAGAGATGCAGCCTGACATTCTGAACCTGCACACAGTGTGAAAAACTGCTTTGATGAGGTTGTGCTTATAATTTAAGGCAGTAAACCAGAATTCCTACTAATTGTATTTAAGGCATGTTGTACTGTGTAATCCACTGAGAAACTTGTTTCAAAAACACTGTAACCATAAAAACAGCTGTTCCAATGAGTCATTTGCCCAACGTGCAACTTAAAGCAAAACAGAGAAAAAGCCTCTCCCAGTTGTAACTTGTTTGTGTTGATATTATTATGGAGTAATACTAATGCTAGGAATATGGGGGAAAACAACAAAAAACTCTTCTCTACATTTCCTTTTATACCAGAAGTTTGAAAACAGAAAAAAGAGTTAAAAACAAAAAAAAATCCGTTTTGAAGAAATATTGGTACTTAAACTAAATTATTAATAACAAGGCATGTATTGGTAGTCCAAAATAATTTGCAAAGGTAAAAATAAGTCTAATATTAGAAGGAAGTGAATTAAAATAAGATACTTAGTTGAATACAAAAAAAAAAAAAATCATGTCACATGTGCATGTGTGCATATTTTCACAGTGTTTAAGTATAATATAGACACTGGAAGAGGTAACAGTAATTTCTGGTAAAGGAGGTGGAGGAAACTGCACTACAAAAAAGGAAAATAAAAGACAAAATTTACTGCAGGCACTGCTCTTTTTTCCATATAAAGTTGAGTGAATGAGTGAACAAATGAACAGCCCTTTTCATACTTAGAATAAGCCTTCATCCCACACAGCTGTTGGAGGGGAAATATAAACTGAGTTCCATCAAGATAAGCCTTATACTGAATTCCAAACAAGGTTCAATTTTTTTTTTTTTTTGAGGGGGTGGGTGGTGGTGGGAGTGGG
>JAVJGJ010000002.1:27180991-27206991 GCA_035590215.1 Microhierax caerulescens
AGTGACCAGAATAGCACTTGCTGAGCTGCTGTACCTCAAAGCTGCTAAATCCCCCTTCTAACCACAGTACAAACTCTACTGTCAGAGACTTGACTTAAAACTATCCACTCGAGTCACGTCAGGTGAGCTCAGAGACTATGGGCTTTGCTTGCACTGAGACAAACTTACATTCAAGTTACAATGCTTACATTTTTCTTAAACTCTTACATTTTTGCTAAGAAACTTCGGTCCCTCTTTTCAATAGTGACACTCTGGGTAGAGTTCAGTAAGGACTTAAAATCCTTGTGAAAGCAGGACATACACCTGAATAGCATTGGCCGAGCCCTGAGCACCAGAAGCATTATCTTTCCCAGAAGGGAGCAGGTTGCTGTGCGTGTCTAGACCGATGCTGCTTCACTGCAGGTTGCAAGTGGAGCTGATGGGCTGTTGTCCATTCCCAAACATGTAGTCAGAGTCTACAACATAGAGCTTAACACTGCATGGAGCAGTGACTAAATGCCTTTAACGTCTAAATTACCTTTAAAAACATAGTATAGTCTCTCAAGTCACTTTGTCATATCTAAGCATGTTATCCTAATGACTGAATGATGATGCTTAAGAAGCATTAGGTGAACCATCTGTAAAATTATTTGATTTATCTTTAGATAGGGCTGTCATGAATAGAAAAAAATAATAATCTGTCAAAAGCAAATAGAGGCATAGAGTGAGAACAGTGAATACTTTAGGAAAACAAAGCACGAATGAAGGTGAGACAGTGTATCATGGAAAGAGTCATCATTTTTATCAAAAGGACAGGCGAAAAGGAGAGGAAGCAAGCCTACACAATGCCCATCCTGAAAGATGTCCTGAAGTGCTAGTGCCTCAAGAGACAGTCAGTGATTAAGACTTGTATTGACATTTAAACCAAGAAAGGAGTAAGTGCCACATCTCAGTCCTGTCCTTATCCCTTCGGGATCTGATAAAAATGGAACAGAAGGCTGATGCTGTGGTTCAGTGCTGTTAGGTTGGGCTTTCAAAGGGGTGATGTTGGTATGGAGGAGATGTATGCAATAGCTCAAACTGGGTAGTGAAGGGGACACACTATACCCAGGAGACAACAGTTAGGCGGTGCTTGCTACTGCATACTGCATTTTGAGGTAATTATAACTTTTTTTTTCTCCTGATGCATAATAATCTCCCAGTTGTAGCTATTCAGTAGGCCCTGCAACCTGCTGTTGAAGAGAGGGTCAGAAGACAATAGTTTCTCTTTTCTTCCCTCGTCCTGTGCTACACACAGCTCCAGGTTACGTTCAGTCATGTACTCGGGGACAGACTCATGTTTCAATGTGACTTTTGGCTTCTGACACTGCAGACAGTGGGGACTGGCTGGTATTTTTAATCCATCTGCTGCTAGTATCAGTGAGGATTTCTTGTCTGGAACCAGTTGCCTGTTTGTATTCCACACAAGGATTGACAAGAGACTATAAGAAATAAAGGAAGAGATAGAGGCGGGAGTGGGGTGGAGGGGAAGAATAGGATGTTTACTATGGTTCAATTATATGACTGTTGCAGGGACCAGGATTTAATTTGTGTAGATCTGCAGTCCAGGTATGTTTACTTCCCATATTGTAAGCCTTGGAGATGCAGAGCTCCAAAGAGCACAAAGATGTGACATGCATTGATTTTTTTGTTTGCAGATATCTCAATAAGCTTGCTCTCCTTAGTTGTCACAGCCTGTGGTCTTGCTCTGTTTGGTGTCTCTCTATTCGTATCCTGGAAGCTTTGTTGGATTCCTTGGCGAGAGCGTGGTCTGCCATTTGGGAACAAAGACAACAAACAGGAATCACTGAACTACACAGATACAGAGACCAATGACCATGACTACAGCGAGGATTATCTGGGTCAGCCTACAGCCTATCCAGAGTCCTCCATGAAGATCAGCCACACCTCCCCTGATATTCCATTAGATGCTCAGGCGGGAACAAAGGAGAACTGTGTACACAATGTGCGAATGCATCGTCAGATCACTGAACCAACCTCTTCTGCTCGGTCAGTAACTCCAGTTTCTGTCTGATATTAAAGAATACAGATGCAGTCAAAAGAGGACAGCTTGATTATCCAGTGCCCTGATCTATTAAAAATGCATCATTTCCTTGCCACATTCTTTAAAAAATAAAACAAAACACACACAAGTTATTTTTTGAGGTGTGCAAACCGGTTAAAAGTACAGCATCACAGTGCTATTCCACTCTTCTATCAACTCCTGTCTCATTTGTGCCTCTCCCTCAGGAGCTGGACAAGACAAAACACCGTGTGTCCCTTAAAGCACCAGAACAGCCTAGATTTAGCTTGTAAAGCATATTAATTTGCACTTGGCACTGATGCTGAACACTCAGTGATATCTCCTCAAAGATTTTTAAAACAGCCAAAGAAGAAAAGTAGGGCAAGCTAATGAAACACTTGCAAGAGTTAGGAAATAGGATTAAAAATCATAGATTTTAGCCACAATCATGACTGTGGGGGGAAAAGTGACTGAACAAGAGTTAGCAAGGTCTCCAGGGGAACTGGAGAACCAGTACAGGGGAGAAGAGGAAAGAGGGAGGATGAGAGCATGTGCAGGGGCAGGTGATAAAAGGATTATGTTTCACACAGTAAGAAAAAGGAGCAGCATGTGAAGAGCCAGGAAATTTCTGAGTCAAAGCAGATTCACTTCAGCTGGAGAAGGTACACAGCACTAGTCCAATTGCTCTTTGCTAGCCTTCTTTCTGGCCACGCGGGAGAGCAAGTTTTGCCTGCAGGCACACCTGAACATGGGTAAGATGACAGCAGCTAGCAGCCAGTTCAGTAATAACCAGTTGTGCAAAGCATATCTTAGAAAAAAAAAATTGAGAAGTCCCTGGAACATTATTAATACTATGCAGCAAAAGCTCCAGGTCCCCTTCCTCTGTAGATTAGCATAAAAATATTTTGGGCTTAGATTATTGTAGGAATTTCTGGGGAGGTCAAAGCCATAATTATGGATACCAAAATATCCGCCCTACCACACACAAGGTTGAATTCTGGGCTGGACTAACAGCCCAGAAGTACAGCACTGCTGTGTTTTCAAACTGCCAGGAAATAAGCATGTCATGAGATTCATTAACAATAGAAGATTCACATCCGACATCTAACTCCGAGACCTCATGTGTGTCTTCAATATTGTGAAAGTACTGAGTCAGATACAGGCTTTTAGTGCTACAAGGCAGCAATTCTGATACTTAATCAAATGATAGGTATCACCACTGCATAGTCATCTCACCAGAAGCAGGAGCAATCCTAATCTGTAAAAGAACTTGCCTCAGCATCCTGAGTGCATGGACAATGCCTTCACTCCTGTGTATCTCTGCAGATCTTTCTTCTGACAGCTGTTCCCAGTCTGGCTCTCTCTAGCAGGTGTTAGTTACACTGGCTCTCTGTACCCAAGGGCATGACTTGGCCAGGTCTCACCCCTACCCTGTACCATATGCTGATACAGGGATTGATTTTTGCTCTTCTTTCATTGCCCAGGTCTTCTCCAAAAGACCCTTCCACTGAGCAGGAGGGGCCCATCTTCCTTGTACTGCATTGTTCATTTGTTCACCTTTGTCTCTGCTGCTTTCTGGCATAACTGGGTAGCCAGCTGTGGCTTTGCTGTGTGGCCAGAGACCAGGCACCCACCCCTACTACAATCCCTGCTAAGCTGTCTCTCCAGTGCATTCCTTTTTATTCCTCCCCAGGATATTCTGCACCTCCCACTGGCATGAGAAGCTCAAGGCTTGAACAATAATTTTCTTTTTTTTCTTTTTTTCTTTTTTTTTTGTGACATGATAATATTTTATAATGGAAATGACTAATGGATAGCTATGAAATTACGTATTTGTTATGCAACAAGAGACAAAATAGGATAGTATATAAGAGGCTGTTTTAAGCATGTGGAAACACATATTTACAAGGAAGGAATGAACAATGAAAGCAGAGGAACGACTGCTGATTACGTTCAATGTAAATAGCTTTGGACTAATCCTGTGCGAGAATTTTCCACATGCTCTTTCTGTGTTCAACCACAGCTCACGGCATGTCAGTATAATGAATAAGCACTGCATATGACTAGGACAAAAAAGTTGAATCCAACTCATATAAGATTAGGATTTTACTGAATTTTTAACTTCCACATCCCACTACTCTGACAGGGATGCAAATTTGATTTCTGTTACCATCTCATGAAGTGGAAATTTCAATCACAATAACTGAGTGACTCCAGTTAATAAATTTCACTGGACCGAAGCTAAAAGCAAATTTCTCTCCTCAGAGTAATAAAACTAAAGTAGCTTTTCAGACAAAATACCACAGAGCTTATTACATCAGGTATGAGAGAATTGTTGGGGTGGTCAACAAACCATTTCAGACCAGAACAGCTCACTTGTTAATAGAGTAGCTGTAGAGATCAACAAGTAATAAGAATGCAGATATGTCAGGAAGTACCCTCCTTTTGTCCACCTTTACCTTAGAACCAGAAATCAGTGAGTTCAGCTAGAACAATAAGCCAGATCCTACTGCTGTTTCCATAATATAACCCATTTCATAGGCATTAATCCAAAGGATTCAGCTGAAAATGACAACCAATAAGAACAGCTACAGTTCTTAGTCATGTTGCATTATACTTGCCAATAAGGCAGATCCTCTGGATTTGCAATAGCTGTGAAACTGCATTTGCCACGTTCTTCAACCAGGTTTGGAGAGTGCATACCACTAGCTTAAGACACAGGAACAGAAAATGATGTGGTACTAGCAGTCTGATGCTGAAGGTGAGCTCTCACAACTGTTGGGTATCATGCTTTATCACTTTATGCAAGTAAAGCTGTGCACAGATTCTTATCATCTCCAACACAATCTGTTTCAATTCTTTCATTTTCACCTAAGGCATAACTCAATCCGAAGACAGCTCAACCTCTCCAATCCGGACTTCAACATCCAGCAGGTTCAGAAACAGGAGCAACTGACAGGAATTGGCCGCATTAAGCCAGAGCTATATAAACAAAGATCAGTGGACACAGATGATGGCCGGAGGAGTAACAGCAAGGCATGTGGAAAACTGAACTTTATTTTGAAATATGATTGTGATTTAGAGCAGCTGATAGTGAAGATACACAAGGCCATCAACCTGCCAGCAAAGGACTTCTCTGGAACTTCAGATCCATACGTGAAGATATATCTGCTTCCTGATAGGAAAACAAAACACCAGACTAAAGTGCACAGAAAGACCCTAAATCCAGTATTTGATGAAGTTTTTTTATTTACTGTCCCATACAATGATCTCAACACAAGGAAACTCCATTTCTCTGTGTATGACTTTGACAGATTCTCCAGGCATGACTTGATTGGCCAAGTGATAGTGGATAATTTTTTAGATTTGGCAGATTTTCCCAGGGAATGTAATATTTGGAAGGATATTGAATACGTCACCAATGTAAGTATTATAATTTTTCTTTTTGAAATTTTTTGTTTCTGATTTTTTTTTCCTTTATCTGATTATATCTGAAATTGTCTGATAGATTTATGAGGGAAAATACTCTATTTTCTCTCTTTCTCAAGCTTTGACCTGAATCCAAGGAAATGAACAGTACGTTTTCAGTCCTCATTTCTCATTCTTTGGATATATGAAAGAATGTCTTACATAGGAGATCATGGTTTAGTCATTACCCTACTGATAGGGTAGAAAAACTGGAGAATGTTTTTTCTCTTAAACTTACTTAATCTACTTTTCTTATTTTGCCTATCTTTCTGTGTTTTGCATGATTTGCCACATAAATTACAGCATATTTAATTAGGTAGAACTGCAGATTCAAGATTTCGTATGTAGCGACCTTCAGTCCTTCCAAAGACTGTATTCTTATAAAGTAAGATAACATCACATCTATAATCCAGGCAAACAGAAGTTAGACAATGCTGTTCCATGAAAGCAATGAAACACACTGAATTGGTTTAACTCTTTGTTTGGCATCACTTTGTTAAATAGGGAAATGGGAAACTTACAAAATAAGTCTACATTTCTGTTATTTGGTCTCTGGTATCAAATTCTATGGAGGAATCCAATTAGTGATTAGGTACAAAATCACAAAAAATACTTTTGGAAAAGAAAGAGCTTTCTTCTCAAAGCACAACACAACCTTCTTGTAATGCTATTAGAAATTAATCATGTGCATCCTATGGAGAACAGACCTTCAATGAGAATGATACATTACAGAAATCCACAAAGGTGAAGATACTAGTGCCAAGAGTCAGTAAATATTTTATTTGCTATGTCAAACCATACTCAAACAGAGTGCACATTTTAGAGTGAAATAAACAAAACATCACTAACAGTAAGATCAAAGTGTAAGTTTGTTAGACTTCAGTTCAGGAAAGCATTTAAGCTTATGCTTAGCTGAGTGTAAGAAGCCATTGAAAAGTAAAGGATGTTCTGAGACAAATACTTTCCTGAATGTAGTTCCTCATCTTAGACCTTTGTGGTCTGGTAGCATGTCCATATTACAGACCAAACCGATTCCATTTTTTTGTTTGGAATTTCTTTTTCAATATTGTCCTTGTTCTAAGGTGATTTCTCAGTGTTCTTAGTGTTACCTATACATGTGTAAAACATGCTTGTGCACCAGCTGCACAATCTCCTTCCACACTAGAACTGTAGCAGCAGCACTAGCAGTTCCCTCACTCAAGGTACAGGCAGGATGATGGACACTCAGTGTCAAAGGAAGATGAACCTGGCTTTTCTTAGAAAAAGTTATTGCTCTTCAACTGCAAGGGAAAAGTAAGAATCTGACAGAGTAGATGACAGTCATACCAAGTGAAAGCCTGCCTTCATGCAACATTAAGTGTCCCAAGTTCAACTTTTCAGTTTTACAATCAACTGAAAATTGAATGCACATGCACACTGGAGTTACTTTGATATGTACCAGTCCTTCTTCCATGCTTTAATTTTGGCAAAAACTGGGCTCTGATATTTTCTTTTTAATCACTTCCCCTTCCAAATTTCCAAAGTGATGCAGCATATAGTTTGTATTCGGATGTTCTGTAATCTCTGAAATTAAATTCAGGACTAAAACATGAGTCATTCATTAACACCTACTAATATTAATAATTCCTGTGAGAAGTGTAAGCTTATTTATCCAAACAGAACACATGACCTGGCATGTACACTTGTCACCCAGTTTTCAGCTAATGGAGACCTTTTCAAAGCAAATGAATAATAAGACATAAGACACACAATCCAATTTTGGCTAATGTGAGTTCTGAGATAAGAGTATCAGATAAATGAAAGTGTGGAGTACTCAGCTTACTAATTAACATTTCCAAAATTTCAAAGGTTAGAACTTACTCCATAAAGTTATAAGAAACCCTCCAAGCATCATTTAAGAAGCCAAGTTTCAGAACGTTTCCTTGCCTGAGTAGCTTAGATATCTCACAGACTGACAGCAGAGCATGAATCCTATGAGCTACTTGGTGAAGCTGCTGAAGTGAATACTCCTGTGGCTGCACTCCAAACCAGGCCAGCAGGCAGTATTAGTGAATCTCTGAAATAAACGTTAGCAAAGTTTTGAGCACCATTGGGCAGTTTATGGTTGCAAACAAACTGTATCACCTATAGCAGATTTTCACTCATTTTATCTGTGAATGTCCTATTGTTTCAAATAGTACTAATTACAAAACAGACAAATGCTGGGCACGCTTATGAAGGAAATTCACTCAATGCAGATCTACAAAGAGTGCAGCCACGAGGGATAAACATACTAGAAAAAGAGAAGTTCCACAAAACTACACATGACAAGTTTGTCATACTTCTGAAGAGTACATTAATTTTAATTCCTTGTGCATCTTATTATGCTGTATAACCAGTGATCCCAAAGGCCGTTATTTTACATTCTCCATTTTATTATGTTCTAATCCAATTTGACACAGTAACATAAAAGAATGTATTAAATCCTTCTCTGCCCAGAAAAATGGCCTACTTCAACTGAGCACTGCAGATTATGCCTGAAATGTCAGCTTTACTGCAAACAATGCCATTAAATAGACCTATTATGCTATGTGCTTTCTTCTGTTTTCTAATAACACTGGAAGATTTTTTTTGTTCAAAACCAACGATTTTGATTCTTTGGACAATAACATCTGCTCCTATCCCAGAGTTTGAAACTATTTCATAACACAGACGGGTGTCAGCGTAAAAATTTTCTACACACTCAAAAGCAATCTGCCTCGAAACACAAATCTCCACTATCAAAATTATTGTTCTTCTAATCCCAGGTCCTCTGAGCATAAAATCTCTCTCCTGTAACACTGACTCTTTTTCCAACCCAAAAAAAAAGCAGCAGTGGGCTGTTTAATGGAAGAAATAATTAAGTGGATCAACTTTAGATGAACATGAAGTGCACTAGATAAGCTTTTTGTGTATCTACCAGACAGATTACACTGGTTTCTGGCTCATCAGGAAAGAAAGATGCTTTTTATTTTTAGTCTGGGTTTCAGTAGTTGATATGATTTATTTAGTAGCCTCTAAAACACATGCAGGGTTTGGGGTGGGGTTTTTTGGTTTGATTTTTTTCAGTGTTCATAGACTGATAGTATGTTCTGAAGAGAAAAGGGATGTTAATATTTCCTTGGTTGACATCTTCAGACTCAGATCAGGCAAAAAGGCATGGCTTTGTCACAAAGTAAGATAAACTGTGAAGGACAGGAAGCTGCCCATTAGTCCATTTCAGACAAAAGAGAACCTTTCCTTTCAGAAGGTGCTACATATCCACTTGCACAACTTGCTGGGCACCCAGAAAGAAAAATCTTTTCTCAAGAACTGCTTGTTAAATATCACCAGGCAGCTGTATAGCATGAAGAAGGATTTCTGTGAACTGGAAATCTAGCTCTGGTTCATACTGGCTGTTTGGATTCTCAAAATGCTTGGCCTTTGTCACTTGCTAAGCAGCTGATCTTTCTAGACAAGAGGAGTATTTAAAAGTGGTCTCCCCTTAGAGCAGGGGAATAATTGGATTAAGAAAGAACAATGTAAATTTCCATTCTTAGCTGGGCCAGCATTTCCAAAATGACTACTCATTTTCAGAGGCAAATTTGTGACTTTGGTCTTATCGTATTTATAGTTTGACACCGATGCTATTTTTCGTCAAATATAGCTATACTTGTGATCTAGGCATGGTAGAATGAAAACTGTTTTTTTCAGAATGTCTAAGTTTATATATACACTTTAAAAAAAAATTGTATTCATAACACCCTATTCACACCTTTCTCTCATCTCACTCCAAGGCTGAACATCCCAGACAAACTTGTTTTCATTAATCTTTCTAGACCATTCTTTTCTCAAAGGATATCAACAAGGTTTCCCGTGATTATGCACCTAATATTCTACAAATTGTAGCTAGTATATTGACTGTTAGCATTTATCCTTGTCTTGTGGTTCCTTTGAGACTCTGCTGTATCCACCTTCTGTGAAGGTGTGAAGTAAACTGAAACTCTGAAAAAGGTAAAGCAGTTGGTCAGATCCGAACCATGGTTTATTCTTTATCTGCAAACAATTGGAGTACTAGAAAGGATTCAAAAGTTGTTTTGAATATTGCTGTTTTGAAGTACTTCCACTTTTGTTTCTAGCTAAGCATTTCAATGAAGAGTGTAGCATCCATCCCCAAAGTTAAAACCCAATATATTAGGATACAAAAGGAGAGTGAATATATAGAAGAAAGATATTTCTGAAAGAAAGACAAAAGAGATCACAGAAAGAAAACCATAGGTAATACATACAGAATTTGAGAAGTAACATGTCACAGAGTTTATAGGATGTGTATGGGTCACTGAAAATCCAAAAGAGAGTTCTGGACAGGTCAAAGCTATAAAGAAACACAAGCTCTATATCAAGTTGTTTACTCTGACATCTAGAAAGAGCCAGCATATGCTAGAAGTTGCCAACCCAAGAAATTGATTGCACCTATTTTTAAAAATCTTCAAGCTCTTTTAGGGCATATGTGGTGGTCAAGAATACAAGTGTGTCAGAAAATGCTGATTTTCTTTTGCACAGAAGCAGTAAACAAAACTGTATTTAAAAAAACAAATTAATTAAAGTTGCATGTTGGTATACATGCTAGTGTTTTCACAAAGAGACAGTTAAAAAGTAGGATGGTTATAAACATTTGAAATTCTGCATTGTAGAAATGCTAACTGTTCTAAAGTTTGCCCAAGAAAGATTTTATAATTTGTATTTTTAGGCATTTATGTTGTATAACTGAGATGCAACTGGAATCATAACATCACCAGAAGGAAGTTTCAAGTTCCCTGTTTCAGAGATGTTAATGCTAACCACAGTATGTGTGGAAGAGAGACAAAAAGAGATTAAATTATTTCAGTCAGTTGTTTATGGAAAGCATAATAAAAATCTAAAATTTTGAAAAATGACCAAACTTACCAGATCTTTTGCCATTCAAAACTATTCTGTCCTCAAACTGAAAAACAATTCCTTATAGGTTGCATTGCTCAGGACCATTCTGTGAGCATTTTAATATGTGCCAGACACACATGCATAGGTGCAGGAACTTGAGGAAATTAAACCTTGTGCTTTGAAAGAAGTAGGTAAATACTTTTTCTAATTCATGGACAGTGAAACAGACTCACACAAAAAGGGTGTGAATTGCTCCAGACATGACACTACTTAATAGCAGAAATGAGACCAGGTCCAGAATCTGCAGATTCCCAGCACTAGCCTTAATCCACTCTATGTAGTGCCGCTCATCTTCTTTGACAGTGTACAGAGACTTTAGCTGGCAGTAAGTCAACTAAGTCCACCTACTCCAATTTTAAAAAATGTTTATCTTGTCAAGATGTTTTAGCTAGTATTTCTAAAATTCCTGTTCTGGCAAGTTTTTGGGTTTAGAAAAGTGATGGCATTGAGTGAGATCTCAGAAAAGCATCTAAAATGTTTACAATGATTTTAAAAAAAAATTCTGAGTCAACAGTTTGAGAAGGAACAGAAACAAATCAAATCCCTGGCTTTATGTATGAATTCAAATCCAAACCATGAATGTTAAGTGCCATATCTACTTTTAGGACTGTAGCAGTAAATGGGAAACATTAGCTGATTTTTCTTTTTTTTCCTTGTAGTACAGAAATATCCAGTATTAACCTGGTGTTCCATTTGTTTAAAATGAGTAGGCTTTGGCATCAGGGAGGCAATCAAATGCAAGACTCTCTAGAAAAGATAGATTTGCAAACCCATGTGTCTTGCCCACATTAAAGCATGCCAAAAGCTTAAGGAGCAGCAACAATTATTTCATGGCTAGACACATTAAGGCAGTAAATACAAGAGGTAAGATTCACCTCACCTAAATTTTTGATTAATTAAAAAAACCCCAAAAAACAACAACTCCACAACCAAACCCAGAAGTACTCAGAAAAATATAGAAATCCTAATTGCTGTAAAGACGCAAGTCAGTGGATATTCATCTTCTCCTAAGTCACAAAGGTCACTCTGTTTTGTTATTTTTCTGACTGTTCTTAATGAAATGTACAGAAAAAATAAAAGTCTGTGTGTTAATGAACCATTTCTTAGTCAAAAGATGCTGAGAAGTTCTTCAGATTTCTACAGATCACCACAGTAAGGAAGTAAAAGAGATTAATAAGCCTTCAGCATCAGCTCAACAGGTATAGCAGTCATTGTACAGTGAGGACAAGCTGTAGCCAGTATTTTTCCTAGTTTTACATTCTTTAATAACCACGTACTTAAATGGATTCATTTTCAAAACTAGGGTTTTCCTTTTGACTTTTTGTGTTTCCTTTTTTAATCTAATGATTTTGCTAATTACTTTTTAGGAGAAGGTTTGTCAGAAATTACATACACCTGAACGATTAGGAGACAGCACTCAGCATGGCTACACAAAGGACAGATAGAGTTATGTACAATTATATAGAATAGAGATAAAATGTTGACTTGTATTTTCAGAAAACTTAAAGACAGCAGATGCCTAATTCTCTTTGGAGCAACTGGGTAACCGTGAGAATAATATTCAATAAAACTTGGGGTGGTGTCTGAAGTAAAGAGAAGTTAAATGCCTTGAAGAGCAATGGTTTGGGGTGCAGCTAGGCTGTTCCTGAGTCCGTGGTACAAGCCCTCCAAAGCTTGTCTCTAAAAATAATGGTGATTATTCCGTACAAGTGCCCCACAGGCATGGTCAGAAACAGGATGAATCTTGCAGTATCACTGAAGCCTCAGCTAACATTTATTGGGGTTTTGGGATTAGTTTAAGATGATAATTCAGAGAACTGTGTATTTGTGGATGTACCACTTGAAGTTTACAGAACCCAGGAGTATGGACATCAGAGTTTCCAAGTAAGCTTTTTCAGTCTACAAAAAACATACAAACAAACAAACAAAAACAAAGTAAAAAATAAAGCAGACAACAAAAAAAGCCCATGTAGCAGAAGTGGGACCACTTCAGTTAAAGAATTTTAAGGAATTCTTTTTTTTTTAAAAAAAAAAAAAGTATTATGAGAAGACTGACATTTCAGAATAAGATGTTTTGATTTCTTATTTGGAATGCACTTCTATTGCAACATTTTTAAAAATTCTGAAAGTTGAAACAGGAACAAAACATCCTGCTTTTTATCAGAGTAAAATGTATTTCAAGTCAAGTGCGGGATATTATGCTTCAAAATGGGAATTACTCAGAACTCTTTATTAAACTAAAATCCTGGTTTCTAAACTGGTTCTTCCCCTGCCCATCAATGCTGCATATTCTTGAGCTCTCTATTTTTTCTTTGTACCATACATGTTTCCCTGGTGCAACAGCCCCAGAACTGCGATAGTGAATGAAGAATATTTTCCTCTACACATTAGCTGCATGCTAAAAAATGTTAGACTCAATCCTAAATTCCTGGTTTTCCAGCTTAGCGGAAGAGTCTGTAACTATCCCTGTACTACACATCCGCCTCCTCCTTTCCTCTCATCTTCCTCTGCCAAGTCTCTTTTTCCCAGAAAACTCTCTCTAAACAATACTTTTGGAGATAGCCTTCAGTGAAACAGCCCACAACACATACACATTGCACATAAAGCAAAACCAAGATGTCATCCCAGTCAGCCAATCCTGTCCTTTGATTGTATCATCCAAAATCATTACTGGAGTTGCAAACAAAAACACAAAAATGCTCTAGTATATTACAATTCATAGGCAGCCATTCCTCAAGTTGAGCAAAGAGCACTTGCACAGTGTTAAGGCTAAAATACCTGTATTAAGGTGATCTTGGCTGTAACCATTCTGCACATAATTCAAGATTAGACTGTGCCTTTTTCCTACATTGTTATATAACTTTCAGTTTAAACATGTATTTAGCGAGGCGGGGGGGAAATCACTTCAAACACGCATTTAATTATTGAACAGTTTTGGGAATGCTTACTTTGTTTTTCTAGAAGAGGTCACAGAGGGCATTTCAATAGCTTATGGATTCATCAAAATTTCTGAAAAATCCTACTCTTTAAATTTAGTTTCAATATTTGGAGCCAAACTTGAAAGTATTCTTCCCTCTGAACATACTGTGCTTGTGTGAAAAGCCTCAAGCCATTTTTAGTCTTTAATCCCCACAAGATATCACAGCCATCAGGCATCTTTCTCCACCAAACAGGGTATTTCAGAGTTTTACAGTTTTCCTCTGTGTACAGTCTGTTTACCCAGTTCTCATTTTATTTTCTCATCGTCTCATATTTAAGCAGTAAGTGGACTTTTTTGTTATTGTGTGTTCTTTACTTAGGGATTCACTGTAACTATGATCCGAACTTTTACCAAGACATACTGGATATTTGTGCAGGGGACAGCCTAGCTACTTGGGAAGCACCTCGTGCACACCATACCTGACAGGCTGGCAACCTAACACAACCTCAAATGTGTGCTTGCTGGGGTCAGCCCTGACTTCATCTTTTCTAGTACATCTGTGCCCCAGGTAAACAGGAAAGAAAATGCTGCTATATACAGGCTCTTTTTCTTACCAAAAGATTTGTCTGTCCCCTTTCAAACTCTTGTTAGAGGATGTAACCTGTCTCACACTAATCATTCAGGATTCCAAGATCTTTCCAGAGTCCTGTTGCAGAGGACAAAACTTTGTCTGTACAGAAGGAAGGAATTACTGGATCATAATTGTAGGTAGTGCTTAGGCAGCACACTTCTTTGCTTACAGGCTAAATTACAGAGCTTGCCAAAATTAAGATAAGGCTGTAATATTCGCTAAATAATCACATAAGGGTTCTCTCCAGACCTCCTCCCCCTTGTCTTTTTGTGTGTGGGGGGAAACACTAGAAGTTGCAGCTGAAGTTTGAGCTGACTGGTGAAGAAGTTCCCACAATATGTCTCATATATGTATCTATAGCTTTTTTAGCTTTTCTCCTAGTCTAGGAGACTTTTAGCAGCTAATCATATAGTCTGAAAGAAATAAAAGATGAAACAACTGAACTGACATAAATGAGAGTTGAAACTTTAAAAGACACAATGTATTTTACTAAGATTTGGTTATATAATCAACAAGTATAATTCCAGATATTGTAAAGGCCCTAATTGTCCCTGTGGGGCCTCAGAGATGTATGTGACAGCTTTCCTCTATTCAGCCCCAGCCCTTCAGAGCATGAGGGCCACATCCAGGGCTCTGTAGAGAACTCGGATTATCACAGAAAGACACATAGCTATGTCCTTCCATTCTATCACTTTGTTAAAAATATATTACTTGGAAGCCAAACTATCCAAGGGAAGAGGGAGAGAAAGCCATCACTCTCTTATTGTAAGTGTCTTTCTGAGAGTCGAGCTGACAAAACAATGGCAAAACTGCAGACCTATAACCTGACTAAAAGTTTTTCATCAAGTTTTATCACTTCCAAGTTTGCTACCTTTTTACAGCAGACATCTTAATTTTAACTCACTATTTTATTTAATCTCTCCTCATACATACTCATTTCTCTAAACATTCAGAAAGACCTGTGTGTATCAGGAACAATGTATAAAATATAGTGTTTCCTGAAAAAATCCAGGATTAAATGACAAACACATGTAAACCTCTGCATTCTGCACTGGTCCTCCCAAACACTGAAAAGCAATTTGCAATGAGCGTTCAAATTCCAGAATTATGGAGCTCAAATTCTAGAATTATGGGTATAATAACTTCTGCTGTAATTAGTCTTGCTGAACTCACTGGATGTATTCACAGAGGTAAATGAAGCATACAGTCATCTGCAGTATCTGAGGTTTCCTATGGCTTCCTAGCAGAGAATTGGAATTAATATTTCACAGAATGTACTTTGGTGACATGATGGGCTCAAATGACAAGATGGTATTAGCTACATCTGTGGTATCATGGCATTTGAGATTTGTATGGCTACATGTTACTGGCGCTTCATTGCTTGGTTAAACACCTTGCTCTATTTACTCAAGAAAACAGTAGTCACAAGCTACAGCTTACCTTATTATTGAGTACTTAACATTCACTACTCCTTTCATCACACAAATTCAAAATTAGAGCTACATATACCATCTGGAAGAAGATTTCTGACTAGTAATGGCATCTTGCTTGTGAAGGGTAGGGAAGCAAAAAACCAACTGACAGCTGGAGGTTTTCACAGCTAATTATATGAACTATTGGGATAAAATTCCCCACTCAGATTCTTGGGTCAAATCTGGAATCTTAAAAATAGTAGTTTATCACAACATCAGAAAACATAACCTTGCTTGCCAGGCAACCAATTTCTAACAGCCACAGTAAAAGTGGCTGAAATCCACCACTCCTCCTACCTAACATTTCCTTTTCTCTTTCCTGCAGTAAAATTATTTTTAAAGTAGCAGTGAATAGGAGATTAGCAATATCATCCAATACTTACTATTTTCTATTCATATAGAAGCTGCTACTCAAACACTATGAAAGTTAACACGGAAGAGCAAAAGAACAATTCTCCATGCTGTATTTTGTATATTTTTCAATTTTCACAGAACTCTTTATGTGTTTTCTTTTTAAAAGCATACTGGGGTTTATAAATATTTTTAAAAGCCAGCTGTGGTTTAATCAACCATCTGATCTATATTATGATAACTCCTCTGAGCAACCCCAATGATAAAATAAAAATGTATGTAATAAAGGCAAACAAACGCAAACAAAAAAGATAGGAAGAAAACAGCAGACTTTGGTTTCAAGCCCCCTAGAGAGTTATTTATGAACATCAGGAAGAAAGGTACCACTTTAAAATAATGAAAACCTTTCAATGTCTGTACTCCACTGAGCACAGAATCTTACAGTAAATGATAATTCAACAATAAACTTCACCATTGGGACCACAACATTTTATGCAGGTAGAAATGAGTAGTACTCAGGATAAGATCATGACTCTACTGTAAAGTCAGGGAAAGAATTCCCATTGAAGCTTAGATTTCATGCGTATGCTCCTGCTATAGTTTGGAAATATTGTCTTGTAAACAGTACAAAAAGCCACATGAGATAATGTGAACAAATAACTGGAGATGTACACAGAAAATTCACTAGAACAGCAGAACAAGCAAATCACCATCCTTTCATTCCTCTCTGCAATATAAATACATGACAATGACCTGCGCAGCAAAGATTTGAATCTTCTCCTCCTCCCCCAAAATCTGATGGCTAAAATATGAGTAAGCTATCAAATTTAGGCCTGGAGAAAGCAAGACAGAAATTTTTCCATCAGAAATGACCTGAATTCTACATCCACATCTTCAACTTTTGATTGGATGTAGCAGTCCAAATAGACAGAAAACAGAATAGATAATTTTCCCTCGAGGTTTCTGCAGTAGAGCATCCCTGACCTATTCCTTCCAGTAGCTCTGCAGCATTTCTCACTTGCCAGCTCCTTTTCCAAATTCTTTGTTTTATTCAGTATATAAAGTGTCAACGTTTTTGGGAAAGCCACAAGAAACATTTCATTCAATACAAAGCTTTTATTATAAAACAACATATAAAAGGCTTTAAATCCTATCTATAACTGTAATAGTTTTTCAACAAAATATAGATATTTTTTAAAAACAAACCAGTAGATATAACAGTAAATGCTCATTCTCTTCATAGCCATTCAGCCACTCTCTTTTTCTCAAAAATCATTTATTGCAGGAAACCTTTCCGTTCTTAAACAGCACATACGAAAAAGGATACTAACCTTCATTTCAGACAGACTTGTTTCAAAAACTATGAGTCAGGATGGTCAAAGATAACTACACTGAATTCTTTCAAAAATCATACTTTCTTCCATAAAAATTGAAGTCAGGCCCTTTTAAGGTGTCAAACTGAGTACTCCAAATCACTGACCATTGTCTGCGTAACAAAGAATTCTAAAGTGAAACCATTTATACCAAGTCAACTCACAATCTTGATTTCCTTACAAAACTATCAAATTATTTAAATTATAAGCAACTAAACCAAAAATTTGAGAAGTCATCTAAGTGACTGCAAGATCCTGTTTGTTAAATCACTCACAGACGTCCTAAAAATGCTACATTTTTTCCTATCCATAGGCTAGTATGTACTTAATAATACTATATATTCTGAACATTAAAAAAACAGGTAAAAGTCTGGGCAGCTCAACAGACTCACCTCACACAAATGGACATGAGAAGGAGAGAAAAACAAGCCACGGAAAATAATCCTTTTCCTCTCTAGTTATATTTCTCATGTAGCATGTGTAAAGTAAAACAACTTAGAAGAAAAGCCTTCTAAGAGGAGGAAGTTCTATTGACTCACTTTTATGGACTTAAAGCACTAAAGCACTTCTATATTTAGTGCTCTTTTTAATCTCACATCTTACACTACCCTCTCTGCATTCTTCAAGAGAGAAAACACACTCACTAAAGTGGTCTTAAAATTGTCTGCAGTACACGTCTAAATATAATAGGGAGGCACGAGCATATCTGATAGGGAACAAGTATTACAGAAAAAGAACTGTTATCACACTTTACAAAATCACATCTTCTCCTGCTCACGCTGTAGCCACCTGGATGATACACTTGATTTCAGAGTCTGCATTTTCTAAACTGGATTTATGTCTCCTTCCTTCCCATTCCTTCAGCTCCTCACAGTCCTTAGTTTTATTTAAACCTGTTTTCTTCTGTACAGCTCCTAAGTAGATGTAGTACTGGATTGATATACTTCCTAGCAGCTTCAAGATTAAAATCTTCTATTTAATTGCAAGGTAGGTGAAAGATACACAGCAACAGCATAAATTCTTGTTCACCAGATCCACATAGCCTAAGTGTCCTAATGGCAATAGTCCAGAACTGTCTCCAAAGAAAAGAGGGTAGCTGGATTTGCATGAGCTTTTGGGAAGCATCAGCAATTAAGATACTGAGAAACACTGAAATGTTCCTGGCATTGCCTAAAAGAAGTGGTAAAAGTAACCCCCTGTTGCTAGATCACCACAGATTCCATGGCATTGATCCAGGAGGTGAGTCAGGGAGGTTTGCCCTGAGAGGGTTTTACAGTTGGCAAACTTGACATAGCAGTCTGTTACAAAATTATCAGTAGCATCTCTGGGAAGAAACAAAGAACCTTCCTTCTCTCTCGTGTTTCCCTACCGCCCCTCAAAAAGAACTACCAAACCACCAACTTCTCTCTTTCTTCTTCTCAAATGTGAAGTTTTCTTTGTAACATGGTTTGAGAAATAAAGGATGAAACCAGTCCTTATTTTCATGTTTCTGGAATGACACTGTCTTGTTATCATTAATTTCATCGTCATTCTCATTCTTCCTTCTTCCCTTTATTATTTTAGTTCCTTTTGTATTTGAATAGCAGAGAGATTCTAAAGTATGAAATGAGACAATTTTGCAGTATTGAAGATTTAGGGGGGTTGTCTATTTTGACATATTTCATGTATGGGTTTTGTAGGATTAACCTTAGTGTCCATTATTATATTCTTCCCTTTAATTTCAAATTAACATGGAATTGCTGTGCAAGGACAATCAAAGTAGTACAACTGCATACCTTTTAACAGAATATTGCTCGCAGTGAAGTAGTCTCTTTACCTTGGCTGCTTTGCTTTGAAATTTGCAGTGATTTTCTTTTCTATGTGACCCATTTAAATAAATTACTAAGGAGTAAACAAAACTTCTATGGAAATTGCTTTTATATTGTTAAAAGTGGGTAATTTTGTAGCAAAGCGTTACTAGTAAAATACATGTTGCAAAATTTAGTTGTGCTTTCAGTCTAATGGAAGGTTACATGGAATGCTCTCAGACATATTTTTAATCCGTAATGATCCCTTTGCACCATTTTTCTTATATTGATAATTTCTGTGGATGGTGCATTTGAATCTGGCAGGGCACCAGTGTTATTGTTTATACAGGTGACAGATCACAAGCCAGGTTTTTGTATTTAGTTGCACCACGTAATAGTAACTAAGTCCATTTCAAAGGTAACAGGATTTGAACATCAGGGAACTCTAGAAAAAAAGGCACTTTTTACTAGAAAAAAACATGAAGTATTCTCAGCGGTTCTTGACCTGAGTGGGTTGCATGACAGGACACAACAGAATTGGCTCTAGAGAAACAAAACACATGGAGAAACGTCAGCAGAAAGATACTTGATCCTTGGCTTTAAAATCACAAGAAAACCCAGGAAAGGTACTTATTTGAAAGAAATGATAACTTTAATCTAAATCATGATGAAGAAAGTCTCTGTGTAACTCATACAAAAAAAAATTAAAAAAAAAAAGAAGAAGAAAAAAAGGAGAAATAGATTCATAAACCCATGCTTCCTTCCCCACCTTCTAAATGAGCACCAAACTTAAAGGGAGCTGCACATAGAAAATACTTCTTATGAAAAGTCTGCCTTAGGTATACCTTATTAACAGAGGTAATAATTCTTTTATTACTTTTTAGTGGGATGTGAAGCCAAAAAGGATCCGAAAGAGAAAGAGAGAGAAAAGGCACACTAGGGATGTCACTGAACTTGGATTTGATTTCCAGATATCACAAGAATTTTGAAATTATTAGACAGAGTTTGGATTAATGGCAATACACAGTTCACTAATAGTTATTTTACTGGTCGGCAAAAGAAGCCCATTATATTCAAGTGGTCAAAATCTAGGGCCAAAGTGCTGCTTTCCTGCTTGTTTACAATGAACAAAGCAGATGTGCATTCATTACCGTAGAGCCCTGATCAGAAGGATCCCCTCCCGGCCTTCTCAGGGCACAAACACAGGTACACATAAACCAGCCCACCATATCTTATCTACTGAAATTAGACTTGGGATGGAATTACAGAGCACGTGGCAAAATCCAACAAAAGGTAATCTGATTTGGAAAAAAATAATTAAAAATTCCAGAGAAAAGCTCCGGAATGGCAAGAAAGACATGCTACTGCAACATAGAATTTGACATTAGCTTTCTGTCTTTCAAGCACACTGTACTATTTGGACCATCCTCTTTCATATCAACTTCAAAACCAAAACTGTAGAGCAAACTTTTATGTAGGTTAAAAGTAGATTCAGATTTATAAAAATTACCTTTCTTTATTACTCATTGTGCATATGACCTGTGCTAAGCCTGAGTAGCAAGGAAGTCAACACAGAAAACCTGAGTATAATGAACATGTCCACAAAACACTACAGGTGGTTACACAGACTGAAAAGAATATCTTTTTCCGCCCCTGATACTGTGACTCTCTCCACCTTTTTTCAGCACTATCCGGGTACTTAGTTTCTTTCCTTTTCAGAATGATGTGCTCAGAATGCATGATATAAAGGGCCCGTGCTTTACACAACACAAAATGCCTGCACTGAGAATGCCACTCAGTGCTAAGCAAAGGCGAGGGACTGCTAGAGGTCCCAAATGTTTAATATCATCGCACTGCAGCACTACGTCTATATCAGATTTTTTTAAAAAATACAGTATGGCCACTCTGCGAGAGGCTTTATCCATAACTCAGGCTGTGTCAGCAGGGCAGAAGGGCTGGCTGCTCACCGTCCAGGTCCCACCCAGCCAGGCAGGCCAAGTGGCAGCCCTGGGCATCAGCCAGCTCCCCGGGCCATGCCGAGCCAGGCTGGGCCCTGGGCCCATGGCTGGTCCTGGCACAGAGGGGCCTGTGGGTGAGCCTGGCACAGAAGGCCCCATGGCCAGGCCCAGCACAGCAGGACCCATGGCTGGTCCTGGCACAGAGGGGCCTGTGGGGTGGGCCTGGCACAGAGAGGTCCATGGCTGGGCCTGGCGCAAAGGAGCCTGTGGGTGGGCCTGGTGCAGAGGGGCCCGGCACAGCAGGGTCCATGGCTGGGCCTGGTACAGCAGGGCCTGGCACAGCGGGGCACAAGGCTGGGCCTGGCACAGCAGGACCCAGCACAGCAGGGCCCGTGGCCAGGCAGCACTGGGCTGTGGGGAGCTGCAGACCCACTGGTGTGGCTGAGGCAGCCCCCAGCAGCCGCAGACTGAGTGATGCTGTGCTGGAGGGGGGGCCTGGGCCCTGGCAGGGCAGGGGCAGGCCCTGCGGTGTCCAAGGCCAGTAGGGCCTGTTACTGCCCTGGGCCCTGGCACACTGAGTGCTCTCAGTCCCTGTACATGAACGGGTGATTGAGTGGGGTTAGAAGACAGGGTATCTTTTGATATTTTAGTGGAGCTGTAAGATCACGTGCAGCAACTATAACTCAAGGTAGAGTGAAAGGCCAATCTATTAATTTGCATAAAGATTAGTTTAAATTGACATTTTCATTTTAACACAGAAGGAAAAAATATTAACAGGCAAGACACTTTGGATTAAAATATTTTGATCAATTAACTTATTTTTAAAACCAGTTTCCTCCCTTGCATTTTTCTTGGATGTATTTGAGATTTTCATTATTAGTGGGATACTGAGATAATTAAACATTACTTTCAACTTATGTCAGAATGGAAGCAAGAAGTAACTGGCAAATAATTCATGGTAGAAATAATTTTATGCATTAGAATGAATTTGCTGCTTCATTTTCTTCAAGCTCACATTTGCCTAAAGATAGTGAACACTTGATGTGTAATTTAGTCTCCCCTTCTTACAACAAGCTAGCATTTAGCCTTGAGATCATGAGGGTTTATTTTCTCATCTCTTTCCATCTGTGTGATGTTCATCAAGAATTTCCTTTTAAGTCAGCAAGGCTGGCCCAGACAGGTTAGCTGGTATGGTAAGATACTGCACACTACAGTGACATTAATCTCTGTTTTATTTTGGTTTTTTGATCTCAGTATTCCACAAAAAAATTGAGGTCTAATCCACGTCAAATACAGCCTGCTCAAAAATTATTGGGCTTGACTGATGGACATTCATTAAAAGCTTTGATCCTTACTTTGGGAAACTACTGCCCATTTTTCCAGATTGCACTGTTAGGTTGTTTCATGAAACTGCCCTTTGTGAGGCATCCCTGTCTGCCTGACCTACTTGTCCTTCCATTTTTAATGTCTTCAGCTACCATCAAAACTTTTATGTTTCCCAGCTGAAGCTCTCCCTTACATTTCCTTTCGAGAAAAAATTGCCCTCCAAACATCTATTCCTCTGTAGAACAATTTATATTTCATAGCTATTCCCAAACTTGTCAACATTTCTAAAGCCCCACTGCCTTTTCTGCAGAGGGAAAGGTTTGATACTAAAGTACTCTCCTCTAAAGCTTTAGCATTGTGAAATCAAACTCACCCTCAAGAGGCTTCCCTTTTGAAGCACAATACCAAAGGAGGCAATCTGTAAACACTGACAAGGTGGATATGCTGAAGTGGGATACACAGAAAGAAACGGAGGAGCAAATCTGTCCACAGCACATCTCTGGTAAACCCATGCTTTACAGGTTATGACATTTTCACCGTTAAATATTAAATCAGGAAGATTATTTTCTCTAGCTCTCAAGTGTTCTTTATCCTCCACACACATGCATGCACCCACTGCCTCCCCATAACAATCAGAATCACAAAAGCCTGCAATGCCCGGGAAAGAAGAGTCAGGGCAGACTTTTTTGTATTATTAAATCTATACTGGACTTCGTGTTTTGTAGAAAGCAACAAGTCATAGAAGAAATGTAAAAAGAAGCAACAATTCAAGAAAATAAAACAGTTTTCAGAGGAACAGTTTACCTTGCAAGGGGAAACTTAAACTTTAGTTAACTTCTTTCTTAGCCTTCAGAAACAACTCTGTACACGCTCTTTCCTTTTAATGACTGATGAGGAAGTTAAAACCTGCTTATATTAACTTTCTATGGAAGCTTCGTTTTCAGAATGCCTCATTTCTGTTTTGCCTGTGAAATCGATTTCTGACATGGCCACACACACATAAACAGGACAAGAACTCCAGCTTTTTCAATCATGTCTCTACTAATTTTCATTAGCTCAATTCAGATTATCTCCCCAGTTCATCAATTTAGTTTGGAACAAATTAAGACATTATCTTTATTTCAATAGCTACAGGATAATTCATTAGATTCACTCTTAGGCCCAGATTCAGCAAAGCACTTTAGTTATTCAGAATTTAAAATCTATGTAAAGGATCCAAAGCCATTAAAATCTTTAGGATTTAAGCATATATTTAAAAATAAGTATGTGTATGAAGTTTATCTTTACTGAATGGAGGCTTTTTTAAAGTATGTATCATTACAGAATAATTTGTTGATAAAGTCTTAAATGATTCAGTAAGAACAAATATATTTTGTAAATGCGTTCAGAACACTGAGGACAATATGCAGCTAACCAATTGGAATGGCAGCTTCAGTTAATCACTTCCATCCTATTTATAGCATTTAAATCATGGCAATGGAGATGTTGGGTCTCTAGAGAGATAAGTACATTGACTGCCTACAGGAAAAGGCCTCTGTCCTTGACTTACTAAGGACATGGTGGCACAAGCAAGTTACGTGTATGTTCTTCTCAAAGGCATTAACTGAATTTGTTCTGAAACATATATGAAGGTGAAAGGCTTATCCTTTGACTCCAGCTACTCACATTTTAAGATACCTTGACTTACTAGACCAGACACCTAAGTCATGTCTGGTGGATCTTCCTTATGTGGTGATCTGCCTTAAAGAAAAGTAGTCATGGCACAAAGATGATGGAAACAGGAAAGAAAAAGAAAAAAAAACAAAAAACCTCCTTATGAAAAGATCTTCAGGCTCTGAAATGGAAATGGAGGATATGCTGTCTGCTGGATGCTTTACCTTTGATAGTCTTTATATAGAAGTTGCCAAGATGCTAGGCAAAACTATGAGTAAGTTAAATTAAGAACATAAACTTCTGGCTGATAATCACAGTGGCTTTCTACAACCCAGCCTGCTGGAAAGATTCCTACTTCTTTCAGTCCTTACAAAGTACAGCACAAAGTTGGGGTATTCAGCACTGGTCTGTCAGGTGAGGTGTCTGTCTGACTATAAGGTGCTCCAGAATACCTCAGAGAGAAAATAATAGAAACTCTGTTGTGGTATCATCTTGGAATTACTAATATAAATCATAATAGAGAAAAATCAAGCCACATACTTAGTTAAGCAGCAAAGTTAAATTTAGCTGTCAGAAGATTTTTTTTAAAAAAATTAGAACATGAAACACCTTCTATTGACTGGCTGGCCTAAGTGCTTCCTTTCCCCCTTGTAAGGGATTCTTTAGCTGATGATACTTTTCACTGTATTAGTCATGCAGGAATCTCTCAGGTCTAGCATTTTTGTCAATGTGTACCAAGTATCAAATGCTGAGCCACAGACAAGCCCATGAAGAGTGTACTAGGAATTCAAAGGTACACTTTCTTGTCCTGCCCTTTTGTGCATCCCATCAGACTGGCTTCTCTATATACACTTTGTACAGTTGTATAGGCACAAAAGCTGAAAGCCAGTCTATGATGTGACATGAAAATTAAACTGTGTACCCAAAGCAGTATAAAATCCAGAGTGAATTACATGCAAACACTTCAGCTTTCTTATATTTCTTCACTGTAGTGAAACCAAGCTTCAGAACTGGTTTTAATGCTCTTTCCTAGTAAGTGAATTCAGACTTATTTCTGCATACCTAGCTCTAAAAGCTTCTTTGCTTCTTTGCTTTCAGTTTTAAAGAAAATAATGAATAAAAGAAATACAGGCAATGAAATGGAAAAAACAGAACCACACTGAGAAAATAATACAATTTACAAATTAGCCTAAAACATCAAATATAGCCTGACATTGATGTATTGCAAGAATTATTGTCAAGGATAGGCCATTCCCATATCCCACAAACTTTAATAAAATATCTGTAGATATTGTTTGATTGAGGCATTAATAAATACCTGCTTTACTAGAGTTCATTTATTTGATTTAAGATGTCATGAAAATAGAATTTTTCAGTTGTATCTTCTCTATTAATTTTAAAATGTGTAATAAGAAAGCAGCTGGCACTCTTCTAGTCATGTGCAAATTCAATTAAAATCAAACATTTCTAAATAGTTTTTCTCGATATACATTTCTCATAGATATGTCAAAATAATTCTATGATGAAATAATCAAAAATATAGAGTTAACCTCATGAATTCGCCATGTTAAGTACTTTAGATTTACTATCATTCCCAAACAGATTAGAGTCTCAAATTATTTTTGTGTGGTATTTGCATAATACTTGTGTCTTGGACACATACCTGAACCAAATTAACATCTTAGATCACTCAAATCTGAATCCAGACTTCTCAACACAGATGAACGAATCAATAAATGTATATCCCAAAAAGCAGATAGTACTTTTTAAAGTATTTTTAATTCATTTAGACTTAATACATAACTGAGTATACTTAAATTATCCTCTTTTAGGCAAGCGAACCTCTTCTAAAAACCACCCTTGTGAAATTCAAAACCCTACATTTTCAAATATTAGAATGATGTACAGTAAAATTTGTCTTGCATTACAGAAGTATAATTCCATTAATTCCCAGAAAGATTATGAAATAACTAGGAAGATTTTCTTTTGTTTAAAATATAACTAATTCTCCTCAGCTGGGGGGGGGGGGGGAAGACGGAATGG
>JAVJGJ010000002.1:27207091-27237543 GCA_035590215.1 Microhierax caerulescens
GGGGGGGGAAGACAGAATTGAATTAAATAGTGGTAATCAATCCTTTCCGTGCTTCAGAAGCTCAAATGTTATCATCTTATTTCATGGAACCTCTGCTATTTTTCTGGTTTCCAGTGACCTTTGCAGAGACAGGTATAAACTGCTAAAGGAGGTAGTATGCAAAGCTACCTGAGCTGGTCAGCTCTGACAACAGCACTAAGAATTTATAAAATCTCTAAAATCACTGGTGTCTTGAAAACCTGTTTCAACAGTTAGCAACTTAAAAAAACAGTAAAGGCAGCCATTACTGCCTGTAAGTGCTCCCATTAATGTTAAGTTGATGAGGTGCATAAAGATATATCTGAGCACCTCACAATAAGTAATTAGTGTTATTTTTTCAACATACTAAAGAAGCGAAAAAGTAGTGTCTGTCTTTTTATAGATGGGGAGCTGAGGAACCTGGTATAATTGAGACATATGCTTTAATTAGAGTGGCACAGGCACTGCATGATAACACACGCCTATCACAGCTTGTCTGCTCCAGAAATACAAAGTGCAAGTTTCAGAAGAAATGGACACAAAACTTATGGTCGCCTAAGTCAAGGACAGCATATCTTCTTGTAGACTGGAAGCAAAAGCAGAAGTTGTAACCTATAATCTGTCTTGTTTCCTTCTGTCCTTTGCTGCCTGTTTTGTTTTGATTTTACATACCCATTCTCTGCACCCAAATGTATCTATGAAAAGGGAGAGGAGAAATCTGATCCTAAATGTCAACCCCGTTTGCCAGAAACTCCCTAACTACCAAGTAACTTACAGGTTTCACTGAGGAGGTTTGATACAGCCTGAGCTTCTTAATGCAGACTCCAAGGAATCAAAGCTAAAGCCATTTAAGGGCCTATTGTTGCAGTCCTCTTTAAGATTACACATCTCCCTGTTTAATATGTGCAGTTATATTCTCCTAAGCACCTGTGTGAAGCTGTTGACACAGTACTGAGGAGTGATTTATCCTGCAGGCTAATCTGTATTGAAATTAATAATTTTAAAATCCGTAAATACTGTGTAACAGTAGACTAACAAGCTATTAACATTACTGTTGGAGTTCAGCATTTAAAAAGATATATTAATTTTGTGTTAATTTTAAAGAAGAGAAACCAGAAATGTTTTCTGGGAAAAGCAGGAACAGCAAACCTTTCAGTAGAAGGCATTGATAATTATATAAATAATATTATTTTTATGATATATGAAGTATATTATTTCCACCAGAAACAAAGAAGGAGGAAGCATAATCTGAGGGAGTTTGTAAATCCACACTCCAAACAGCAACAAAAGGGTGTTACTTATTTTGAGGTTCTGGTAAGGGATTCATTCCCTTTGTGCAGATACAGTTTTCAGGCAAACCTTGTGATTTACACCTCTGGTCTGAACTCTCCAACTGACTGCATACCCTAACTCTGGTTTCCTCGGTCTAACTCTCCCAGGAAACACTGGTCAATTTGTTAAGGAAGAAACTTCACGCTCTTCCCCTGTTGAATAAAAGGACTGCATTAACAGAACAAGGATGCAGAGACAAATCTAGGCAGGATAATTAGAAACAGGCAGGTTGTGAGGCTCACTGTAAGGCACAGCTAACCACGTCAAGGCATTCAGCCATCACCCCAAGCCTGAAGCTGAAGCCTGGGGCACTGGAACAGAAAAGCAGACACCAGTGTTGGGGTTTTTAGAATACAGGAATGAGCACATTATAGATTAAAAATTAAGGCAGTGCTATATTCTTCTGAACGTGGGCAGTTTTTGAGGACAATGGGAGAGGAGCTTGGACCTTAGGTATGTTTATTACAGCATATTTATTCAATTCTTTCGATACACTTCCTGCTGAATAGGATCAAAACAAAAATTATATAGGTCATACTCCTATAAATAAATTATTATTGCAATTTTATTATCTTCTGAGTATTTTCTTTTAAGTTATTTGTACTATTAACTTTTGGTCTGGTTATATTAGGATTGTCCTGGTTACACTGTAACATGCACAGTATGGTATTACTACCACACTAAATAAAGTTAGACACAAATTTGGAATGTACAAAATGCATGACTTGATAACGTACAATATTATGAAATCTTTTCCTAAGCAGAAATTTTAGTGTTTCTGGCAGTGCAATATTTATATCACCAGATTTTGTCAAGCATACATAGTAACACATAAGTATTCAATTCAAACAGAAGCATAAACCTTGCAGAAGATCCTACCCTCTCTCTATGCTTGTTAAGCCTGTTCCTAAAGCTATTTCTTGATAACACAGTGCACCTTTAGTGTCAATCTGTGGCTTAAGCCATGTGTCACAGTGATTTTAAACTAGTGAAGATGTGCAATAATCCTCTCTCTGCTTTGTTACATAGACCTTACTTCTGTCAAGAAATTGAATTTATAGTAAGGACTTGTGTTTTCTGGATGTAATGGTCATGCCTGTGACACCGCTGATCTCCACTCAGCATGTTGCCACTTCCACTGCAGTTACCCAGGCAGATGAACACAAACATGGAAGTTCTGTGGTGCAGTCACAGCTGGTGGTACTCTTTGAAGAATGTTCCCTCATTAAGTTGAACTTTGAAGCCCCAACAGCAAAATTTACAATGTTTGGGACAGTTAAATATGTTGCCCTTCAATTACAGAAAATAAGGCTAAGCAGGGTGGAATAGCCAGGGCACTGGGAAAGGCTCACTTTGTTACAATATCTGTCTTTCCAAAATTAAAAAAAGATTTACAAGTAACCGGAATTATGGAACAGTAGTTAATTTCCTGCAAATCAAAATGAAAGTGTGAGAAGACAGGGCTTCTTTTTCAGATTCAGAGAAGGATTTGTATGCCAAAAAAAATATGTCTCTACTGCTGGTGCCTCTAAGCTTTCTTTCAAGTACATTCTCTGCCATGAATTACTACTAGCATTGGCTTACAAACAGATTGAATCTCACAATCATCTGTGATCTATTGCTACAACACCTACAACTTCTAGAAATGGAAAAGACTGAAGAAATTACAGGCTCTCCTTCCAGTTTAACATTGGTTTTCCTATACAGTGCCCAGTGCAATTTTTGAAAAAGCATTAACTAAGTATTATTGTGATTGCAGCATTTCCTAAAATATACATCACAGTGTAGGTGATGATTATTTTTCAAACATAAGACAAAGCTTGTGGATAAGTACATTATAGCATAATTCCTAACACTGCATGCAACACACATGATCCATTCTTTCCTACTCAGTTCATTTATGCAGAGGGTTAACATTTTTATTGGAATTTGTATCTAAAATAGTTGTATAGTAACTCATCTACCTATGAACTTCTTGATAAGAATTGATAAAAGAATTTTAAAATGTTAATTCAGGATAATCCAATCTGGACTGGAAACTCTTCTATTTGGTAGGAACAGTAAAGCATTTACAGTATTCACACGATGAATGACCTAGTCACCGTGTAGAGCACTAGAGTTGAATATAGAAAGACTTTGCCATGGTTGACAGTATCTAAGAATATTAAGATACACAGTTAAAACAACAGATGCCTGGTGGGCTTCTTTATGGTCAGGGAAAACCTGAGTGATTCAATGTTTTCTTCTCCTAAAAGTCTGTGACCAACTCATGAAAAATAACCTCAATCAAAATTTGCTAGAGTGACAAATTCCCCAAATTACCAACACGTGGTTTCACTCAGTAATTTCTTTAAATGGCTCATGAAAGTCTGCTCCTCTTAGAGTTCCAGCATGAGAGAGAATTCCGCGGCTATGAGACATAGCACCTCAGAGCTGGGGAAGTTCACTTAAACGCTGGAAGTTTTCCTTCCTCACAATGGGAAGGATAAGTGAAATCTTTGTTTCCTGTTCCCCAGATTATAGGTATCAAGCTCCAGGTGACCACTGAGAAAATTTCAGAGATGTTATTCCTCCTATAACATTAAGCAGGTGTTAGCCAAGAGAAATTTCTCCTGGATGTGCTGACATCACTTTAGCCTGTGCAACTTCTTACAGCGTCACCTTCTCAAACAGCACTTTGATCCTCCCACAGTCAAAGTCAGTCAGAGACACAGAGTTTGTTGCAGCAGGTCTACTTCCAAGTATGAGCTATCAAAAGACACTGAAAAGTCATATCAGCTATCTTGATATTTTCACACCCTTTATTAGCTCTACAGCTACCATGAAACACTGATCTTTATAATGGAAAAGATGATAGTTAATGAAGTCAAGTCAGGGCTAAAAGCTAGTTATTACTGAGAAAGGGCCCATAATATCAGCTTTCCCCTTCTTTGACAGCATTTCCAACAACAGCAGCAGGGAAGAACATCTTTCTGAATGGATGGACATTATTTTTATTTCCTTGCATGAGCTGAGAACTGAAGATGCCTGTCCTGAGCAAGGGGTTGGATCAAGTGACGTCTAGAAATTCCTTCCAACATAACATTTTTCTACTCTGTGACAGTAATTCTTTCTGTCCTGCACACCTCCCCTGCTGACTCATGAAGCTACATAAAGTGACTGTGTAGGCTCTGGGCTTTGGTCTACACAGCAACTAGCTCAGAGACAAACACTAACCTGTTAGATGCTGTTTCAAGGTATTTTCACTCACTTGTGTCACCCACCACCCTTCATTTTTTGGTGACTGAGAAAGGGAAAGAAGAAAAAATACTGCACAAAGCTAAGTGGGCAATATACACATATTCCACAGCAGCTGTATTTCACTTCCCTGTAAAACCTAGAATATAGGTTTGAATTTGCTAGACAGGATAACTTTTTTCAGTCAGGAATAAAATATTAGGTTCAGGAGATAGGTCTATGAAACTACCAGTTCACTGGTCAGTCAAAAAAATGCAAATCAAATCTCAGAAATTATTTAATACAATCCTTTACTCACTATATCTTTTATAGAAGAGCTGGATTTCCTTAAAAAAAAAAAAAAAGACAGAAGCTTTGTAACTGCAGACAGGGTTTACTCATTTTCTACTACTTTTATGAAACCCCAGTGCTGCTGACACAGGAAAGGGTCGCAAATCATTCTGTCAATGAAACAAGTGGATAAGGTTACTTGAGGGAGCTTGACTGTGCAAGGCACAGGCAGTCATGTCCTCACTCACCTTAGGTGGACACTGCTCCATTCCCATAGCGACTTCACACCTGTCACACCTAAGTTTATGCAAACCTGAGAGTTACATAAAACTTTGCCCTGTGCAACCAATGTTTTTTTTCTGTGAACTCTCTCTCTGGGTATCCTTTGGCAGACCCAGCAGGAAAGGCAGAGAGGTCTGTTCCAGCTTGTCAATGATGCATGCAAATCACTAGAAAACATAAAATAGAACAAAGGTTTTCCAGTGCCTTTTGTTGTACTTCATCACTTAAATATGTTTCATCTCTGAGGACCGAGTGCTAGAAACTATAACCACATTTACACTTCAGAACATTGGTGGTGTAGCAACAAACATAGCAACATGAACCTTGTATGCAGATGGATGTTTGCTTTTTCAGATGTGTTTTAGAATGAGAATTCAGCTGTTGCTTGCATAACTGTAGATCCCCAAAGGTATATTTTTATCTTTAGCTCCTGTTATGGGTGAGAAAATTGTTGTTATTGCTTCACATTCTATCTCTTTCCTTGGAACAGGACAATGTGGATCTTGGTGACCTCATGTTTTCACTCTGCTACCTTCCTACAGCTGGTAGACTAACTATTACAATAATAAAGGCAAGAAATTTAAAGGCAATGGATATCACAGGAGCATCAGGTAGGAATTAATTTAATGCTCGATATGGATTTCTGTCCCATTTCCCTCCTGAGACACTGAATTCAGCACTGTCAAATGCCAGAATGATTTCCAAGAAGAGGGTTCTTGTACTGCTAGCTTTTGAGTTACTTGAGTACAGGAGTTTCTGAGAAATAAATATTTTAGTTTGCTCAGTTGCAACCAATTTTAAATACTCTGCTCTTAAAAAGACTGCAAGACTGTTGTTTCTAAAGCCAATGTGATTCAGAATAGTGAGCTGGCAGAACTGCATTCACACTGGGAATTTGTTTGCACAGCAGACTATTTGTCACCGCTATGGTACAGAGGCAGACTGACCCTCTGAGAGAGTCTCTGAGAGCCACTGAGCTAATTCTGCTGTTGTTGGCGTATGGACAAAGCAATGATCATCCCAGACTCCTTTCAGCAATCCTGTCAAAATTTGATGATAAAAATAAGAAATTAATTGAAATGAAGGGTCATTCATAGATGATTTTTAAATACTAGCAGGGAGCTGTAGAGCTCCAAGAAAGGAGCCACAAAAATAGCTTTTTTTTTACTACGTTCAGGAGTTTAAAAATAATTATAATTCTCTTGAGAAATATAAGCCGCTAATTGTTACACTTTTTAAATACATCTAACCATACATCAGTAAATTCCACTGTGTAAAATATTGTTATATTCTGTCTGTCCTACAGACCTGTACAAGTAATTACTCTGTTATAAATAGGCTGATACACAGGCTGTTGTATAAAACAGTCATGTATAACACGGTTCAGTGGATATTTTAATACTCTTTGAGAAGTCAATACACAACAAGGAGCTTCTTGAGCCTAAATTGTTCATTATAAGCAGTCAACCAGGTAAAGCTTTCAAAGCTCCACTGCCTCCCAGGCACTCTATGCTAATAAAGAAGCTCAGATTCCAGTCAGTCCAGGTGACTGATTCTGCAAGCAGGTATGGGCATACAAGAAGGCTGCTCCCTTCACTTTCCATTTATGTTTGCTTAAAAACAACAAAAGAAAACCAACGTTGTTCTTATGATTCACACAGATCCCTACGTGAAGGTTTCTTTAATGTGTGAAGGAAGGCGACTAAAGAAAAGAAAAACTTCCACCAAGAGGAATACCCTTAATCCTGTTTACAATGAAGCCATAGTCTTTGACGTCCCTCCAGAAAACATTGACCAAATTAACTTGTCGATAGCTGTTATGGATTATGACCGGTGAGATACCTGTAGCTGTAAAATTACATCATCTATTGGCTTATAAAATCTTGCACAGTAGATTTGCATCCAGAAATAAAGTTACTATTTTTTCCCAATAAATGGGAAATTAATGTCATGTTGAGTTTGGTAGAAGACTAAAACTTCTTGTATCATCAGGCAGAATTTCCTTTCTAAATTTTAAAATACAGATTTGCATCCATAACTGACATAACTAAGCTGCATATATGTTTACCAGAACTGAAATAACTGTACATATACTCAGACAGTCCACACACTGATGTTCTGTTTGTGCGCAATTACGCTAACCCCTTAGACACGTGTCTCCATTTCTAAAATTGTAGCTTAGAGTTTACTTGTATTTGCAACTAATTACAGAATGCAGGCAAATAACTTATTACATTCTTCCTGCAAACATAAGAAATAAATGCTTACTGATGCACAGTATATGCTATTACAGGGAAAATAGTAAATTGTCATGATTAGTGGGAAATGCAAAGAGCAAACCTCTGTATTGTATAGTTCATTATATTTTTCAGGCAAGAATTAATTCTTAAAATCCATGATTAATGTTTCTAATGAAATATGTAAATTATATGGGTTAAAAGGTAAAATTTTAAGAAAAAAATATTATGGAACATTTTCACAGTGTAGGTCACAATGAGGTCATTGGAGTATGTCAAGTAGGCAACGATGCAGAAAGTCTAGGTCGTGACCACTGGAATGAAATGCTGTCATACCCTCGGAAACCCATTGCTCACTGGCATCCTCTTGCAGAGGTAAGGCTTTTATTTCTTGCTTCCCTGTTACTATAATTGTGAATATTCTTCTATATGGCATTAGAAGTTGGATAAAATTTTATGAACAAAACCAAGATCCACATGCATGCACTAAATCCTGGAAAAGGGCTCAGAAACACTGATATTAAAAGCCAAATGTAACACACAAGTTAAGTCTGCTCCTTTCAATTTTAGGGAGACAGAAAGTAATTAATGCCTTTAATATATACATGAAAACACCAAACATTATACACTGGATTAAGGGTTTGGTTTTGTTTTTTAAATAAGATCTTGGGTAACTTTCACTGATAATTGATATAAAGAATTTGACCTTGTTTACAGAATAATCAAGACCTATTTTTTTATATATAACAACTTAATTTGATTTCTTCTCTTGTAACAATAAATCATCCACACCACTAGCACATCTCAAAGGATGCCTAACTGCACTGAAAAAAAATATGTTTGTGTCTCTGGAGATCTGAGGTGCTGATAAGAAGCGACACAATCAGAAAAGCTTTTCAAGGTTCCTATGTTTTTTTTGTTTTGTTTTGTTTTGTTTTTTGTCTTTAGGGCCCTATTCAGCAGAAATGTTATGCAGGTCTTCTGCGCTTGGATGGCTGCCGAAGAGGCTTCCTCACCCTTTTAACCTATTCAGCAGAAATTTGGCATTCCTGTTGAACTCTTTCTTAGCCATATCCTCAGGGGCTATTCCACAGAGTCCAGTGGGGTAAAGATGTCCTTTTAATCCCTCTGTCTAATCCTCTCCCCAATACAAGGCATACTAATTCTGATTCACAAGACACAAAAAATTCATCGAACACTTAACAAAATTACTTCCTAAGAGTTACCATGACTTACTTTTATTGTTGTTACCACTGCTAAAGCCAGGCAGTAATCCCAGTCAAAAAAACCTACTGTGTTTATGAGCAGCCATGATGTTAGCCTCAATGCTGAAAGACAGGAAAGACTATAGTATTAATTTCAAGCCACAAACGATGCCATAAGCACCTAATATGGAGAGGCAGGCAGTTCTCAGCCTCTCTAAGTATACTTTATGCATCAGAGTGCAGCCATGCTACTAGCACGCAGGTGAGGACTTTACCTACGAGTAAGCACTAACCCTAGGCTGTTCCATAAATAATTGTTGGGCAATAAGAAGATGCTACAAAATGGCAAAAATACCGTAGTCTTGCCCTGTGTCCATAAGCACTTACATTTACTGGTGCCTGGGGACCACAGCAGCACAATTTCAGCAGGGAGACCTTTCAGTGCTCACAGGCTCTGTGGCAGTGGGAATGCACCATGCCTCTTCAGAGCACGGATGCTGCCAGCATGCAAGTATGCTGTGAAAGAAGATCGAGAAAAGTAGGGAATCTCTGCCTATGTATTTGTGCTCTAAGTGACAAGCTAGCTGAAGTGAAATGCCTACCTGGGCATTTGGGAGCTGGGTTTAGAAAACACATCACCAAGCATCATCAAGTGAGGAGTAGTGTAATGGTTACTATTTCCCAGAATATAAGAAGTGTCTCTTAGTAGAAGTTGTCTACATCCTTATATCCAATCTGTCTTCCCTCTTTGATAAACTTTACTGCAGCCAGAGCCCACAATTAGGTTTTGACAGCTCTTCCCTTTTCACAGGCATCCTGTTCTTTTCATACATGCCTGGCTAACTTCTTTAGATTTCATTACTGTGGATTGCTTTTCATGTCACTGAGCTAAACAGAGGCATATTTTTTTCCTTCCCAGGAATCAAGTGGGGGAGGGTGTCCAGCGCATCCAGGCTGTGCAGAGAAATATATACACAGCATATCATTTTGGTTCCTGAATCAGGATTAGACTCAGCGAGAGCTTCTGGAACCTCTGTGGCCACAGCCATAGGACCCTGAATATTTGCTGAATAGGACCCTCAGTCTTCTACTCTGTGAAGAGCTATTGGTTTCAAGTAGCATAATGTTATTCACTTGTAGCATTAATTCTCCAGCTGACACTACTGCTACTGATAGGTTATTTGTATGGTCGTAAGCATTACCCAAATTCAAGTCATAATTCCTGTTCATTAGAATAACCCAGGTTTTACAAGCAACATGATACAATGAAAATCAACAAATATGGGAAGCAGCAACAAATACAGTTCTTGTCTCTGCAAAAAAAAGTGGAGTATTGTGAATGGATAGTTTTCTAAATCCTTTTGTTTTTCAAGAATGATTGTCATCAGACATTTATTTTTTGATGACAAGTTGTGTCCTCAGTCTCAGTTGATGCCTCCTTTCACCTTACATGAAAACAAATTAATATGGTTCTTTGCAGAAATCCTTCAGATCTGAAAAACTGAAAAAAAAGTTCTGTTGGGTGAGAACAAGGTACATATGGTACTTGTAATGACAGTATGTTCTTTTAGAAAGGAGATAACCATCTGTATAACATGGAGGCTGTTAGTCCTCAACCTTTGTAGAGGATTTTCCAGTCAATGTTTCTTAGTTGTGTCCATGATGCTGCAAAAATTTCGAAGCATATCACAGGTGGCTATGCTGTGTCATACAAACAAGCACACACATGTGTGTGCATGTGCACACACACACATAATGTAATCTTAAAATGCTGTTCCAAATATAGAGTGCCTGTGAAGACTTTATTATTTATAGTGGAATTAACAGGGCTATTTTGGTATATTTTAAATGCTGACAAATTCTGACCATTAAAAAAAAAAAATAATCAAAGCACTGAACTCTTTCACATGATGAAATCTATGCCCCTCAACAAGAGGCCCTGGGATACAATTCTGCCACTTATTTAGCCACGCTAAATAAAAGAGATCTCTCTTCCTTCAAAATTTTGAGAGAGAATTTTATTCAAAATTTTACATGGGATTTTTTATTTTAAAAATGCGAATGCAAAGTGTGGGTACTTTATACAATGTAGTTGCCTGCTATGTACTTACAGATAGGGAGCCCTGGTCTTTATGTGTAGTTCAGATAAGTGTATGTGCACCCATATTGCTTCATGTCTTGTATGTGATGAATGCTCACCAAGCATTTTGGATTTGCAATTTTGCCAACACACATATGCATGCACAAATTGAAGATAATATATGATATTTTGATCCAAAATTTGAAAAATTAACCTATCAGTGAGGATCTTCCAGAAAATCAGAATTGCTAGTGGGTAAAGCAAAGATTGGCACTTGCAGAAAATCGTGGATCTGTTGTAAATGTGTGCTGCAGCTATAAGCAGAAATCCTGTAAGTACAGTGGTTTTCAAAAATCTCATGCCATGCTATGGAGAATAGAGTTACCACACACAAGGATACCCCTGGCAAACTAAACAACTCTACAAAACCTGCCCAAGCAAAAATTCAGAAGCACAATTGGGCATTTCCAAAAGAACAAAAAATACAGATACTCTGGCAAAACTACCCCACTACACTTTCAACTGGAGCTGTATATCAGCGGGCCAGTGATACAGTACAATGTTTGTATCTGTTTGTGCACGATTCTTGCTTCAGGCAAAATCCTGCATTTTTTACCCAGGCTTGTCCCCCAGGAGTCAACATGGGGAGATGGGCATGAGCAAATTGGAGGACCTCTTCCTTTGGAGCTCTTTGGTTTGCTGGGCAAATCGTCACACATGCATCCAAGCCTGGAATGCAGAGCAGGCAGCTGTACTTTCCAGGGCAATGTTAGCAACAGTAACTTCTGTAAAAAGTAAGCTGCCTATGCAGTGGGGTCATTTTGTGTCCATGGAAGAGTGCAGAAGCCTTTCTAAGATTTGTCTCTAGCAGCCAAAGGGGCATCAACTGAAAAGTAGTATCATTGTAATTGCCAGAATTTTTTTTATTTTATTACCATACTCAGTTTATTTAATGCTCAAGGGTCTGGCATCAAGGAATTATTTTGAACACAGATCTACTAAAAAAAAGAAAGGAAAAAAAAAAAAAGAAGAAAAAAAAAGAAGAAATCTTTGATCAGTAAGCATTGAGAGTGGAATCCAGCACACCTCAAAGGTTTAGGGATGAGGAAGAAAACCTAATTTTTTATTAAATTCTCCTTATTCTTGCTGACTTATAACTTGCAAATTGTTATTATTCAGGCTGTGGCATTACTATGTGCTTTTTACAAATATCTGCCTTATCATAACAGTACATATACAGAATGATAGCTATTCTCTGTAATTGGATACTTCACCCTTTACCTTTATACTCCACTTAACTAGTGCTAATCTCTAGACCTGAAACATTTTCATGTTATGGTTCTGTGGGCCAGTAGAAGACTGCTGCTGTCTTTGGACTGTAGTACAATAATATAACAGTACATTGGAAGGAACAGAGGATATACTGCTACAAAATCACCTGGAAACCCAGAGAAAACTGTGATCCCAACACTGTTCTGTCTTTTCTAAACTATGATTCTCAGAGGTAAATTAGTAGAAGGCTCACAAGAATAATTTCAAAGCTGCAACCCTCATTTGTTTCCCTATTTTCTGTGAATGCTTAATTACGCTGTATGACAAGTATCATAATTCTAAAACAGAAAAGGAAACCCCTTAGAAACGCATCTCAGCAAGACTTTAATCCCACTTCACTCATTAACAATGTACTATTAAACTGTTACTTTTAGTTTTTCATAACGAGCCACCACGATTTCAGACTGGTTTATGAAACAGCAGTGAGTGTCAATGGGAAAGGCTTCCAAGCTACTGAACTGAGGCAGAGTATAATGGGCAGTTGTGTAATATTCCTGTGCCAAAATACTTACAGCACAACCCTCCTGCAACTGAGAGCTCAAATATTTCTTTATTTGTTTCCACTGAAATCACAAGACATTAAAAGTATTTCTGTTCTCTTTTGTTTCATTTTTCCCTGTAAATAATCCTGGCAGCAGACAAACACACACACATCTCAATCTGGGGAAGCAGGGAGTACCAGAACAGAAAGCAAATATGTAGAATAAAAGCCAGCGCTCACACTATTCCTATTAGTTAATGCACACTTCAGCTTTCTGTGCCAGCGGATCCATAAAACACCAAAGCAGTACATATGAGAAACTTGTTACAGAGAGGTCCAATTTAACTACCAGTGGGGGGACCACTGGTTCAATCCAAAGTGAGATAACAGCAAAGGGCAATGCTAAAGAATGAAAAATAAGAGGTTATCTTAGTCCACCATTTTTGGCTTGAGGGCATAGTTGTTGGGGAAGAGTTCGTTAATTTTTTTCTTGGCTTGTTGGGTTTTTTTGGTTCAGTTGTGTTTCATTCATGTTGTTTTTAAACAGCAAACATGATACGGGGCTATATTAACATGAGCACCGAAAGTCAGATGTACAAGAGACATATTTACATATTTATCAATTGGCAACATTTGAGCACTGAGAGGATCTATTTGCCATTGAAAAAAATAGCTGCAAACTCTCTTTTAGTTTAGAAGTAACAAACACTAAATGGAAAGGGAGAAATCGGACTGGAAATTCAGTTGAAAATTCTGTTTTACCCAGTTAGAAATCTATTTGAAATTACTGTTAATGCATTTTGTCTGAACAGAAAGAAGTGAACAAAGCATAGACCAGCTGATTCAATCTGAAGTGTCATCAATTAAATGCTTTATTCCCTTTAGAACAGTGCATTGTCAAATGATTACATCTCAGTATCAAGTGAGAAAACAATGGCTTTCTTACCTGGAAGGAAAAAAATCATGTAGAGAAAGTAATCCACAATACTGTAGAATTTAATAGAATCCCACTGTGCTGGGAAAAGCGGCAGGACAGGCTTTGTAACAGCATCACCTTGAATCTTGCTGTCACTAGTGCAAGGCCTTGCTTGCAACCATAATTCTGTTCTGAAGTGACAGGCTTACAGTATGTGAACCAAGCTGTGCAAGGTGTGAATTATCTTGTAAGGACACTGCACATTCAAGGCTGAGTAGTTTCAAGAGCTGTGTTTACAGTTAATTTCTAATACAGTGGGTTGGGCAAAGAGCTACAGCTGGAAGTTCTCCAAGGCCCTGCAGTTCTCTGAAAGGACCTCCATCTCCTTGGAGGTCCATCAAGTGCACTAATCCTGATGGCAGTGATGGACACTATTCAGGAATGGTATCACCAGGACATACCTCAGCTGCTGCTGAACACAGCACACATGGCACAGAAGGGAAGATGACATGAGGAACTGTAAGCATCTGGGCAGTTGGTTTGTTTGTTTTGTCTGGGTTTTTTAGTTCCTCCTTTTGCTCAAAAGTAGACATTGTAAAACTGGAATGTTTTACTCGGTTGCATGCTGGCCAGCTGTCATTTGTAATACCCATTGCAAAGGTGTGTGAAGAGAGGTGTGTTGTTTTGGTATACTTTTGTTTTTAATAACACATGGACATTGTACTGTAATTTATTATTTCTTGTTCAATAAATAGTCCTGGTATCTCTATGTTTCATGTCTAATTTTGGAGAGTAGAGCCATACCTGTATCAAGGCTCTCTCAGTTAGGTGGGCATTTTGTTTGTTTAGTAGAAATAATGCATGATTCCTTTCGCAGTGATGGTTTGAGGGACAAAAAAATTCTTAATTTTATAATATGTATTACAATCTTCTAAACACAAGTAAAAATGTACTGTGATTTATTTATATAAATCTAGTCTGAACAAATAAGTTTTGACCTTAATAAAAACTCTGTAAGAAATTGTGCACTTGTAATTCATTACTATTTTGTATTTAATATATTAAAGTTCAATTCACTATTCAGAAAGCCAACAAACACTTTGGAAAAGTTTTAACTCAGTTTTTCTCCATAGATGTTATGTTTTGATAAAATAAATGAGACTAGAGAGACAAATCTGGTAACACGACAGTTACTTTACAGCACTTAAACACAACTTGGGGGTTTGGATACTGAAACCTCCTTTTGTTTCATCCCATGGCCACAATCAACATTACAAAAAGATTTTTAGACATCAAACATGAATGTCATATATACTTAAGAAGAAAATCAAGAAGCTGTAGAAGTGCTTCTACCAAACGGGAGTGTGTTAAATTACCAGAATTAGTATTTAGAACAGCATGCTAGCAAAATTAGCAATTTGCCTGTCAACACCTGACATGCAACTCGGAAATTCCCAGGCAACCCCTGGCAGAGCCCAGAAACAAATGGAAAAGAGGGAACAGATGTATCTGGTATAACCACACAAACTGCACCTAAAAAGGTGATACTCTTGTCCATTTGCTTGTCTTTTTTTTCACACCAGCTGAAATTACGTATTCATCAGCATGCGTTCTTCTACAGGTGCATGATATCTAATTAAGCAAGAGTTTCTCAGTCTCTTTAGGGATAAGCTCAGTCTTTTCTCATTTGGAAGATCTAGCCTACTTGCACATACCACATTAATAAAGGGCTGTTGACATAATATGTGGCACAAAATAATGATTTAATGCAACTAAGAATTTAATATAGCTCTGTTCTCTTCTTGGGACTACTAACAGCACAGACACATGGAAAAGAAATGAGAACTAGCCTGTAGTTTTGAAGATGGTATTATCCTTAATAACGCTAACACCTTGTAGGCCCTACACAGAGTCCTGTTTTTTTGCATTACACACAGGTACCTTTAAATGGTGCCCCAGATAGCTGGTGTGCTAGGATAATGAGAGATTAAAGATTAACGAAGGACACATGTATGGGCATTTTGTCCCTGGCAATGAACGTAGTGCTAATTATCACTCTCTGTCCCATAAGCCACTATAAACTATACTACAGCTGAGGAGATGCATGAACTTCAAAATTGTTTCAATGTCTTTCAAAAATACTGTTTTGCATGTTTGTATTTCTTTGTTAAAAAGCAAGGAAAAGCCTTTTCCTCTGTCAAAACAGGCCCACACATCTCTCCTTTCAAGACACTTTTCCAGCAGAAACACAACCTTTAAGTCTTTATATGTAGCCTACAGACTTGAAACAAAACTCCATTAAGACCAGGACAGATGAAAGACTGATTGCAATGGCCTGTTAATGAACTGAAGGTGAGAAGCCAAAGGTTGAGAAACCTCACAGAAAAAGCTCGATCGATAGCAAATAAGATTTCCCACATAATGTTAACCTGAGAAGCCTAGTGGTCCTGCACAGCTAATACCTAATGAGATATTATCCAGTGAGGCTCCCTGAGGAGCTGAAGACATGGGCTGTCACAGTAAGAAATCAGTAACTCAGAACAGAGTAGAGATGCAGAACAGGGCTGAACTTCAGCATCTAAAGACATGCTCAGGTTGTCAAACTTTGTGACTCCAAAACTAACCTTTCCAGGAAATCACATCATTTTTTACCACCAACTAATTCCATTCACATCTGACAATACTGTCACTGAAATTTGTCATGGCCAGCCCTAACAGAGGTTTCTAATATAAGCAATGTGCAAATTTTTATAAGGCTTGTGGTGTAAATTCTAAGCAAAGTTTTTTAAAAACCTCCTCTACCATGAAACAGAAATCAGTAGATTGAACAGGGTTGAATTCTTCCCCTGAATGGATTGTGCAAATAGGAAGTTCCAACATGCAGAATTGAGACCTGAAATTGTCTTAATAGTGACAAGAACAAAGACTATTTCAAGCCACTGTTTTTATCGTGCTGATCAGTATTCTAATATTGCCATTTAAACAGCATCAAAGAATTTTCTGACTATACTTTGGTGTTTATCATATCCAAATTAATTAATCACATGCTTCAGTTGGTCCACCACACCATCCAAAAGGTCATGGCCTTAAACGACTTAATAACTTTCAAATAACATTCAGTGACTCTATGTTCCAATATAAGCACAAGTAGGAAAATCAGTAAATGTTTGATAATGTAAGATGTGCCTAAACAGTTTGGTTCAAAGAGCCTAACCAAAGCTGCTTTAATATTACAGAACCATTTAGCAGGGTGAGAAGTGTCAATAAGCCAGCTAGTGTTAGAACCCTACCCAAAGGAAAAACTGTCAATATAAATATCTTTGTTAGGGACACCATTCTTAATAACAACAACAAAAATCTATACTGAACTTTTATAAAGTTTTGTAATTTTCAGCTTAGCAGGCAGAATTCTGTTTCTGGAATGTTACTATAACCATATTACTTATATCCTGGTAAATGATACAAAAACATCCTTAAAACAACAGAACAATAGAGTTCAGCTACATTAGGGCTCAAAAAAAAAATTATAATTTTGAAAAACATCTTTTAAAAATGCAACAGTTTTGGACCTTTTGAATGACTTCAGACTCTTCTTAAAAAAATAAAAGGTGAGAGTTCACTACATAAAATTAAAAAATAAATCACCAAATAACATTTGATAAATAATTGCATAGCTTTAAAAACAATTTCAAACTCATCAATCGGTTCTGGTATCTCAGTGAAACTCAATTTCAATATTTACTGTTCTAGTAAAAATACCTATTCCATCTTCCAGAAAACAATCTTTTCACCATACTACTGGGATTTCCTTACTTCAAGGAATCTTTTAAATCTAATGGAATCTTTTAAATCTAATGGAAAAGGAATTTGGCAGCTATAGGAACTGCAAAGATCTGTAAGCCTTATGGCTGCACCAATTAGAAACACAGGTACATTTTTGGCCAATAAATAAAATAAATTTAGGCCATCATAAATGGTAAAAGACTCCCTGAAGTGGTACTCTGCATCAAAGGCAGCAGAAACCTACTGTACACCTGGGATGATGATTATAGTCTGTTCAGTACCACACAATTTCAGCAACAGCCATTGGGAACAAACATTTTACTACTATGGGTGGTTTTCTTGCTATTGGTAAGAGGAGATAAATTTTTTCTGTAATATTTTCCCAAACTAAATAATTTCTTGCATCTTTGTCCAGTTGTTTGTAAATGTCCCAAGACTTCTTCCCTTTTTATACTACTTGACCTATTTGAAAAGTTAAAAGTGGATTGAAACAGAAGGAGGAATTCTCAGTATGACACTGGAGCTGAATCTCTTCTCTGAGAGAAAGGACAGGAAGCTATTTCCTCCTATTCTTATTTTAAATCCACTTTAAATTAAAATTAATTGTTCCACACACTGCCAAATAATAGGTTGAGCTCACTCAAAAAAGGAATGTCTTCCTTTTGTCAGGAGCATCTTTAGGTTTGGGAGTGAGGCTCTGCTGAATCATTTTTTCGTTTCCTCCAGTCTGTCTGAGAACTAGAGTGCCATTCTCTCATATCCCTTTTCTGCTATTGCCCTGCTATGGCAGAACAGCACATTTCAGCTAAACCTTCAAAAGTTCTGAAGCTTTTCAGACAAGACCTAAGATGCTTTGCCTGGGAAACTCCACTGCAAGCAGAAATAACATCTAAGTTGCATCTAGATATACCCCTAATAGATGTTCATCTTAATTGTCTACTGGTTTTACTTTTCCTTTTCACTTCTGGTATCTGCTTTTGCTTCTCCTCCTTTCCTCAAAATCTTTCATCATCTTTCCCTCAGTGATTTTTACTAGACAGATGGCTTCAGTAATTTCCTTTCTTCATATATAAGAAAACTTTCCTGAGTCCATTGATTTCTTCTGCAGGTTCCCCAGTGAGACCAGGTTCAACAGACAAGGCTGGTAATGAGCTGTTTCAACCTTTACTCACGTTTCATCTGCTATTACTTGACAGCAATAGCATTTTCATTAGAAAGGTGTGTATTTTGTCTTCAGGTAACAGACCAAGAGTGTAGGGACGAAAGGTCTGCTACAGAATGTCAGAACATTATAGAATAAATTGCCAGATTGCAATTTAATGAGTTAATAGTAATAGCCAGGCCTGAAACACTTTGATGAATGCTGCAAAATCCAAGGTGACAGCAAATCACAAAATCAATACCTACTCATGTCTGTTCCTAAAGACATCAAACATTTGTCAATACATGTAAAGTTTGGAAAAGTACATTAATAAAATGTTTCAAGTCATAATATAGCCTGAAATGTCAGAGCATTCTGACAGTTGTCCAAAGTTATTCAGGAACACACAGAGCAAATGGACAGGTGAGAGAGCAGTGTTTAGAAAAGGTATTACCTACTGTAGGATTCAGGTGAATGGACATAATAACTTACACTAGCCAACTGCCCAAATACCAACAATTAATTGAAAATACTTTCTGGAAGTTTTATTTAAACCAAAGACACAGCAAACTTCTAATGTTACTGTCCTTAAGAGAAAGGACCTCTAAAGAAAAAAAAAAAGATTTGGATTTACTGCTCTATATTAATTTCCTTTCCCTTTTGCCACATCCTGCACCTTCGATGAACTGTTTCAAAAAGGGTAATAACATGAGACAAAGGAAAAAATCTGAAATCTCCAAATCGTTATTTGGGATGCTTAAGCAAAAGGCACATTTCAGGGGGTAAACAAGTCAGCAGCTCTTCGATGTGTGAGGAATGCAAAACACCATGCATTTAGTACGAATGATTGCTAGCTACTCACAGAACTAAAAGAATTTGTTTTTCCTGTTCTGCTGCCAGGATCCCATCATTCATCCTTTTAGGTATATCCTTCTGAATAACTTCTTAAAAAAATGCATGGAAACAGCAGATGTACAATATGCATGCTCATATGCCATACAAAGAGAATACCCCATATGTATATCAGAGAAACATTCAGGGACGTAGCAAGCCAGGGGAATCCCAAGTCAGGAAGGTGGAGTCTATTTTGTTCTGGACAAAACTATAGCTCCTGTAAAATATGAGAAACATCAAAACAGCTTACAGCCACTACCACTGCCCTTCCTTCCTAATAGGTTTTCTGTAGGAATATAAACATAGTATCAGATCTTTTCTCACATCTCCTGTCATTTACTCCTTTTTTTTACAGATAGGAACATATTACTATAAAGAAAAATGCATCTTGGTAGTTTCCTTCTACAACATTCAGAGAAGCAGATGACAATCAAGCAAGATACAGGAGTAGAAGAAAATCTTCGTATCTCCTTGGTGGCTGGCATGTTGGATTATCTTCCCCTCAACTCTTTCCCATGTAGAGTAAGCCATTTGAAGGAAAGAAATTTAAAGCAAATCCCACACGGGCTGACTCTATGATCAGCATCCACAGCACAAAAACAGTCTGCCTTTTAGATTCATCACAAATCTTTATAGCATGTTCTGAGAGAATTCTACTACATGGCTCTCCAGAACACAGATTTCACTTTGCTTGTCCTGTACTCTAAGCAATACGTATAAAATGAGCTGCTGTAAAAGGAAGGAAGAAAGTAGCTTGGTATATAATCTCCATTTTATATATGGAGTGCCAGAGCATAGCGAAATACGTATTCATTCTGGTGCCAGTTCAAACACTGAGTGTGTGGGTTCGCAATAATAAGCATCCCGGAGCTGGTTATTTCCTCAAAGCAGAGTTCTGCAAAAGCCCAACTGCTATGTTAAGAGGTCAGTATCCTCCCTCTATGGAAAGCACTCTGGACATGGACACAATACAAGGCACGATGAATTGTGAGGTCTAAACCAAAAATTACTTGCTTAGCATTGTCAAGGAACTTTCTGGGAAAAGCAGGCACAGAGCACCCAAGTTACTGCCTTCAGCCAGGAGACCTTGCTTTCTCTTTCTCTTTGGAGAATTCTCATCCTGAATATACCATAGCCTTCCTGTTGCCTCAACAGATGAGGCAACAGTCTAATAGACAACTGATCACCACACATCCTTTGTTATTGCAGAGAATGCAGTCTGCTTTGAATATGGCAGGAGCGTGTGGTGCAGAGGTAGAGTATGACATGATCTTGCTCCTGAACTGCAGTATGTCTCTTATCCAGACTCCTAATACTATTACAGGAATGCCTCTCAAATGTTAGCAAGCCTCAATTTTTAGCAGCAAAGAATTCACCCTGATTCTTCCAAGCCCCCAAATACCAACACACAGTGATCTTTATGCAACACAGTCTGCAAATGAAACCTGAGCTTTTTGACCCAGAAAATTCAACACAAAACTTTAAAAAACTAACTCCACCAAACCCACTGTCATGCTACACAGCAGTGAACCCAGATAGAGATTATTATAACAATTTATAGCAATTCATGTATCTATGCATGATGCTACATTACCTTATGTGACTTCAAATAATCATTCTGCCTTAAGCGCTCCAACAGGTTTTTTGTGCTTTTTGAAATTTTGAATTGCAAAATGAGCACTATGGGTGCGCTGCAGACTGCCTGAAATAGCATCTGGTTTGTAATTACTGTCTGAGACCTAAATTACAAAAAAACTGTTGCTCCATGAAATTATATTATGGAAATATCACCCCTTCCCTGCAAGAGTTCAAGGCCAGGTTGGATCGGGCTTTGAGTAGTTTGGTCTGGTGGAAGGAGTGCCTGCCCATGGCAGGGGAGTGGGACTAGGTGATCTTTAAGGTCCCTTCCAAACCAAACCATTCCATGATTCTATGATGTTGTACACATTGTGTCTGCAGGCTCAACCATCAATTAAACCGTTACCATTTAATACTGCTCATAAATAGCATTTCACAGATTCCCAAATTCCTGAACCTACAAAAAATTGTTTCCAAGTGAAAATTTACCACATCTATTGAATGACAAGAAAAGCCTACTTCTATGGATATCAGGACTGCAAACAGAGCCTTTTATCTCTCTTCTCAGTGAAAGGACACACAATTGTCAAGTTGCTAGGTGAGGAGCAAAATCAAGTATTTTTTATCCACTGCAGGTAGGTGGGATAAAAGCCAATTCGACTCAGACCTATGTGCAATGCTGAGTTTTGTAGGGTACCACACAAACCCCAGCTGCATTTTCCATCACAGCTTCAACCTAGCAGCATAGCTTTTTCACTCCAGATTTTTGCACAGACTTCCCAGTTTCGACCTTCACTAATGTCCATCTTTTTTTCTGCAACTAGCCACACACACGACACATAAAACTTTTGAGCCCAATTCTTCATTCTGATATGCTTACCAAAGAACAGGACAGTAGAATGGCAGCAGAAACACACATCATCTTTGTGCTGCCCAGGGCAGCGTGTAGAACAAACTCAAAAAAAATGGTATATATTTGAGAAGCCTAAAAAATATGCTTGGTCTCTTGATCTTCTTCCACCTACTGACACAATTTCTATGCCAATTGTGGCAGCTCAATAACAGCATAATGCCAGGGATGCTCTGCAGGGAGTCAGCGGAGAACTCAATGTTCCTTTTTAGGTAACTTGTAGAAAGAAACACCAGAGCAGAGTAGATGGAGGAGGCATTTATTCTTCTCTGATGGGCCTTTAAAGCTTTCACACCACTCTCAGTGCCTTGAAGCTGCTGGGAAAGCTGTGAAAGACTTTTTTTTTTTTCCCATTTTTTCCCCCTTACGCTGCAATGTCTTAAATACAGATCAACTCTGACGCAGACTTCTTTTTTCTTCAGTATAAAGAATTCTTCATCCCTTTGCTGATGGTCAAAGGAAGGTACCTAGAAAGGGAACTATTATCCCACTTCTCTTAGTGTCTTCCTGCTGACCCCAATTTTGCTGCAATTAGATTGTGGCAAGAAACCTGTCAAAAAAAATTCAACTATGCAGACATTTTATTAATTCACTTAAGATAAACTTAACTACTTTGTTTACTTTTCAACAGAATGAAAAAGAGAGTCTGGGAAGTCAGCCAGCCAGATGGTCCGGGTTTTCAGCTACCTAACCTACGTTGTACAGCTTACAGAGAAGAATAATTATAAAGGATAGCACTGTTGAAGTCACTAAATTTCTGTTGTCTGTCAGCTGGCAAAACTGCTTTATTGCCACAAAGCTACAACAGAAACCAGGCTACATATCTATCTTTGAAGAAATTTTATTCTGATCAACTCTACTACTTACATTAAATGTTCTCTGGCAATCTGCATAGATACTTGAAAAACACACTTTCAACAACAGAAAAGTGAACAGAAATCAGCCATAGATTTGCTTCTACAAGCAGGAGTTAACTAACACTCATTTACTATGTATTCCCTGGCCCATGCTAAAAAGAACTGACAATTTCATTTAGAGCTGTATCCTCATTTAGTAAGAGATCAAAAAGCCTCAGAACTATTTCAAACTTTACATGATTATTATTATTATTATTTAGTGCTTATGTTCCGGTAATTCTGAAAGGCCTACCATGTTAGGCATTACAAAAATGCCTGACTTCTCTTCAGAGCACTAACTAAAGAAGCAATGCACCAAACATCTGGAAAGTGAGTGAGAGAGTGAGGTTTTGATAACATGATAGGAAGAGACACTGGCTACTTACATGCACATGGAGAAAGGAGTTTCACTGTAATTTTCACTTTCATGGTACAGTCAAGAACACCTAATTCTGGATCATTTATCAGGGGACAAGAATGTGTGCCTATCAGCCTGCACCACCAGTGGCCATTAATACTCATGAACCATGGATCCAAGACATCTAGTTCTCTCATTCTGAGTCACTCTGAGATACTCACCCAAAAGCCAATAAAGTGGTGGCAGTTGTAGTTGGATTTTTAAGAAAAAAAAAAAAAAAAAAGTACATCCATCACTTTTACTGTGCATGGGTGTTTTGGTTTGTGTTTTTTTTTTCTCCTCTAGATCTACAAATAGAAAGTTTCAGCTTGTTCAGCTCCATTTACTTCAGGATTTCCTGTACACTCAGAAAAAGATCACTGAATAGGATCCCACTGTGAAGAGTCCAAAGGTAGGCATTCAGTGCATTGGCAAATTTCCTCTCCACTCATTTTTTCCTGTGATGAACCCTTCTAGGATTGGCTATTAATAATAAAAGTAATAATAGCAGTAACATTTTTGAACTTTCAAATCTGAAGCATGAGTGTTCCCGTAACAAACGGATGGATAGATAGATAGATAGACAGACAGACATACGCACATGTGGCACCACTGAAGGGACTAGCACCCTGGCAGAATGAACCAGGCACAACAACAGCAGGAACATAAAGAAATGTCCCCATTTCCAGTAAGTACCGGCAATGCAGAGACCTCAGGGCTTTCCAGGATTTCCTTTGGTCTATCTTTAACTATTAATCACAACTTTTATTTGCTAGGTAATCCTATAAACAAATTCTCTTTAATGTTACCTTTTTTAATTTCACTTTTAAAATCAATTTCTTGTCATCATGAGCAATGGATATCACTACTGATTATGCTGAGGATACTGAATAAATCAAGCCAATTGTGGTGACTTTCTTCCATCATGCACCACATCTCAAAAAAAGCCTTGTACTACATCTCTAAAAGACAAAGATTTGGGTTTTGGTGAACAGGATGAATGAATTCCAGCTTCACTTTGGACAACTGAAGTTATGAGTTATGAGTAACAATCTGATATGAGTATTATACCTTCTGTCCCTGACATTTTCTTTTGGGCTACCTACTCTGGGCAATCCTGTGCAGTGATTCCTATTCTGGAAATTTAAGCTAAATTAATTTCCTTTAAGACAATAAAATGTAAAACACAGGATATATCCTGGGAAATACTAAGAAAAGCAACATGTAGGTCTATTTCTCATCTCCAAAATAATCTTACTTCATCTAAGATTCCTTTTACAAGTAATTTCCTCCTTCCTCTGCCTCCCCATAACTCGTTTGGCTGCACATACTTAGAAGGTTTTCCCTGGGCATGCTTATTTTCTATTAGAAGAGTATTTCTTCTACAGACACATAGAATTTATTCAAAATCTATCCCACTAATCGTGTCTTCTCTAGCAAAATGTATTTCAAAGAATAAGCCATTTTTATTTATCTTCTTAGCAAGAAGTAAAAGGTCCCCCAAAATAACACCTTTACAGAAGGGATTTAGCATGGCTCATTCATACACATGTGAATATTGATACAAATTCATATGAATGTGTTTGAAGCTGTAAGCCTTAAACATAACCATGGAAATTAAGACTAATAAGAGATATTTCCAAGAGGCACAGCTGCGAGTCTGTTTCTAGTACTTCCTATCACTAAACCCAGATGTTAGATGTAAGTCCCTAACCTTAGCTCCAGATGTGAGCTTATTCATGAAAGTTCTTGGGTATTTATACTAGAGGTCAAACCCAGTGCTGCCTCACTGGTATAAGCTGCTGTCCACAACTTTGCCTGGAACCCCATTAGATGGTTTTGCTTCTGTCAGGATGATGAAGTGGACACAGTGCCAGTAATATAACAGGAACACAAGCTTTTACTCCTTCATTTAGAACGTTGGTTTCCGCAAGTCTACGTCATCAACCCATGCCTCATTTTCCCCTTCTGTAAGTCAGGGATATATATTTTTACCTGTGAAATACACAAGCTGTGTTGACGGCAAGGGCTACAGTATTTGAGTGACAGTTTATTCTGTAACTAATTTTTTTTAAAAAGTGATGTTTTCCTTATTAATCCATATTACTCCTGAAACTAATTCAGATAAAATGGAGATAGATTTTTAATAGCCCACCATTATATGTTCCCAACTGTAAATAAGCCACCATTAAATTAAAATAAACCCAACCATTTATAAAGGGAACATTACAAAACATAATGAACTATTTGAGAAATTATAAACTTCAAAATTTTTTACAAAATTACTGGCAATGTAAAAGGATAGAAATAATAGAAATCATAAAAATACTTGTAAACTTATTAAACAAAATGTTTTATTAAAGAAGTTTTGTCATTTAATATTATTTCCTAAATTAGCTCTTAAGAATTGAAGGTCTGCCAGTGTACAGTCATATAATATAAATTCAGTAATTAATGTGAAAATAGTCAAGCTAAGTTACAGTTAAAATGAAATTGTAAAATGTACCAGAGCTTGTACTTTTTCTGAAGTAACAACAATTTCTTCTGCTTCATATCTTTTAACGTATCATTTCATAGCTATTTGCCTCTGCTCAGCATTATGCAGTTATTTGGCAACAAATGACAAATACAACATTTGACAATTACGAAGGGTGTTGTAATGAATGATCACCTTCTATGTTTCATGAAAACAGCCCCTTTAAGTTATGAAGATGCACACTTCACAATGGGATGCTAATTGGAGATGAGTCAAACCAGCCAGGCATAAAGTAGATTTTGTAATAATTATATCAACTACCTATAGCCAGATACTATGAAGAAAATGTGACCTTCTGATCTGAATCAATGGTCATACCTTTTAATAATTGGAGTAGACATTAGAGAAATTAAGAATGTATATGGGATGTACAAGTTCTTTGTTAGCTCATGGTTTCAAACTTACCAGCTGCCACTTCCCAAAATAATAATATAAAGCCCCTAAATATTATGGTATTAGGTTAGACCACAGTGTAATAACAGATTATGTGAGGAGAGTGGTGATATCACCCATTTTTCTGAAGTTTGCGGGGAAGAAATGGAGTGGCTGAATAAGTGAAAGAAGAAAAAAAAAAAAAAGTCACAGTCAAGGTTATGTCTGTCAACTGGAACAGTCAAACCCATGTTCTAGTCCATGGTCTGGTCCAAGGCTGTTTCTGCATTTTGTTCATTGTCTTCTTCATATAAAATATAAACTGGATATTCAGGTCTTCTTCAGCCACTGATTCTCTATGTAAAATTTTGACAAGTTAATTGAAAACTTGGTATCTCACAGATCTAATGCTTTGGCAAAACCCATGTAAATATCTTCAACAGAGCAAAAGTATTCATAACTGCAGCTATGGATTTAGGCACCTAAATTCTACCCAAATGCCTGCTTCATGCTTTTATATCCATTCTGATTTTTAATGACACAAAACACCAGAATTTTTTCATTAGTGTTACATGTTCAGTATTTTTTCCTTAAAACTGAAGTAGAACCAAGACGCTCAATGAATATCTCAGCTTTCACTTAGCTTCTGAGAAGATATCTAAAGAAATCTGAGTGTTCAGAAATCAGAAAGCAAATTAATCCATCCACATTTGTTACTTCTAGACTTCAAGTGATTTTCATGTGATATTCACATGACTTGCGATTTTTGAATTTGTGACTGTCTAATAAACTGTCTTTTCTGTTTGCATGTTTTTCAGTATCCGGTAGGTGTGGAGCTCTCACGGTGGATTCTGTGGTGCTCTCAGGCTGTGCTGTTACCTTGTTGCAGTCAAAACTTTGAAATGGCAAGTCAAGTCTATCGAAATGGCAGAATTAGAACTCTTCTTTCATACTTTAGTTTGTGGACACCTTCTGGCCATCTGCTGAGAAACTGAAAACCCACAAAGTGCTACTGACTCCATCTAGTTTCTGAAGGAAGATTTCTATTATCTTTGCTAGAAGGCCTTTAGTCTAGACTAACATGGAGTCTCTATCTTTCCAACGACCATTGTGGCTTCCTAATTGCAATGAAAGTCCCAGTTAGAAATTTACATTCTGTTTCACAGCACTAAGCTTGAATGATTCAGTCTTTCATTTTGCATATAATGTAACAGATGAAGGCATTAGTACAGTCCCTCAGTGACTCATTAAAAGATTTTAGTCATTTTAGTGCACTTTTCATGCAAACAATGACTGCATGTTGTTCTCTCATTAAAAAAAAATAAAAAAATATAAAAAAACCCCACAACAAAACAACCAAAACCCACAAATGTTTTAAATAGGCTCTAAGTTCTTGGAAGAATAATCTATTGTACCTTCATTTAATTCAAGCAAAACCAGCTTTCTGACCTATTCTTGCATTCAGTAATACTACCCAGAATATCGCCATTAAGTACAGTGAGGAAAAAGAATACCTACTCTAATATATGCTTCAGTTTATAAAGTACTAGGTCAACAAGTTTAACATGATGCACATCTGTTAATTTATTTTTATATATAAAATAGAAGGACCCAAACACATAGAGCAGACAGAGTTAGGACATTAACAAAAGACTTTTGTTAAAAAAAGAAGCAGTGCTTCTTTTTATTAAGTATTATAAAAAATAAATCCTTGTTTAAGGATATCATTAACTTGGTATTATTAACTTGGTAATGTGCAAGCCATTCTTTTTGGAGGTATATGTTCCACTGAGGGATGTCAGAATAGAGGCAGAATAACTGGACGATAGCAGAGGAAAGTATTAATAGTCTCTGTCAAATCCATCATGAACCACAGGCAATTTCTGCCACCTCACATTTTTAACCATTCAACATCTACATTCTGTTGCCCCAGCCCATCAGAGGCTGGAATGACAGTGTTCAAAAATTAAGAGCTTTCCCAAGGGCTTATCATTCATGAATTAGCAAATGTGACTTACACTGCAATCTACTGAAAACAGCTCTGATATTATTAAGCAGTCATTCTACAATTAACTCGCGTTTTCAGACAAGTTACACTGCAATCATACGAAGACTACACTGCAGAACCTTCTTGTCCATTTATCCCATTGATAACATATTATGAAATGGAAACATTTTGTCCATGTCCTGCCAAGCCATTCCATGGACACCACTGAAGGAGCAGTGATTAATTCTGCCAACAATTCTACTTACTAGTCTTTTTCTCTTATTATAAAATGCTTATCTTCTTGACCTTTCTGCATCAGAGGCCCCCAGGTGAGGAGGCTGAGAATTCTCCCTATCAGTATTCCTTTTAAAGCAAAATTAACAGTTTTTACTGATTCAATGTGCTTCCGTTTTTGGTGCCTAGCTGGGAATATACTTAGGGGAAGAGATAAATATAATTTGCAGCAAGGGCTTAGCACAAGTCACTTTGTGACACGAGAACATAGAAACTCAATGTTACTCATCACTTCGAAAATCTTGTCCCATCTAAGTGCAACAAATTCAGGGGCATGATTTTAAACAGCTGCTGTTGCTCAAGACATTTTACATCTATCTATCTGTCTGTCTACATTATACACAAAAAGTATTTCATATATTTCCCAGTTATTCAAGAAATCACAAGAAAAAATATCTGTGCTGAGCTTCTGCAACACATGCCATAATAAATACACCCCCAGCTTCAAGCCTTGTTTATTTCTACAAGGCTTTGCCATTAAGGGGTTTTAGTTTGTTCCAGTGTGCTTTCTCCTCACATCAGATTCAGAATGGTCTTCCCATTTATTTTTTCTTTTCCACATTACTGACAGTCTTTTTCACTTTGAACAACATTATCACAGTAATAATCAGTGTTCTGCTGAAACTCCAGGGATTCAAGAGATACTCTTAAATCACATTACTCCTGCCCACAATTTGGAATAAATGTCTGTATTTGAAGAAAGAAAATATGTAAATCATGCCTGTGATTCTTCATCAAATGGAGAAAAAGATTACTTCAAATAATGAATCAGAAAGCAAAGCAGTGAGAGCTGGAAAGAAAAATAAAAATACAAGAGAGACTGAGAGGAGAATATGATGGAAAAAAATGACAGGACTAGAACTAAAGGCAATGATCTAGAAAAAATCATGACAACTTTAACGAGTTGTCAAAGAAGATCTCCAAAGGCTCCAAAACAAATGAAACAGAAAAGCAGAGCCATAGAAATATATGCAGAAATAAAATGGAGCAAAGTATCTCCTCTGTTATTTCAGAATACCAAAATCAAACTACTCTGCCTAATAAACTAAAAATGTTGTTTATGAAAAGCTGCTTTAGTTTATCACATCTGCAGCCCGTACTGGTTCCAAAGATGAATCTCCATCAAAATCTCTCCAGTCTATTTCTCCTGGGAAAATTTCCTAGCTTCTGTGGTCTCTGATGCTAAGGAAACATAATAATCTTATGTCTTCCACGTTCCTTGGATGCAATCAAGTTGATTAATGACTCCATTTATCTGCACTACATACAGTAAATGTGTACACATGTGAGTACATGAACATGTGTGATTTCTTCCCATGCTGGTGAAGAGGAGGAATATGTTTTCTTATTATTATCAGTTGTAAACAATGTATCTACAATACTCAAGAAAAACATTTCAGAAGTGAAAAGTGCAAATCATACCTTGAGGACTCCCCTGTGGTCCTTAAACCCTAACCTGTATCAGGATGATGTGGTACCATCAAAGGAATGTGGGATTGACTGGGTCTTCTGATACTTCACTACATCCTCAGGCATAGGAATAAGTTTGTTTCTTTACACAAGAGGAGAATGCTTATTTCTCTGATATTCACATCTCCTTTTATGTGCTTTTGTGGTACAGAATACCTAAGCCCAGGTATATTTAAATTAGAAGATGATGTTTGCAACTAATGAAAAGGCAACAGATGTTATTTTCCATTACCTGTCTAGAGAAATTCAGCTTTAAATGACAAGATCAGATTAAGTTTAAATGGGAATTAATATATGTAATAAATGACTGAAGTCATGCTAAAAATCTTTTAATATTAGCCCTGTATCTATCTATATTCGTACTCACACACACATTGTACCATACTCAATATTGGGAAAAAAAGTATTAAAGAAGCTTTTTTTCCACAATAATTGTCACCCATGAAAAGTGCTAAAAATACAGCCATAAAAAACAATCTGTTTCTGTGAGTTCTGTGTTTCTTTTCCTCCCCCTTCCCTCTCCTTTTTTTTAATTAAGGTCTTTTTATGGAAACTAAGATTTTTTTTTTTCTCATGAGTTAATCTATTCCTACTGCTCCTTCCATTTCTTTGGTTACAATCCCAATGTTACCTGTTATTTCTGCAGCCATGAAATGTATGAAGTAGCAGCAACAAAAATGAAGGTCTGGCACAGGTTCTGTTTTCAAGCTAACATCCAGATGTTACCTGTTGTGGGAAATGTGAAATGTTGCACAAAATGTTGTGGTTAGTTAGGGCCTGGCGATCGGAAGATCTCGTGCTGTA
>JAVJGJ010000002.1:27237643-27281065 GCA_035590215.1 Microhierax caerulescens
ATTTAGTCTATGACGTAAGCAGACGGAAGTGACGTTGTAAACCTAAGCTATATAGTGCCGCACCACTTATCAATAAATGCCATTTTGCCATCCACCACGTTGGTGTCTGTGTGCTTATGGCCCGAGCGGCCTGGGGTTGGGTGTTTGGTCGCCGTGTTGTTTCTTGAACCAGGTCGTCACGCCTTAACGAAGGCAACAGTTACCACATAATTGTGTTTCTTCTACAAACATCCTCGTATATCTAACATTAAAATGTCTTTTTATTTTAAGGTTATTAGTCAATGGGAATCATACAAATCATCTCATCATGTCCATACTACATGGACAAAAGGAATGGAAAATTAATAAAATTATGAAGAAAAAAATTGTACCTCTTTGTTCTTTTTTTCTGTATTTTTCTCTGTTCCCATCTTTCACAACCCTCCCACAATTACTGCCCCAAAGTTTAGTGCTGTACCGATAAATGGGGTCAATATAGCACTAGTCAATAAAATGAGGTAGATATTTTGATGTTTGTGCCAGTAAAACTTTCTGATTTTTGCTTGTATTCAAGCTCTGTAAAAAAATAAAGGACCACCAACCTGTGTTAGACATTACAGACACCATGTTTTTGTGGTGGGGTTTTGTGTGTTTTCTTTTTAAACTGACTTTAAGAGTTTTAACAATTAAGGGCACCTTGGGCTGCAGGCAAGTTACACAAAGACCTCCAGACCATTCATATTACCAAATGAGTGCTAAGTAATTGTTTGTTTGTTTGTTTCTATTCTACATAATTTTTTGCTTAGGAGAAAAGGAGGTTATATTTATATTTAGGGTCATTCTAATTTATTCAGTATCTCTAACCCTAATCCCATCATTTTATATTCAGATTATTTGTCAATGATCATTGCTCCTTGTGCCCTGATATTTGTGTTTTAATTGGTATGTAAATTCTTAATTTGAAAGATCCTACCTGATAAAAATATTAAGAAAGAGAGATTTCCACCAACTATTCAGCTTCTATTAATTTCAAATTAAGTCTAGAGGGCTCAACACAATGCAAGAGCCATGCTCAAAATGCTTACTGAAATCAATGTTTTTGTTTCTGAGACTGGACTTTTGCCAAAGGAGTTAAAATTGCTATTAGGAGAGCATCATGCATTCATGAATGCTTTTCCTTTTCATTTGTTTTATACAGTTTCATTTTTTCTTTCTTTTTGGAAATATTCTGTATTATATAAGGGACAAGACCTAAGATTTCTATAGACGTAGAATCCATTAGGATCACTAAAAATATCTAAAATGGTTATTACTATTAATTCTGCATGCAGATTTTGTATTGTTACCTTGTGCCACAGGAACACTGAGAAGGCACCAGAAACCAGCCAGATTTTTTCTACCAGGTTTTCTGTCTGCAGACATGAGTCTTTAGTAGGTGTACAGTTAGTATTATGATTTCTACTATTACCCATCTGACAAAGTGTGCAATTCCCCTGTTCTCTTTGGGCTTCTCTAGGAGGCCCAAAAGCTCCTAAAGCAGGTCACACTTTATTTTGTTGATTAAAACAAAAGTTGAAGCCTTAGCATTGAATGCTCCTGATCTAAAGGAAGGCTTTAGAGACCAGTATGTCAAATATAAGAAATGTAACTTGTAATAAATAAGGCATATGAACAAATAATAGTAAGATTAAATAGATCATCCAAAAGTCTCAAGCAGAGACTATTGTTTATTATATATTTGTAATTTTGCTAGAACACTAGAGCTCATCTCTTTGTTGATATTAAATGTAAACATTAAGTAAATACAGCCAAGGCTAATGTTACTAGGTTTTAGAAAAATCAATGCTATTATGAATGATATGTGTTCACTAGACAGCATGTTCTTGCTTATTACCGCTATTAGAAAAACAAATAAAAAAAAGACTACAATAAGCACGTTTTAGGCCAATACTTTTTTCTCCTGCCAACTGTTTAACAATTAGTTTGTGTTCAGTTTGATGGAGAAGTACACATTTATAACAGTGCAATATGTGCAAATAAAAACCACAAGCAAGTTGTTCAGCTATTTTAACAAAAGTATTGTAATCAACTGGCATTCAGGCATACACAATGCATGTCTAATTCTTCTTTCCACTGTACTTCTTTAGGACTAGCACAACAGACTGAAGTTTCTTACTAGTACAAGCTAGAATATAGACTGGCAGTTTGCTATTATCAAGCAGCTACTGATAAATGAATTATTACTATTACACAGTTGGGGGAAGGGCATTGTTTGTATATTTTCCATAAAAACAAATTACAAATTCTTTATAGATCTGATCATTACTGGATGATTACTCTGGTTCAACAATTTATACTCTCTAAGCTGCTTGGGAACTGCTTCATCTATATTAGGTACCTGAAGTGCATTATTTTTGGTCAAGGTCACACAGCAGTTTTTGTTCCCTGATTTATTAAAGATTAATTTACAGAATAGGAAATGTTCTTAAAAATATTCTTCACTGACGCATCTAAACACTACCACAAAAACAGCAGCAGGATTAGTCATCACCATGCTGGTCTTGTACTTCTCAGGGAGAGGGTGAAGAAGGCAGAATGGGACACTGAGAGGACAGACCAGTTCAATAAAGCATCTAAATAAGTGCTGAAATTTAAGTCTGTCATTAAGTGGAGTTTTACTTTACTTTATTTAACTTTAAACTTGTTTTTGGAGGGAAAAAAAAACAAACAACCCTCTCAGTAAATACTAAAGCAAGAATTTCAAAAATCAAAAAGAAAACACTTGAAAAAAAAAAAAAAAACCACCACCAAAAACCTTACTGAAAATTACCACAAAACTGTAGAAATAGGTGTGGCGGGGACCCCAACAGGTCAAAGACACTTCTTGCCCATCCACATTTATGTAAGAGAACCAACCATGTCTAAAACATCCTTGAGAGATGTTTGCCCAGAAATGCTCGCAGGTCCTACTACCACTGCTTCCCCAAACTGATTAATGAATTCAGTTGAGTCCTTCTGTGAGCTCCAGAACCATTACAAGACCAGGAGTTCCTCTCGGTTATCCCTCTTCACTCAGTTCACAGCCCCTTCCAGAAAACCACACACAGTAGATATAATCCTTCCCAACCACTTTAAGCTCACATGATATGAGCTATGTTGGCACAAATTTTAGCTGTGAGGTAAAAGCACAGGTAGTAATAACTGGCAAAAAAAGCTCTTCAACGGTGTCTTTGTCACATATGAAAAAACACATTTAGGTAACCCTAGCAAAAATACTGTGTTGACAAAAATGAGCAGGAAGCCAGAACTCAAATTGCTGAGTAGTTCTCTAAAAAGCCTGCAACTACAGAGGCTGTGCAGGTGACTGAAATGACCACGGAATCTTGGTATCATTAGAGTAAATAAACACCAATGGGCAAGAACTGACAACGGCAAAATATTTCCAGCAAACAAGTTGGTTAGCATTCACTAAGAAAGAAAAGCTTTGAGCTGTAATTCATCTCTTTTCAAAAGTGCAGATGTTGCAGTGTTTTGCAAAAACAAATCATTAATACCACCAGTAGATGCAGGAACTGAGTTGCAGAGATGAAATGAGTTGACTGCAGTCATTTAGCGAGTCTGTTTGGAAGGTAAATATAATCTGTGTGTTCATCTCCTGAATATGCCAGCCTGAACATTGGAGAAAGCTTTTGCAGGTTCCTTTCCACTCTCAGTAACTTGGGTTCCCATTTTCAATTTTAGTACATCAATCCTAATTCTGCTCCAGTGTATAGTAAGTGAAATAACCAGGTATCAACCATATGATATGGACTGAAAAATCAGAGTCTGGTTTGTCATGCTCAGATTTGATATTGATGTCAATTACTATCACAGCTGTGACACCTCTGCTAAATTAACATGGAAGTTGCACACAAATGAAGGGCAGTTGGAATCGCTCAATTGATATTACCATAATGTAAAATAAAAATTATATATTTTTTTTTTTTTCAAATAAGTATTTTGCATCCAAAAATAAAAGGTAATGATCACTTGATTATAAAATCTAGTTAAGATCAGAAATCACAACTGTAACATCTGCACTAAGGGAAATACTGCAAAAGGAAAAGTTGCTGACAATTAAACTCCTCCAGCATTAGGTTTTCCTTATATCAAATAATATTTGAAGTATGAAGCATAACCACTTTCCTAAATAAAAAAGTAAAGTATAGTTGCCATGGAGACATCATGAGTTGCCTTAGGGCTTGAGGAAACACAATTAGCCTACAGGATGGCTTTCAAACACTTTAATTTGAATCTTTTGGAGTTTCAGCAATGTAGTGATCTGCTGAAATAATCATTTGTGCTCTCTGTATTTTTTCAGCCAATATATATTACTGTGTGTTCAAAAGTAATGATTATGGAGGAATAGCTTTCATTCTGATATTTTAAATTGAATTTATAGAAGGGAAACCTTCAGCTTTGACTCTTTAACACTAGATTAAAAAATACAGCTAGTTAGCAGAGAAATCTCCTTTTTTCTCTTCAAACCTTTCTGATTTTACAACCATGCAAATTAATTTTTCTTTTACACAGATTGCTTCTAGCAAAAAAAAAAAAAAGTGTTCCACACTGATTCAAATATTACCTGAAAAACTGCTGCTTGCTAACTTTCAGTCTGTGAATCACAATCCTTGTTCAACTGGATGCAACAAAGGGCAACAAAAACCATGAGTTCGGCAGAAGTGTCTGTAAATTCCATGTACTAAAGACTTTATTCTTTGGAAATGTTTACAACTTTCATATTTATAAAACTTAGTAACTTTGTTTTTTCTATTAAAAAAAAGAGATTGGACTAGATGATCTCAAGAGGTCCTTTCCAACCTTAGTGACTCTGTGATTCTAAGAGTGCAATGTAAATAATCTAGTTGGGATTTCTGACATGATGTCAGCTGCACCCATATTCAGTAAATACAGAAGCACACATACATATAAGAGGAAGTAAATAATAGAGAGTAAGTTTAAACCAGTACTCACTAACAAGCCGCACTGTCAGCCTAACTTTCAAGTTAGGGATGTGTTTTTTCTCAGGTTTTCTGACACCTGCAAATCTATCTGTGAACACACTCACTAATATTCTGTGCAACATCTGACATTCAAACATAATTCTCCCATCCATCATCTTGTTTATGCCACATCTTCTGTTAAATTCTTGTCCATTACTCTGACCACTGCAAGGTGTGTAAAAGGACTATAATCCTCAAAGCTCAGAATCTGGCTGGAGAGGGCTATTTCAGCACAAGAGCTGGGAATATTTCTGAGGGTGCACAAGAGGCTTTCACCTTGCAGGGCCTTTACACATGAAGGTGCTGTAGAATAACAGTAGGATAAAGATGCTATAGAGATAATAGCACTATTTCTAGGACTGTTGGAGAGAGTTACCTTAACTTGTGTCACAAACTGAGCCAATATGCTAAGCTCACCAGGACATTGTACACGGAGACCAATGGACCAAACTGTCAGGCATCTCATTATTTTAAACAGTGAGTCAGGGAGAGACAATTTCTACTTTCTGAGGCTTTGGAGCACACAATGGGTCATCAAGGTTGTTTTCATTATGGGCTGGCAATGACAAGCTGTCCCTGGCCATATTCCCTCACAGCTCTGCCAAGGACCATGTCATTCATAATTTATTGCTTCAGAAGAAAGGGATTTTGTAAGCACAGGACCTTTGGTCTACATAGCGTTAGTAAGGCTCAGTTGGAGTGGCTTTGTAGAGCAAAAGCTACTGCTGAGGACCTGACACCTACACTCTTTGACAGTCATTTGAGTTCTGTTCTTCACAACATGTTTTATGCATACATGTGTGGTTTAGATTCCCTTTGCATCTATATACTATCAGTTTGTAAAAAGTAACTGTATGGGGTCTGGCTGAGCCCCGTAGCGGTCCTCATAGTGCTGTGCTTGTATTGGTAGTTAGAAAGGTGGTGATAACACACCAGTGTTCTGACTACTGGCTGAGCAGGGCTTGCACAGCATCAGGGTTGTCTCTCCAACCTTCACCCTCTCTCCCTGCCAAGTAGGCTGGGGGTGGGCAAGATCTTGGGAGGGGACATAGCCAGGACAGCTGACCCAAACTGACCAAAGGGATATTCCATACCATATGACATCTGCTCAGACAGAAAAGCTAAGAGAAAGGAGGAAGGAGGAGCAGTCATTATATATGTTTGTCCTTTGAAGAAATCACTATAGTGTACTGAAGCCCTGCTTCCCAGGAAGAGGCCAAACATCACCTGCCCATGTGAAGGAGAGAACAACATCTTTTGTTTTCCTTTGTGACCTTTACTATTACTTCATTAAATTGCCTTTATCTTGACCCACAAGGGGGTTTTTCACTTTATTTTCTTCCCCCCATTCTACTGGAGGGGAGTGTTAGAGCAGCTTGGTAGGCACCTGGTGTCCAGTCAATGTCAACCCACCACATAACATCACATTCTTGTCATAAAGCACTACAAAGAGTAGAATTATGTTCAAGCGTATTCGTACATATTTTCCATTCTCACAGACAGAGGAGAGCATTACCTGATTTAGACAGCAAACCAAAAAAACAGTCATTAATTTATAAAGCCTGATCAATTAAACTATCTGTAAAAGATGTTAGGTACAAGAGAAACGTACAATTGGCAGTGTGTTAATAAGAATTGTGAAAGCACCAGTATACTGAATGTAAGTGAAAGGTAAGGATGGTATACATTAACAAGTCAAAGCAGACAAATATAAACAGTAGTAATATTTCTGTGTAGAAAGACCAATATACTTAAACATCCTGCTCTTTTATTAATTATTATGTTAATTTAAAGCACCTTATAAATAACCTGCTTTGGGGTAGATTTTCTCATTTTTACAGAAAGCCATTAGAAAAATACACATTTGAAGTGATTTAACAACAGTATTCATTTTGAGTATGATAATTATTTTAGACTACTTTACCTCTGTGTTTTCATTATAGGAAAGTAAGTGGGCACAGAATAAGCACTAAGATCTCAGGTGAATCTCACATGATTTTAAATGACATTTTTTGATATGGCAACTTTGCCTCCATTGTTATCATACAGGGGCTCTCTGCATGCTAATTTCAGCCTTCCACAGATGATGCCTATAAATGTCCAGCATCAAATAGCAGATGTTCATATCTGCATTGACATCATGGCAAGATCATATTCTCCCACAAATGTCCTTGGTAGTGAAAAGTTAGTCATCAAAAAGAACTACCATAAACAGATTTGAATTAAGACATTTACCACTTTTAGTTAAACCTTAAGTGAAGAAAACAGTATTTTTTCTCGGCTATTATCCCAAGTCATCTCTCATTAGAAAACAGTAAACAATGACTTGTGGAGTAGAATATACTTCCAGCACATAAACACTCTGCTTCTGATTTGACAGTACTCACTTCATGATTATACAGACTGAAGCTGAATTCTGAAGCCTTCAGGACATCTTCTGCATCTTTCTTTCATTAAGGGGTACATAGAAGTAATTCTAATAGCTTTTTAACCTACATCTCTGTGTTGAGGTGCAGATCTAATGACACACTACTATTAGCAAGGTCTTTTGGAAAGAATATATGCTTCCAAACAGAAAGCTCAAGAGATTAATCACTCAGGCTAAAAGCTGTTATGTGCTTTTAACACTTCAGATGAAATGAGCTAGTTTTGACTGTTAGATCTACCTAAAATCTTTGTATTTCTAATAATTTACACCTTCCTTTAATCGTCTGAACTTATTTCTCAAAGGAAGCCAATTAGCTTCAATACAAGTTTGCATATAATTTAATAAACACGTATTTCTTGGTCTGTTTTCAATGTAATGGCAACTCCATCTCACTTTTCCCATTTTTTCTTTAAAACAAGCTGATAGATTATATCAAAGACTAATGCTCTGATCCAAATATGCAAAGAACAGGTCTCCAGAAATAATTTTGATTAGGAGAAATACAGATAAACTTTCCATGTGTACATTGGAATAATGTCATGTTACAAGATGATTTGAGATCCTATGCTGGAAAACAGCACTAATTTTACAGCTATTACTTTTGAAGTGCAAATATAATCTCAGAAGATCATTAGTAATGGCACTACACAATTGTTCATTTAACAGTAAAAATTATTTAAAAACAACAAATAATTAACCACACACGTTAGAGTGGGTGTGACTTACGGATCAAACAGACTACCTTTAGCCTATGCTGCTGTGACTAACCCACTCCTAATATCCCAAATAGCTTCTTATAGTTGCACTGAACTGCAGCATTCAATGTTGACAATCACATTCATGCCAAAGTCTGCAATCTAAACATTATTCTACTTACTAGCAGAACCTGAAGAAATTTTCAGTAAGTTAGCAAACAGCAAACCAACAGCTCAGGAACCCAGAAGAATAGAGGGTTTGTGAAAAATTCAGTAAAGTGTAAAAATATAATAAATACATTATACCTTGATTGCTACTAGCTTCTTCCCTATCCATACTAACATACACAGAATGTCAGAGACAAGTGCATTCAGTTACACATCAGTAGTAACCAACAGTCACTACTGCTGCAGAGCAGCTTTTAGCCCTGTTGCTGTCTAACCCCCCACTGATGTAAGGTATGTTCAGGGAAGATGGGCCAAGCCTGTAAAAGGAATGACTTCCCTGCAGAAGTGCTGGGCTTGCCAACTGAGCTATGCTTGCCTTAGACACATCTACCCTATTTCTTCTAGTAAAATACACAGTATAAGTCTACCAGGTATTTTACTTGTTGAGAGGAAAGATCTGATCAAAACAAATTTCATCAAAGAAAGCCAAGTACCTGGACAGCAAAGCAATGAACCAGTACACTTGCCATCAACGAGGGAAGAATATTTCTTGAAATGTGATTCACAAAAGATATTAAATGGATATATTGGAACAGAATTGTGACTTTAAAATTGTGAACAGCAATTTGGATATCCTTTTTAGTGTAAGTGTCATCTTTTCTAAACTAAAAAGATAAATTCCAAGATAAATTATATCAAACATTTTAAAATAGATTTTTAATCTCTCAGCAGATGGATAGGAGAGCTGTCTTCCTCCTTAGTCTATCGAACTCATTAGACGTTTTTTCTCTACAACAGAAGTTCAGTTGTAGGACATTTTAAAAAACAAAGACTTCCTGAAAACAACACTGCAATCGTCCTGTAATGAGATTTCATGAGGTTGAACCAGGAAAGATTAGGTCTTTCTTAAGTTGATCATCTTCTCTCCTATGCCCACAATCATTCAACCCTCTAGCATGTTCCTGTAACATATGAAAGTATATTAACTTATCTTAAATTTATATTCAATTTATTTTATAGTCTTTAGAAAAATCAACAGAGACAGGCATAACAAGGGGAGAGAGAAGAACTGAATTGAAAAATACTGAAACTTTTACTGATGTTGGACAGGGTCAGAAGTGTAATTTTAACGGGTGATCCAGTAATACTCTATGATTTAAGAGACAAGTTTTCATCTTTCTTAACAATATTTTTCTTCAGAGTGTGCTTCATGGCTTAAGACAGATTCTGTGACTCTCTACTAAAATTTCATATATGCATGATGACTTGACTTTCTGAGACAGACTATTGGCCATACTTGAACTACAGAACACTTATATTCTGGAATATGGCAATCCATAAAGTATGCTTTATTGGTTAATGCAAGTTTTAAAGAGTATAACTAAAAATTTTGTACCTATTTATAATTTATTATCATCTGAACATGATTTTCATAAAACAGAAAAACTGTGTATCTGATAGTCCTAGAATGTGAATTCAAAAGTAATTTCAAATACTTTTAAAGATATATGTAATAAGTTATTACACCTATTCATCAATGATACCAGCAGTGATGAAGTGTCAGATAATTTAAAAGTGGATTTATGATATTCACATCGTATTTTCATGTATGTTACTCTATTAAAGCATTGATCCCAAATTTACATCTGTGAAATTTTGAAAAGTTAATTTGTGAGTCCAAAGAGAAAATGATGTGCCAAAAGAACATACAAAGCAAGAATTAGACAGAATTAATTTCACAAAATGACATTCTGATTGAACTGAAATAAAACCCCAAACCTATAAATTCTAGCAGTAATAAATTTTTGAACACAGCCCCGTTCTTACATTACAGTAATAATTATAAAAAAAATTGTAGTTCTTTTTTCATCTACCACTGCCTATTATCTACCAAATCTATTCCTTGTGATCCTCTTGATTTTTCTGTGATTCTCTTAACCTACCTTTTTGGTAGGATCATATCAACATTTGTAAACAGAACCTAAATTTCAAGGATCATGTGGAATCATGGGATATAGGAAAACCTGCTTTATGTATGTCTATGTATGTGCAACAAACAATTTTATCAAAGAATAGATAGAGTTGGGAGGAGGAATTCAGATTTTGCTTCTTCTACAGACTTGCTGATAACTGCTAATCTTGAGCAACATGTCTTTACTGACCAAGATATCATACAGCACAGAAATTACATGTGTAACTAATTCTGCCATCCATCAGGCCTCTTGCTATTCTGCAGTACCACAGATGCACAGTTCATTCCTTTACTGCAAAATTTCATTGCAGAATTTCAGACTAAAATAAAAGCACTAATAATGGTGTTAACAAAATGCAAACCAGCAAGCCTTTCTGAGTCTATAAAAGATCTGAAACATAAAGTGTAATAGATGTGCCGTATTCAGTTCAGTAATCCTTACTGAAGAAAATAAGTGTGCAAAAAACTACCACAAATTTCCTTTAAGTTGGCTGCTTAGGAACTACCACATGTAATTGCCTTACCTTATTTCTGAAACTGAACTAGAAGTTCCAATCACATACTATGGGGATCCTAAAAATGTGCTGAGATGAATGAGGGTCTTGCAGCACTGTGCTACTTCCAGCATAATATGTCTAGTGGATAACAGCTAAGCATGGACAAGAAATTGAATTTTGTAAATGCTGTGCCTATCAAACAACAATATCTGTACAAAGAGTTCCTTTTGCACAGAAAGATCTAGAGCATATTATCTTATCATAGGATTATTACCATCTTATCATAACCCTGACCATGACAAAGCAGGTCTGCTCTGATTTTAACATGCCAGGACAAGACAGAAACAAGCTGGCAGCATACTCTGTAATAAGTATCTCCTCAAAATACACTTAAACCCAATAAATTGTCCATATATGAGCTACAAAAAATTACAAGTAAAAACTTGATGGAAAAATAGCATAGGTGAGAAACAAAACCTGGTGTATTTATTGAAACAACCACGTAAGATGAATCAATGTGACTCAGGGAATCCAATGGTATCTCCTTCTCCTTCATATTCACCAGGTTGTGCATCTGCTTATCAGAAACCTGCAAATGGCACATGAAAGCACAAACCATGGATATGTACTAATACTTCTTCAGTTTCATTTATTTTTACATGTTTAGAGAAGTGAAACCTGAGAAAATATTTTAGAATATAACAAGCCATGGTTTTAAGTGGCACGTTTTAGAATTAGAAATAAAGTTGTGTTCTCTCAGAAAGAATACCAGTTGATTAACTGCCACCAAGAGAACTTTAAAAACAGATAAACCTCCTGAACTAGGGCACCAGCTATGCCACTATCCTAATTTGGCTAACAATGACCACCAGATAAGTAAAAAAAAAAAAAACCTCACCAAACTGAATCTTTAAAATAAGATTATTAATTAGATGCCAATGTAAGCGATAGCTAAAACCATAAAAAATTATCATAGCCCGCCAACTTACCAACAGGCCTGATGTTAAATCATGCAAAGCTGGTTGCTAGACCTGGTGACAAATAATATAAAAGATGAGAAACTTGCTCAAGAAATTGCTCCATAACATGTAGATGGGGAGCTTTGTAAATTAATTCTTCATCAGTAGCCTCCTAAAGAAGCTATTTCTTCCTATTTCTGCTGAAATCAAGTTTCCTGATGATGCATTGACAATGCTTCCTGGAAGAAACATGGGAATTTGCACACTTTGTGGGAACTTAGCACATCAGTGAGAAAATCCTGTTCTGAAAGCTTTAATCTTTCTCCCTGAATGGCAGTTGTACTTCTAAGCTATCATCTGGAAAACAGCTTACTAGTATTCACATTTCTCTTTAGGTTTCTCAGAACAGACTGCCAGCTCAGAAGGTCTTGCAAATCACTCCTCTGAATGATTCTTCACATACTGTCTCCTCATATAACAATGAATTTGTAATAGATTTAGTTGACCCCAGGTTCCAACTCCATCCCAGGTTATTTTGTGAAGAAAACGTACACCATCACATAGCTGGTTACCTTCAAAAGAATCTGTCAGTGTCTGCCAGAGATTCTAGTGCTTTGCTGTGCACAAATGACTTCTGTGAAAACTAAAGATCTAGTCAATCAATAAATTTATAGAAAGGTTTGGAAATGATTGTGACTACACTCAGAAAATTGATAGATCTCCTGTGAAACAACTGTGACAATCTCTAGCCTCCCATTTTTTATTATTATTTTTCTTTTCTTTTTTTTTTTTTCTTTTTGGCTTGTTTGTTTGTTTTGGGTTTTGTTAAATATGACAGCAGGGCACCTTCTTCCTGGGAAACTACATTACAATAACAAAAGGGATGAATTTACTGTTTGAGCCTTGTGAACTTGACTGTGAATCTCAGAAATTAATATTAATAGCCACATGGTAAAATCCTCTTGAAGCATACCAAATGTATAAATGAAAAATCATAAAAATTCACAACAGGATAGAAATCCTGTGTGTTGGTTTTCTTTCCTGAAATGTGCGAATGTATTTTACCAGTAATCATTAGAACTCTTCTGAAAGTGAATCCGGTATTCTAAACAGTGAATAGGTCATTACACCCAAGAGTGATTATTTAGTGCAGATCTTTTTGACAATACTGCCTTATGTACAAGAATTACCATTCCAGTACATGTTTTCATACATGTTATTGAAATAATCTACTTTGAATAAAATGTATTGGACAAAGTTGCAGTCTAAGCTACCTCATTCCTTTTTATATGATGTCAAGGCACTTTATTTATATGTGTAAAAAATACAAAATACCATAAAAATATTTGTACCAGAGAGGACCAAGAACAGTAGAGAGGGCTTTGTGATTTTCCGGCATGTATGTTGACTTTCAATTGATGGTAATTACAGCTATATATAAGTAGAGGAAGTAACAAAGCCACAGTGGGTTGTAGCCATAAAACCATAGTTTTTCCAGTCCACAGATAGAAATATGCACTCTGATGTATCATTAGGGAACTGATCTACTGACTCCTTTACTGCTACAAACATGGACCTTCCTTTTGTAGCTAGTTCAGACAGATGGCAAGCAACCACAGTACATCACAGGTTTTGCTGTGTGAGGCAAACATGTCTGAGTCAAATACCCCCAGAAAGCTTTCAAACCTGTCTTAGAACAACAAAATTCTCATTCTCCTAACTTAAAGCAAGCCTCAGAAGATGCAAAACTAACAGGGCAAATTTCATGACAGTCACTTCTCACCCTTCCAGTACAGCAAGAATTTAAGAGCAGGGTAAAGTAATGGGAGCCGGGAACACAGCAAACACTGCCAGTTCTCCCTAAGCCAATATTTTGGACACTGCAGGAAAGAATACCTTTAATTCCAGCTCATGTTAACCAGGTGCTACTGGTTAAGATAATTTTAGTGTTCAAAAGAAGTCCTGGGTTCTACTTGGCAAATATAACACAGATAACCTCAAAGTCTACTTCCTTTTTTTCCAGATGCAATTTAAGCTGTCTCAAGCTTTACCACAGATTAAGTACTTACATACACGATTAGACCTTTAAATCTCTGCATAAATTTCTTTGTCCTTAATACTTTCTTTGCAAATTATATTGCTATTCTCTCAGTGTGATTGTGCAATGTTATTGAAATGTGAGCCTCAAAGAGTAATTGCACCCCATCTACCTTTTTGCACTGCTATAATAAAAAGTTTTAGTCTCTCACCTGCAATTTAATCATATCCATACCATTTAAAAAGACAGGAATACTATGCCTCTCCTATACTGGTCTACTTTATGATGTAATCCCTGCTGATAAGTTTAGAAATTAATCTTTCCCAGGCTGATAGAATGTGAAAGAAAAAACACAGTTACCATCAATAATCTGTGCAGAAAATATTAACTTTACTACTTTTCTATACACTCATTTATCCTTCAAACAACAGATCATCAAGACCTTATCTTGGAACTGCAATATCGATCACACTTATTTGATTCAATTTAATGTAAAGTGTTCCACAAGTATTTAGAGTTGGGTGCTGAGTTTTAACATGAAGCTAAATTACCATATTATTTACTAAAATAATTAATCATTACTGCTTTTGAAGCAGAAGCCTTCTCTTCTCTGCCAGGGTCTTCTCCCAGCATGGTTCTAGGAGAACAGGAACATATATCTACTACACAGTATGTCATATTAACAGATTTCTCCTCACATTAGGTCATTTTACAAGTGGGCAGGGAAGCCAGACAACTTTCCCACAGTCATCCAGAAAGTCTGTTATATGACAAGGATTTCATTTCAGCATTGCCATGTTTTGGGCTGGACAACCCTTTATCTTCATCTGTTCCCTAGCTCTGTAGGAAGAAATACTCAACTTATGGATGTCTACACAGGAAGGTTCTCCTCTTTCCTTTCCAGAGTTCTCCTTCAACATCATTTCAAAGAATAAGGAATCTAATGAGACTGTCAAGATACACTTTGCCTCTTTTCTTTTGGAAGCAGGCAACAGACAAAGGGATAGCAAACACCACCACCTGTTTCCGGAGTACCACAGGCAAACTGAGTGTAACTGGAAAAAAACCCACCAAAACCAAAAAACCTGTGAGATAATTTAAAGCTAATAAAAATCCCTGGGTATCATTCTGTTCTGAACTGTTAGTTAAACTCATGTTTCTAAAATACCTGAGTCTCTCTTGTGAAAATGCATTTCCTCACTCAGTTAAAAATTGAGGTAAAGTAATGCATTTTTTCTTAAATCAACAATGATTTTTAAAATGTAAAACATACACCATCTTCATCAAAGACCTTTTGTATGCCTAAAAGCATGAACAAGGTATTAACACTAATGAAATGGCCTAAAGGCACCAGCCAAAGGATGCATGATGAACATATCACTTCCCTCAAAAATGTTGCAAAATTTATTTGTATCTATAGGTCTTTCACAGAGCAAAATTATTCCCCATAGTGATTTTTTTTTCTCCCATCAGGAGTTATCAATTGCATTTTAAGTGCCTCATGTAACCAATCTTCCATCATTTCCCATGCAAAGTTGCTCTACAGTCTAGTAGCTGAAGATGCAGAATACTCTTCCAAGTTTAGAATGCTTTTTACTTGGTGCCTGTTCACATAACCTAGTAATTATCTTTTTTCTAAAATTTAATCCTCAGATGAACTTATCTGGCCTCAGTCCCATTAGAGGGCTGAAAGAAACCTTAAAAAAGACAACAGAGGATGACAGGCAACATATCTCTTTTCACAGAGAAATATTGTATGAATTATTAACCTGACCCAGAAAAGATCATAATCAAAGACTAGCATGGGCCCCTGGGGCACTGTTAGTGCATAATTCTACCCTCTGAATCTTAAAAGCTTAGGGAAGTGATACATGAAGTAGCAGAGCAATAAAGCAAAGTGTACATCACTGATAGGAATTTTAAAGGAGTATTGTAATCTATAGTAATACTATAGTGTTACTTATATATAAGGATGTATTTTCAATTACTCCTCTATTAAAATTTCTTGTAAAACACAGAGGAAGATATTTCTAATCATTTTAAAATACTTTTGAACAATTCCATAATTCTGAAAAGTAGGGAACGCAAAGAAGTATATCAGCAGAATTTAAAATTTATTTCTTAATTACAGTACCATTTCTTTAAAATTAACAAAACAGTTACAACCATATAAAAGACATCAAGAGGTTCTCAGCTTTATTCAGTGCTGAATACCATTAGCACTGTGGACATCCTTAGACATGGAAACTGCCAAGTCATGACTTTGAGAGTCATGAGAGAAAAATAGAAAACAGGCAACTAAAGATTTTAACTCAAGCATATTAAGCAGGTGTAGTAAAGTTGCCTCTACATTTGTCTGCTATAAAAATAAAATGTTGATATGAGTTGCTACTGTATTTTTATTGCTCCTGGGAAAAAAAGATATCTTTGATTACTATCTTCTTTATGAAATAATCACAGAAATTACCTAAACCAATCCTAAATTACTGATCTTGTTCAGATGCTCTTAACATGGCAGATCCTGCTAATACAGAATAATGAAAAATGTATAAATTTCTACTGATTACATCTACAAGTATGGAAAAGAGAGTGAAAACAGGACACTAGGTTCTGCATCTTACAGTGCTTGACAGATTTTCAGCACTTGTATTGAATGAATTATTTCAACAACTGCCTACATGCAGGACAGACTATCTATAGCATCTTGGATGGATAGAAACAAACAAAACAGATATTTTTTTATCTACTTTCCTCAGAATACTACCATTATTACACTTGACCTGTATCAGTATACAGCAGGGCTGATATGATGCCTTGTAGTTCATTTGCTCAAAGTATACACAAGTTGCCAGCTGCCTGCTCATGCAAACATGAATATTCGGGATCACATAAATAATTTTGAAAACTGTAGCCAAAGAAAAGTATTTACAATACATGTCATCTGAGAAAGTCATGTAAGGCCAATCTCTTATCTGAGCAGGTCTGAAATCTGCAAAATTGTCTAAAGGTTTCATAGAATCATAGAATCATGAAATGGGTTGGGTTGGAATGGACCTTAAAGATCGTCTAGTCCCCATTCCCCTGCCACAGGAAGGGACACCTTCTGCTAGACCAGGTTGCTCCAAGCCCCATCCAACCTGGCCTTGAACACTGCCAGGGATGGGGCAGCCACAGTTTCTCTGGGCAACCTGGTCCAATGACTCACCACCCTCACAGTGAAAGATTTCTTCGTTATATCTCAGATATAAGTTAATGAAACGTAGTCTAGAAAATGTAGAAATATAGTTTAGAAATTTAGGATTGTAGAAATAATTTATATAGAAAGAAATAATTTAGAAATTTAGAAATACAGTTTAACGAAATGTGAAACCTTTGCTGGTTTCTCCTGCCCCTATGGGATATACACATGGTGTAACATTTACAAAACCCTCAGGCTACTCAGCCTGATACACATTATTATTTATGCAACAGATATAAGATTAATTATTTACAGAACATATTTAGTCAGGTACATATTCCCTAATCTTTAAAATAAGCTTCCCATTTAATTAATTTCTCATTATTTTCAACCGCATGCTTCCTCATAATCAGATTTTGAAACATAAATTTTGTTCTGTAAGTTCAACAACAAAAAGCAGAGGTATGTATGAAGAAGCCTGAAGCTCCCATTCTCCAGGGGATGGAAAAATCTTTTGAGTTTTGAAGTAAATAAACAACAAATTACTAGAGAAGTCCAGAGCAGCCAGCAGTTTTAAGTCAGCCAAAACTTAGACACTTCAGTATGCACTGCACTAAGATGAAACTGTTTAGTGTGTATCTAAATCATCCCCATATTACACATGGTTTTGTTTCAAAACACATAAGAGCGTGTACTCAGAGATTCCTTATTACAGTAGTATCTGAGCACTTCACAACCCTTTATGGTTGTTGTTTTCCAAGGAAGTATTTTCACAGAGGTGAAAAGGCTCAAAGGTCCAGAAACCTGAAAGACTGCAAGTACCTAACTGTCTTCTTGAAAGTGGTTTTCCCACAGTAACTCAGACATGCAGCATTAAAAGTCTGCAGCAAACCAAGGGTGCAGCATACATTTGAGCATGGATTTAATTTTCTAGTCCTATTCACTTTTTCATTAATAGTATCAGAAACTTTTAGAAGACACGTGAATTGGGTTTGGGGATACTTTTAGTTTATTTTCTACAGGCTGTCATCAATGTTTTAGTTGTTTGGATTGCTCAGGAATGCTTTACGCAAACACAAGACAGCAACGTGCTGACTTGTGGTTCTGATCCAACTCATCACAAAAGTGCAAGCAGAATTTCATACAGTCTGCTGAAGCTAAGTATGTGTTACAAAGTGCTTTTCTCACCTGGCACAAAAATGTTTAGCATCTTACAAGATTCACCCCATATATTTAACATTTCTCTATTGATATTTATTTGTGATGCAGAAATATCTGTATGATAAGAAGAGGAAACTAACCTAGACACCAACATGAACATTCCTGGCACACAGTTCCTGTGCAAACTACCCTTCCCAGCCCTTGCATGGTCTCTCTGCTTGACAGCCACTGCTGTTAACTACATTTATTTTTAAATGCTGCAAATTGCTTTTGGAGTTCCAGTCCCGGATCCCGATTTCCACAATACACAGCTTTAGAAAAAGCATTGTGTAGAACTAACTCTCAACCATGTTATGAGATTATTTTTTTCCCAAGATCTTTCTGACATAAAAGGAATTTATTTTTAAAGAAATGTATAGACAAGAGACAAGACAGCAACAAATGCAAATTAAACTTTCACTTCTAGCACACTTAGACAGAGGCAACAAACACCAAGCCAAAAACATTACTGTTGATTTCAACAGGTTGAGTTGTAGTTGTGAAGTTGAATATCCCAGCATCTTTATAGCCTTCAAAATAATCAGAGGCCATAAGAATTCTAGCAATTACAGAAAACATTCTTTAAATTTGGAATCAAAATCATCTGGGCACTTGTGTCTGAAATCTCATCTAATTTAAATTCCCCTTGAGTACAAAAAGTATTGTAGCCATGGTGGGGGAATGGGTTATGCTGGCTTCATAATCTAACTGTATGCACTGTTGGAACCCACTTTATTATTTCCGGTATGACACAGTATTACTTTACCCAGATGCAGAAACTGTCACGTGTCACATAACTCAGGCCCACTTTGGCTACTGCTGCAACTCTGCCAGAGTTCAGACCGGTTCTGGGAGAGGTCTGCAATCCCAGCTACAGCTGTCCCGGGCCTCTCTGGGCATGTGTTGAACAAGAATTTTGATATTCCCTGAAGGTGCACAGGCTCAAACTCCCAAGAGGCTTCCTGCCATGCCCACCCTAGTCAAGGTTGTCACCTTCCATCTGATCTCAAGTCCTCTAAAAGCCACCAATTGTTAGCTTTTCTGCAAAACACTAAGTAACTTTGTTGAACCCCAGCCCTTGATTCCTGGACCCAGTTCCAAATTCGATTTCCCTTAGCTTTGCCCAGATGGATGCCTGCAGAGGCATAGCTTTCCCTAAGCTTTTTTTCCCCACAGCCTTGTGAAGAAAAGGCTTTCATTCCTTTACAATCAGCCTTCCATGCTGATTTAATTGATTTTAGGAGCAGGTCTTCTAATAGCAATCTGCTACCAATCTCATCTAGAAGCCCAGCTTGCCTAACAGTACCATAATTTAATTACCCCATTTTCTGTAAAACACAGCCAAACACACAGAGAGACACTTTGCTTTCCTCCGGTCACCCACAAAACTAGCCTTTATCAGTTTTTAAGTGTTTGCAACAGCACTTGCTCTTGCATTCATTTCCCCAGAAGACCCCATATGGCCATAACAGTTGCCAGCCTCCTCACTGGGCACGTTTTCCACAGGCTCCTGCCCAGACACCATGAAGTTTACAGCGATTGACATAAAATTTGCCAATGTACACCTTTTTCTAGTGAGATAATGTGAAAACAAATACAAGGACACATGGAGCGTCACAAAGTCCCACAGTTAGGGATGCAGGTGAATTTTGGGTAAATCAGCTGGAAAAGTGGTTTTGAGACAAAGAGCCCATTGGAGGAAGCTTGTTTCTCTGTGCTCTTAATCTCCATGTTTGTCACTTTTCTCCTTATCTCACCAAACCCGAGATAACAACACAGTTGTGCAGTGAAAGACAATGAAATAATAGTTCTGAAAATGCTGAGATCATCATCCAGAATTGCAGAATATTATTCTGTGACATCTCAATTTTCAGCAAAACTCATTACTGAGAACATATTTACAAGTGAATTACTCATCATCATTGAAATGTAATATAAAGAATGGGGAAAATAGTTGTGACCACCAAAGAAGTGAATTAGTGTGAACTACACATTTTTAATAGACCTTCAGTGAACAAAATTCAGCCAGCATAAAAAAGTAAATAACTAAATTATCAATAATTTTTAAAGATTATCTTATTATATAATGTCCTTTCACTTTCTGCTGATGAATTTTTAAATAGAAAATATTTTCTCACATCCCTGCCACAAATGCAGCTATTTCTTTGTGCCCAGAGGCACGTTGTCTCAAAGGATGTACAGAGGCAGAGATTAACTCACATAGACACATGTTCATTGGTTTTTCACATAACCCTTTAATTTTTGCCTTTTTCCTTTGTTGCTCTCCGTAAAAGTGAAATGCGGCCTCCAGTCACTTCAATTTTTCTGTTTATTGCAAATTTGAGCTTTAATGCATACTCCCTAGTACTCCATAGTACCCCTTTTGGCATTAAATTGAGTTGTATTAAACTCTTGAGTAAAAATCTGGTGGTTGGTTTGGGGATTTTTTTTTCTTTTTTTTTTAAACACCTTTTCTCATTGGGCAATGTGAGTAAAAATTCAAAATATTTTGCATGCTGAAAAGCAATGCACAGAAAGAAGGTATATGGATATATGAATACTTTAAGGTCTGATTAAGTCATCAAGAATTTGAGAGACAAATTTGCCTGTCTGTAATTTTTATGTAGCTGGTATGATAATCCTTTGGTCTTCAACCTATTTATTAGTCCCCCTAAATATGTGAATTTCTACCTCAAATATTTGTTGAGACTCTCATCATGCCCCCCCTGACTCTGAAATCCTTGGGACATTCTGTGTCCCAAGATTTTTACAGCCAACATTTCTGTTACGTGACTTCCATAACCTCTTCTGTCTTGTTTTATAACATACATTTAAGACTCAAACCCCACCCCCACCCCCAATAATTTATGATGGTGCTAAGAACAGCTAGAAATTTACTGACTGCATTTCTGTACTCACTGGTGAACAGAACTTAAGACATTTATTTCTGCCTCCTGGGTGAAAGTGGTTAAGATACTTTCTAACTTTTTAATTTACATTAATTTCAATTAATTTCTAATTCTTAGTGGCTTTCTGCTGTTCAGGTTTTTTATCAGAGAAGTGAAAGAACGTTGTGGGGGAACCTAGTGGTGATGGGAGGCATACTAACTGCAGCCGGTACTGGGAATAGTACAAGAAAGCAAAGTCAATGACAAATTTATGCCGGATGAGACAAGATGGTGCATTGGTAATATATATCAAGATACATGTTATATATATGATACCAGTTTATTTATCTCATTATGCTTTACTTTTTACATTTAAAAATCTAACAGTTCAGGTTCAGTAGTATGTATCAGGTGGTAGAAATTCTGTATTGGTAACTGGTAGAAAAAAAGATTCTTCCAGATTGTTAGAAAGCTTCCCTGCACCTACCAGATATACTAGATAGTACTATACTGGCAAATCATTTCACATATCGCACTATAGGAATTTTTAATGTATACTAATTGATCAAAATTATTCTCCTCGTGTCTTATCAATCACAAAATGAGACCAGTATCAAGTCACTCTTCAGACATGAAGGAAGAACATTTGACCACTATTTTCTTATCATGCATCTCAGGAAACCCCAGTGCCATTTTATCCTTTCCTGTAACTCAGTCCCACTGAAACACACTATCCTGTGTCACATAAATCTAGATATATTGAAACCATGCATTCATTAGAACTTCTGATACTGGCACTCATGCATGCATTTCTTTCTCCATGATCCTCAATGAGATATAATTCTCTGATGTCCTTTGACAGAAGGAAGGAAGGAAGAGAACTCTGGCATTTGTGACAGAACACAGGCAGATGCGCACAGGCTCCGGCACTAAGACTTCTAATCAATCAACATCTTGACTGGGGAAGAAATAAAGATACTCTCTTCCTTGATAGAGAAGCTGCTAAACTGTGCGCCCCTTGGAGCCATTCCAGACTGAATGGCACAGTTAACACATGACGCTTCCACGTAACTGCACATCTTACCTTCCAGAATGGGAATGATCATACTATATCTCAAAAAACTTAGTGTATGTCGTGCATAGAACTTTCTCAGCATCTACATAATTAGTCTGGAACTTGCTACTAGAAAAAAAATCAAGGCACTGATGAACCTCAGAATGTTAGCAATGAACCTTTCCAAAGCTTAATTTACAGAGAGAAAAAGTGAGAAGGGAAAATTAAAAAAAAACAACTAATTTTTTAAAAAAGAAGGGACGTCAGGGATGCCCAATCCTTGGTGAGTTGTATTTAAAACAATACAAAACCAGTTAACAAAAACATAGCACTAACATGAATCCAGCCCTAAGTGACATAAATATAGATAATAATACAAATTTGCAATTGCTATAGACTGAATGGAAAAAAAACTAATGCAGGAAGGAATTATCTCTTAATTTCTTAGGATTTCTTAAAGTAAAAGGAGGACTACAGTTTAGTGTTGTTGTGTAGCAGTTCTCTTAAAAGCTCACAGAAAATTATTCTTTAAAGAGATTGTGGAGTTTTCATGGGAGAGGAATTAAATTAGGGAAGGAAACTTGCAGACTTGCAGAAGAAAACTTGCCAAAGTGCACCAGATTACTGCACATTAAAATAAACATATATCAAATGCAATTTCAGCTACACCATTCAGACTCATGATTCTAACTTACACTGGAAGTCTTATTGGGATACTGGAAGTACATACGAACAAAGATGCTCAGAGCTGTGAAATTCTCTATATATATTTTAGAGGAAGTACTGAAAACTGAAAAACAGTTCATGGCACCGTATCTCTTAGCCTGCTTTGATGTCTGCTTATCAAATGGCACTAAAGAAGTTACAGTTCTGTCCTGAAAAAGCATCAAAATCCTACTACCTGGAATACCATATTTATTGTCTGCAAAGATGACACAGATTTCATGACTGCAAAATAGACATTATTACATTCACTCAGTCCAAAATTAAAAAGCAGAAGCTATGTATTTTTCTTCTAAAAGTATTTTCAGTTGCTTGACATCACAGTATGTCATCTTTTAACCCCAGCCAGCACCTAAACCTCACATAGCTGCTTGCTCACTCCCCAACCCGCCCCCCCCCGTCAGGATGGGGAAGAGAATCAGAAGAGTAAAACTCGTGGGTTGAGATAAAGACAGTTTAATAAGTAAAGCAAAAGCCACACACAAGCAAAGCAAAGCAAGGAATTCCTTCACCACTTCCCATGGACAGGCAGGTGCTCAGCCATCCCCAGGACAGCAGGGGTCCGTCACACGTAGTGGTGACTTGGGAAGACACTCTGAACATCTTTCCCTTCCTTCTTCCCCCAGCTTTACATGCTGAGCATGACGCCATATGGTATGACATATCCCTTAGGTCAGCTGGGGTCAGCCATCCCAGCTGTGTCCCCTCCCAAATCTTTGTGCCCCCCAAGCCTGCTCACTGGTAGGGCAGGATGAGGAGCAGAAAATGCCTTGACAGGGTGTAAGCACTGCTCAGCAAGAATGAAAACATCTCTGTATTATCAACACTGTTTCCAGCACAAATCCAAAACATAGTCCCATACTAGCTACTATCCCAGCCAAAACCAGCACACAGTATCACAGCACTGAATAGCTGTCATTATTTATACACATTATACACAATGTCTCTTACTAGGCTGGCAAGATACTTAGAATTTCTGTCCATCGGCAGTGCTAGATATAGATGGATTTGATTATTTTACAAAGACCTGAGCAAAAAGGTAGGTATGGGAAAGGACTTTGAAAACAGGTTTTGGTCAGCCTTGTGGGTTATTTTACGAGGACTACCATAGACATAAAATAGTTATGGACATCTCAACAAAGACTGAAAGTACTACTCACCAGCAGTGTACACAGCTACTTCAAGCAGAGTCAAATGAAAAAGCAATCTGTCAGAGCCAATGGGGAATCTGAACATAGAGCATGTACTAGAAATTAGTTTTGAATCAGTATCTTATTTTAAAACCCCATAAGCTTACAAGTATTTAATGTTTTCCACTGATAAAAAAGACAGTGAGAACCTTCTGCATAAAATTTCAGGTTCCGCCAAAATAGTATGAAGTAGAAGTGCTTGGCAGTATTACCACAACACATTTGCCAAAAAAAGTTTTCCTTCTCTCCAAACAAACCTTTTCTCAAAAGATTTCAACATATTATAATGAAACAAAATAGAATTGCAAGCATATTTTAGGACAGGACCATAACTCAAGGTGTTGCAGATAAATTGAATAGATCATATGAAATTAATAATGTGGCATTCCATGAAGACAACCATGACTGAATGTGCAACTGTTAACATGTTAACTGTTAACTGTTAACTGTTGATGCTCCAAAGCTGAACTAAAATCTCACTCAACTGAAAATTCCTGTCTCAACAAAAAATCGAGTTTTGCTTTTGAAAAATCAAGATAAAATTATTGTGCTGCTCTATCAGAAAATTAAATTCACATTCAGCTACAAGTGCTTCCAGCTAGAACTGGTACTATGGAAGGACACCTTGCAGATCCATTTATTTTACCTCCAAAGAAACTTTACAACCTACACCTTTTACGTTTTTCCAGTGTTTATTTTTGCAACATGCCCTCCTGTAGTTTGTCTCAGCAAGTCATAGTCTGAATAGCCTATTTCCTCTCTGTTTCCACAAAAAGCACAACACATGTCCTGATCTGATATCTACTGTGTCTAAATACTTGAGATTTTTCATCTGGGTTCAGCAGTGTCAACCTATGAATCTGTTGCCTTTTCTAAAAAACGTGAAGACACAGTGGATACTCAGAAACATTTTTTTATGACTGAGATATACAATGTGATGCATGGTAATCAAATGTCAAATCAAATAAAAAATTATGGGTTTAATCATCATAAGGGATTGCAGGATTGGTAAAACACAATATATGAAACGTACTGAAAAGTTCAGCACTTAGAAGTTTTTCCTTTGTGACAAAAGCCCTTTCTGCACTTGATGGTGATTTTACCTTATATAAAGTTTTCTCATTTCCCCTGTTCAAGTCCATGCTATTCAACGCTACAGAAGGAATTATTTTCTGCTTGGCTTTCAGTCAGCCTGAGGGCTTTTTGAAGATTGTAACTACTGATTATTAATTGGACAATACTATTTACAGACATGAAGTCTGAACTGTTTCACTGCTGCAGCACAACATTTAGTGGAAATATGAACCAGTATGGCAGATTTCTATTGCACTTCATAGCCTTACTAAGTAACACTTCTATGAAGATTGATTCTTAGACAAAGAACACTGCAAAACTGTGTTTTGGTTCTGTAAAACTGAATAATTGCATTTCAAAAACCACACATAGGGACAGCTGCACCCAGGTACTCTTCCTACACATAATTAGGCTTAAAATAATACAGTGACATGCACATGGTAGCTTAGGTTGTATCATATAAAATAAAATAGTATCTGTGTAATCTTGTCTGCTACCTGTTCTCTCTCAAGCAGCAGTGTACCTGTGTATTTTCTAATTTATGCAAAAATAATCCTATTGTTTTCCTTCAAAACTCTCATTCAAGCTTTATTTTACTGCAGTGTCTAGAACAGCATGGCTAAGCTTTGGTCTGTTTTGACCTGAGCTTATCAAACCATTCACAGCCACTCTATAATGGCTTTGTGCCTCCTATTTACCTCACTGAGTTTTTGACCACATTATCCCAGAAGCTCCTCAAAAGTAAAGCTATAATATTATATCATTTAAAGAGTTCCATATGCATAATTTCAAGACTGAAATTGCAAAATACTGATGGATGGGGAAAAAAAAAAAAAAAAGTGGTAACATCACAACTAGCTGATTATTAATTTGCCAGAATTCGGTCATAAGATTATGGTGATTTTAGTGCTTATTTATGGGTACTAGAGATTTATACACCTTTTCTATGAGCATTCAGTTTGTAACTAAGGACATTGAGCTGCACTGGAGCTTAGACATAAGACTGATTCATTGCAGGTTCTCAGTTAATTGCAGTAATGCCCTGTGAGGTAAAATAGATCACTTTGAAATTCTTTCACTGCTATAGGCTAAAAGCATGTACATTATTTCTTACAATCGGTCAACTGACATGTTGTAACTCAGTCAGGTATCTCTGTTCTTAATTTGGCTGCTATAGAGAAAATTTTAAGAATATAGAGATAAATTTCAGGGGAAATGTATATATTTTTCATGACACATTTTTCATTTTTTTCTTGCCATCCACTCTGGCTGTATATTATGGGTTGGTCCAGGAGTAGCATTGTTCAACTAGGATGCATATGTCTGTGGGATATACAGGATACAGAATGTCCCCACTAGAAAATATATTCTGTCAGCCACCTTTACAAAGATACAAGACGGTTGTGTAAACTAGTGAATACTGTATTGAGGTACAGTATCAAGCATTCACATTGAATGCATTTGAGAGGAACCACAGTTAAGACTCTAGCACAATGGGAAATACTCAAACACTTCAATTTACCAAACTCTAAACATTCATAAGTTTATCAGAACTAAGACAAATTATCAACTGCTGGAAAGGATAGGGCTGAGACCTATTAAAAATTTGCCTGATACCAGAAAAGGGCAAAATCCCATTACAAGTTAGCAAGCTTTGATTGACTGGACAATCTTACTTACAAAACAGAAGGTTTTGTCTCATTAAAGAGTAGCTTTTGAGTTAAAAAAAAAAAAAAAAAAAAAAAAAAAAATTCTTCTCACCACATCTTTTAGAAAAATTACTTGTGGTCAGGCTGGAAACACGGCACAGAATAGATAATCTCAAGGGACTTTACAAATTCTGTTTCCAAATGCAAACTGGTGTGGTGGGTTGACCCTGACAGAATGCCAGGTGTCCACCAAAGCTGCTTTATCACTGCCCTCCTCAGCTGCACAAGGGAGAGAAAATATCACGAAAGGCTCACAGATCAAGATAAGCACAGGGAGAGATCACTCACCAATTACCAACATGGGTAAAACAGACTTGGGGAAATTAGTTTAATTTATTACCAATTAAATCAGAGTAGGGTAATAAGAAAACAAAATCTTTAAACACCATGCCACCACTCCTCCCTTCTTAGTGGACTTACTGTTGCTCTCACATATTCTCACTCCCCTCTCTGGCTGCAGTAGCACAGTTTTCTTTTTCCCCTTCTTAAACACATTATCCCAGAGGCGCTACCAGTGTTGCTGATGGGCTCAGCCTTGGCCAGCAGTGGGTCCATTTTGGAGCTGGCTGGCATTGGCCCCATCAGACCTGGGGGATGCTTCTGGCACCTTCCTACAGAAGCCACCCCTGTAGCCCTCTTGCTGTACCTAAAACTTGCTATGCAAAACCAATACAACTGGAAAAATTATCTCAGAACTTTCGTATCTTGAGCATTCATATCTTGCTTTATTTTTTGTGTAATAGCTTCAACTTTGACTTGCTATTTCTATCTCCATCACATTATCTGGTAATATAAAACCACAAAAAACCCCCACAACCCTATTCCCTAATATAAAGTTCCCTTGCCTATATATTTCTTCCTCATAATAACTTCAGATTTCTGTGGCAGCAATATGAGAAACAGGTAATTATTTTTTCAAGTAGGGAATTAGCATCAGGAAGAGAGAAATTCTGAATGAACAAAGATACTAGCTTTGCAATTTAATTGGAAGACAGGCTCTTTTCAAGTCAGTGTCCCTTCTGGTGCAAACAAGTGTCCTTTCCTCTGTGTACTGCAGCATTAATGAGGCACTTGAAACTTCTGGAAGGGTAATGGTGGACCAATTTATTAAAACTAATTGATTGCAAAGTAGCACAATCTTAAGAATATCCCCCCCAAATTACCATCATGATGCCTCAGTGTTTATTCAATTGTTACCTCCTAGAGAAGTCATTGGGCTTGAATGTGGACTCAAATCCAAGAAAATATTGATGCCACTGATTTTATGATCAACAGGAGCAAAACTATTAATTTGCATAAGTTGTATTAAACAATGATCTTATTCTAGAGTTCTGAAGAAAAAGAAGTGTGACCAATGGAGGTATTGGGCAGATCTAACTCCCAAGAGCTTCATGGAAGCCTCAGGCTCAAAGTTATTTTGATGGTCCAGATTCATAAATTCAGAGGTTGTGGCAGTCATCATGAAAAAATCACTACCACAAATAAAGTGTGAAGAGTCCAAAAGTACAAAGCTGAGGCCTGAGTGTTTATAAAGTGCACGCAGTCCTGACCTGGAGAAACCAAAATAGCACTGTACATCTGTAGCTTACAACAAAGACAGAATCACTAATTAGAAGAGAGATGCAGAGCATATTTGAAGTAATAACCTGAAAGAGAATAGCCAATATGGATTTCAAAAGGAAAATTTTCCTCAACAAACATGGTTATAAAAGGTTATGGAGCTGATTATGGCAGCTCATTCAAACTGTTTGATATTCAAAAGGCATTTGATGACACATCTCCTGCTGAAAACCATAGAAAATATAAATTTGGGTCACATAGAAGGAAACATCCTATGGTGAGCACTAATTGCATTCATCTTTTATTTATATATGGAAACTTTATAAAACATTCCCTACTCCAGTGCCATCCAAATACTTTCCAGACTGAGCTATATTTAGGACTCTGTTCCACACCCTGGAGATGGAGTTCTGCCACACTAGGACCTGGCTCACTACAAAATCCTAAAATTGTAAGAACAAAGGGATTCACTATTCTTTGTTATAAAAATAAAGATTAGTGGAGTTTCACTGTACCTTACTCATCTGCATCTTTCTGCAACTCTTGCCTGACAGAAAGATGCATGTTTTGGGCAGAGACAGGCTTTTTATTCTGACTTGACAAAAGCAGGGTCACATTTCAGACCTGGATGTCTGCATATACTTGTGTACATGCTGATGCTGTATTTCACGTCATGACTTAGCATCATCAATTACCAAGTACCAACTTCAATAACTGTATCCTTGTCCCCTACCTAAGCAGTATTGGCACAATTCCTTTAATTATAATGTCATTCCCTCCCATCCAGACATTGGGTTAATCAGATGCAACCTTTATTTCTGTCATGTTCTTCAGATGTGTCAGTAGTCCAGCTTCTGCTGCTTCCCTGCAATGTGTCTATTATTTCATCAGATCATTAATATCTTTCTGAATTTGTCATTTTACTAAGGATCGATGTTACAGAAAATTATAGAAGAATTTCATTATTTTTTTGTCACTCCATAGAGCAAATTATGCATTGTTTCTTTGTCATATGACTACTTACAGACACTAACATATTGTAGCTATATGCAAATACATATGTACCTTAATTTGCAGAGATTATAATTAGCACCTGTAACCCCAAATGCATGCACTGCAAGTTCTGGATAATATGCAATTTTAGTTAGCAACAAAAGAGAATTATGGAGTATGTAGCTCTCTCAGAAAGACATATATCTTAGCACAGAAGATCTGAGAAATCTCTTTTAACACATTTATGTTCATAATACTCTGGTGAAATAGAGAAGCTATCATTGGTTTGTACAAGTAAGAAAGTTTAAAAATAGATATAATAAAACTTACTATGTAAATCCATTAACTAAAACTGTTTGCCCTTCTCAAGTTAATGTGATTTTTATAGTTTATTTAAAAAGAGGAAAAATGGGTAAATTGTGTTTCAAAACAGCTAATTCAAAACATGAACACATTCTTTAAATTGCAACTAACATTGTATCTGTTTTATTTGAAAACCCTGATTTTTTTCCACATGCATTATTGCACTAAACAGCAAAGTCAAGTTGTAAAGAGAAAAAGAAAAGGAAAAATGGGGTTTTATAACATCCTTAAACATTCAGAATATTGAAAAAGATCACACATGCATCTAACTACCTAACCAGCTGACATGTAAATCAACAGAAAATTATGGTATGTCTGGTACTGGCAGCTATTTTACTTCCTGCCTTAGTATCAGTACTTGTCTAGGTCAATTCCTTCATACATATATTATTGTCATACGTCTGAAAATATACCACTCCAGTTACGGGCTAAGCACATGAATCCTATCTGACTACTGTGGGAACTGAGGGTACCCAACACTCTGAAAAAACATTAAGCACTAAAACTGGAAAAACTTTTATTCAAACAATTTCAAAGAAAAAGAGTTTTTATTTGCACAGAGATGAATTATTGAGTCATCTCAGCAAAGAACAAGTAACTTGTGTATTAATGCTGAAATAGTTCATCTTAAACCAAGGGCCTAGACTTTTCATTTTGAAATAAAAATTTGAAACTGAATTCCATTACAGTTAGTTTTATAAAAACAAGAAGACCAACACTTTTTTCTAAAAGTAGGTCTTGGCTATGCTAGTAAATTAATATGCACAAGCCTGTTCATTGGCCCTCAGGCCAGCTGGCAAAGGATGGCTCATGTCCACACCATTAAACTCTTCCCTGCCAAAACAGGCTGCTTTCAAAGTGGATATTGGGAAGGGTCCCAATCATGCCTTGCTACTGTTTGCAAAAGTGGCAGTGAGTTCAGGCCAAAATTGAGCAGGAGACCTTTTTAGAAGTGTGACAATTCATATAATGAAGCTCCAATACACACCAATGTTCCCTGGCATTATTTAATTTACTTGAATCAACATAACCTGAATGTTCTTGAACTGAAAAAATGAGTTCTTTGTAGAAAAATAACCTGTAACTTGCATGCCAAGACCAGGTATTCTATACATATTAAGCATGGTGGAATCTGAATATATTTGCTAACATGAAATAGCAGTTGCAGAGGAATGAACAGCTCTAGTCAGTTCTGGGCACAAGTGGCTTAATCATTTCACTTTAAACATCCTACCTCATGATGAAGGTTCAGATAAGGGAGAATGGCAACACAGCAGTTCTCTTACCTCACTTTCCTCACATGCTAGTCTTAATGATTTTATTACATTACTTTTTAACAAAATCAGGAAACTGTGGTCAGCTAAGAGCATCAAAACTGCTGTACCAATTCTGTTCGCGCAGATATCGTGTCTTTTGATTGGGATCAAACATAGGGCATGAAGCTAGGTATGATGGTTGTGCTAACGATCTTGAGCTTCAGGCCTGTTAGCATAAGAAGGATGTTCTAAAGTTGAGCAAAACCTTGTCTTAACCTTTAGAAACATTTTCTTGTTCACTGAAGGGCAAAAAAACATTTTAGGTAGCATTTAGCCCTCCATGAAACCTGAGAATGTTGCTGGTGACTGCTGCTTCTTAATTTTGGCTACCTGTAAACCTGACCATGAGGGTGGGATCCAGTTGCACAGTTCAGTACTTCAGCATTAACATAGATGCCCTGAGCTTTATGCAATATCATCACAACCGATGAAATGCTAGTTCATTTTACCTTTTCAAAAAGTGCATTTGAGATTGCCAAACTGCCACACAATACTTACATCTGCTTCTTTTATAGCCACTTGCAACAGTAGATAAAACAGCTTATTAAAGGTCTGAAGCAAGATGATTCAACTGATTTTTCACTGCTATGGACTGGCATGCTGTACAGTGAGACCCTGTTCCATGATCAATAAGTGATGAAGTTCCACATGTGACTTTTTCACACAAATTGCTTTAGAGGCCCTGCAGTTCTATTTGAGCACCAAGCAATTGCAATCATTTTTTCCCAACACAGTGCTATGAAATGTGAAAGTCCTCCTATTCTCACTTTACAGAATCTAAAAATAACTATAGTCAATGGGTCCTTCCAGAAGATGACTGAGAGTGGTTAAGCCAGGCTTTTCCTGTGAAATGACCACTCGAGAAGCCTCTCTCTCTCTCCAAAAAGGCAGGCCCCCAGAGACTGCATAGCTAAACCTCTCTAGCCAAAATTAATCTTTCTGAACAGCTCTTAAGTCTGTGTTTGCCTCTAAAATGGGTAAACAATACTTCTATATTTCACAGCAGTGCTACAAGGATGAACACATTAAAGATTATACCAAGGCAAGGTTTAAAGGCAGTATCCTCTATCAGAGAAAAAGAAAAGAAAGAAAGGAAAAAAACCCAGAAATTATTTTCAGGACAAGCTCTTCAGGACTGAAAGACAATGTGAAGTGTTCAAATATTACAGTTCTGTATATGCATTTAATCAGAAGTCTCCTAGATTTGTCTAATTCTTGCAAGAGGTCAGTGGTAACGTTCTCCAGTCCTTGCCAGAACTCCAGTCACTGGACTATTCTCTCTCTTTCTATGTGAATGAAAGGTTCTGCACAGTATCATTGCAGAAATTGGGGTGCCTACCATGCAGCACTTCAGCTGGAGAACTACCTGCAACCTATAATATATAAGAACACCTACATTTTGTATGACTTGAAGTTGGATATAAAACATGAGAAAGTTCATGGACTAAATAACAAGAGGACAGAGAAAATTTTGCCTTCATAGATACCCAAGCACCCCATTGATATTTATCCTACAGTTAAATTTTACTCTCCACAGTTAAATCTTACTATTTGTTTTAATTAAGCTTTCTCTTTGCTCATTAATGAGATTTTTTAAAATTTTCTAATTCAACAAAGATCATCTTAGCACAGCAAAAGATTTTTCCGTACTAATAGCCCTAATCTTCCACCTCTTTTAAAAAATGATCTTGCTTTTTACTGTTTCTTTTGAGCTTTTCAAAACCATCAACTTCAAAATCTTCCCTTCTGCAACCATCTTACTGCATATACACAGTATGATCACATCATTCACAAACTTCTGAATATTTGTAAAGGTTTCAGTTTCATAATCAGAGCCCTAAGGGCCTGTAGGATAAAGTCAACCTGTCCCTGAATGGGACAGGCAGAGAAAAGAATCTCCTAGCTTGATCTGGCACATTCAGGATTCAGTGAATGGTCTTTATCTCAAGATCCTCACTTATTAAGCAGGCAATTATTGTTGTGCTATGTGACTGCATCAAGGAATTAGGTGAATCAGGCATCTCTGGGTTAGAAGTTTCCTGGGAAACCTGCCAACAATCACTTCCTGAAAGACTATTTCTTACCCAATTCTTTTGCTCTGACACATCTCATAATTACTGTTTTATGACCCTGTTCAGTTCTCAGCATCAACTGGGATGATAATATTACCACAACAAGCCTCTACCTAATAAGACCAATTATTCAAAGGTTATTTCTTGTCTTGTGACAAATCATAGGCTGTCACTACCTCCTTTTTCTTCAGTGACAGAGTATCAAGAGTGACTTCAAAGTTTCCTCATCTCAGAAAGCTTCTTGTAAACACTAAAGTAGGTCCTTACAAGGCAGAGGCACAGTGTTCTGCTTCAGCAGAGCATCAGGGAGCAAAGGGGACTTCTACTTGCTCCAGTGAAAGGGCCCAAGGAATCTCAGCTGCATCATTCTGAGTTATATAAAGGCTGAAAAAAGCAAAAAGTCAACTAAAAGTCATCATAATAAAGGACCAAATGACAGAACAAACAGATTAAGCGTGGTAATACCTCATTTACTCCAAACTAACTTACAATCTTGTTAACACTACATATCAAAGACTGTAAAGAGATCTACCATAACATCAACACTAGATATCAAAGGCTATAAAGGGATCCACCATAACCAAAGCACATGCTTTGCACAGTCAAAGCCCTGATATGTTTCCCGCTTTCATATCTGGCTGTGATGCATACAAAGATTTGTGAAAGATGATGAGAGGTCAAAATAAAATGGCATGCCAAAATCATAAGAAAGCCAGTGTCCAACCTGAGAATATAATGCAAATTGCCTGGGTTTATATTGATTCGTGTCTCTTGCATCATGCTTCTTCCTACTGGAAAAGATGTGCATGCTACATAGGGTACAAAGCTCACATCTAATGACAAAACAAGATATTTAAGATTTATTACTTGGCTTGCTAGATATGTCAATATACTGGTAGTGATCCAACTACCAGTGATTGTGCCTGACAGAAGGACTCTACAGAAAATGTGGGATCTGGGCTATTCATATCTCAATCTCCTAGCATTCTCTGAGCTAGCATGCTTGTCTTTGCAAGCACAATACACCCTGTAAATACCAGCTTCTGTGTCAGTTACTGCACTAAATTACTTCAACTGTAGCAAAGCTGAGAATGGTTGTGAATTAACAAGAGACAAATAATAAATTTTGTAAATGGTATCATCACAGAAAATGAAAGCAAAGCAACTTCACATAACTAAATCTCATTTCCATTTATACTGAAATAAGGGCTCTGAAAAAAGCCACACAAAAATATCTGGAGAACGATAGAAGAGGCTTACTGAATGAGGCTTAATATATAGCAGCAGAGTCCTTTTGGCTTGGTTGTCTCAATCTTTCATCACTAAACAGAATTTTTTTATGTTCATGCTGGAATTCACAAAAAGCTTTTATTCTGAACAGTTTCACCACCAGAATTACTCATTATGCAACAGTGCATTTCTTTAGGCTTTTCTGAAGTCATACTTTCCTTCATGTTTCCACAAAAGTAACCATGCAGATATTTCTGGGTTAGTAAATTAATCATAAATTTTCATAGATGAACACCTGAACAACCTTACTTCACACAGCCTCAATATAGATAGATATGCTCCTTGACATACTCTGCCACCTAGGATGACATGTGCCTTAGCTGTCTTCTATTCTTTATATCTGTTTCCTTCTCACAGAAAGCAAGAAATGGAGCCTTGTTTGCACTTGAGTCTTGTCTTAACAGGGAGTCATGTAAACACCTAGACCCACAATTTAGATATAGCATTAGAAAACCTATTACCTACACAATTTAATTAACAGTCTGTTAGGACTTGGCTAAAGAAAAAATTTAAGGATGTCTAAGTCCATCTTTATTCAAACGGAACAAAGTGTATATTTAAACATGTGATCTAATTTTATAAATTCAGTGAATCCTAGGTGTATATATACCTGTATGTTTTTCTGGATAGGAATGTTTTCTTATATCAGAATTTTTGTTTGGATTTTAGCACATTCTCGTATTAGTTGTGTACATTTAAAATACACAAATATCTCATATTGCAAGAATATGTGGGACAAGCTCACTACTCTTACAGCAAAATAAATTAATTCAACTTGACTGTACATGAATTTAAAGTCAAGTGTGTTCCATAAACCATTACAGTATCAAAGACAAGAGAAAGCAGAAACTTACAGGATCAAGGTGGTATAGTAGTTTTAGTATAGAAACAATATGAAAAGGCATAAAATGCAGCTATTAATAATGTTGCTAGAACCTTCTGTGAAAATTTGGTCCCAATCATGTGAATGAAAATTTTGCTGCAAACTTTCATAAATCCACATTTGGCTTTCCCTGTTTTCTTTCTCCTCTTCAGTCTCACCAATTACCCAGAAAGATAAAGATAATACCCACAATAATGTCTTAACTTCAAAGAAATAACTGTATGTATTGATACTTTGCTTCAGTTAGAATTACAGAACTGTTGATTTTATCAAATAATAATGTATATATTTCTGAAGTGTAAAAATAAAACTATTTAAGCATATGATAATATTGCCCTTTTAGCCTGAAAAATATTCCAATTCAGAGTAGAGATGATGTATTCCAGTGACATACAGATTAATTAAAAATGAAAAAAAAAAAAACCTCAGTGTGAAATAATGAACACTGTAGCTTCATAGAATACATATTATCTAGGATTTACCATCATAACAAGAATGCAACATGCATGACCTTTAACAAATCAACTTATAAATACTAATTGGAGTAAGCTGTATGGACAGGTACGTCAGGCTATGATAAAAATTACCTTGCCAACAATATCCTGATGCAATCTTCTCTCATTTCAGACTTGCATATATTGGGTGATATGTTCTAATCCTTCCTTAAATGCGGCAGAAGCACGTTTCTAAGTTTGGAATACTGCAGACCTAGATGATAAAAAAACCAACATTATTTGATCAGAACAATGAACATAAAATGATCTGCCCTATCAACTATCAGTCTTAGATAGAATTTGTCAAAGAGATTATATGATTTATGTGAGAAAAAATTGCTTGAGACTAGAAAACCTGAAACTGGTAAACATTAAATAGAGTGAGGGTAGCATTAGGTCTTTCTGTGTAAAAAAAATGTTTAGATTTTTTTTGTATCCTAACAATATAAACTAACAACCCTGCTATAGCCAGTTCACAGTTTGAGTTGATTCATGAATATTGGTTTCTAAAGTATTAGTCATATATCAAGACTAACTTCACCTAATTCCTCTCTTTGTTTAGTTACTAGAAAATAGTATTTAAGTTTTACTGGGGGGGGCGGGGGGCAGAATACAACCCAAAATATTTTTTTCTTTTTTATTGTCATTCCACTATTAGCAAGTTACTCAGTAATAGTAACAGAACACTCATGACACACAGTTTGCTAAGCTTTTGGAAAAATACTGAAAAAAATATATGTAAAAAATAATTCACACTAGAGTACAGGAACCTGGAGGAAAATGGTGATGGCATGTCATCAAAACCCACTACTATAATATTACCATATTATATGCTTTTCTGGTTACATTGGCTTTACATAGATATCATGTGAAATTCTGGTCAGATACTTGTGTATCTAATTTCATCTGGTACTTCATTCAGAATATTTTCCTCTTTTGAGATTTTTTCTTTTTCTCACTTTCTTTGTACTCAGCTGTTGCACTGCAGTAAGGTACAAAAATTCATACCTGCTTTATAACTCCTTTTAAACTGCCAGAGCAGTCCTTAGACATGGACTCTTTAGAAAAGATACAGTGATGTTATTATTCCAATGAACTATACTTCTTTCTTCCAAGAGAGGATACTGGTACTAAGCCTTAACATGGTGCAGGATATATATATAAAGTGCTTAGTAACTGTAGAACCAGCTCCTTTGTCTGCTTATTGGTGTCTGAGATCAAAATGGGATCTCAGAAATTTCACATATTGTAAATAAAACTACATGAATGGACACCAAAAAAATATTATTTTTTAAAAACTTCTCACTTCTCTAAGTAAACTCACCTAAACAGAAATTAATTGGACAGATAGGATTTACTTTTTTTCCAGGAAGATTACTGTTAACTAGTAAACTAGCTCACTAAACTACTCTAAAATCTATTTCTAGCATAATCCTATACAGGCATCCATCCTGAGAAGGCAAAGAACTGAGAAGAATTAAAACAATTTCTTCTTATAACACTTATATTGCCACTGGGACTCAAATGACACACTTTTCCTTTCAGGTTATTTTATTCTCTAGAAGTTCACATCTAGAAGTACCTAGGAGATCCAGTGTGGAAGAGACATCCTTGAAAAAAAACTAGAATATTCATAACCCTAAGCTTGAAAATGCTAAGAATAATTTCATATTTTCATCAGATAGCAATATATGTGATACAGTGTTGGTACTCAGAGATTCCTTACAAAAATTGCCAAATATCATTTAATATTTTGCCCAGTCTTTTAATCCTATGCTACACTGGTAAGCCCTAAAAATGTCCTTCTGCCACCTTAATGTGTAGTCAAAAATCAGTGTAAATTTTTAAGTTTTTCAATAACCTATACAAGCTTTTTCCTCATATATCTTAGTGTACATATATATCTATATTTTTTGCACTTTCTTGTTCTTTTCTGAAGGAAAATCAGTGTTTGTTTTTTCCTGAAAGATCTCAGGAAAAAAAGAGGTGCTATAAATAACTGTAACAGCTACAATTTAATAGCAAGTTTTTTTTTTCAAATGGTAATCTTTGGTCCATGATAATCTAACAATGGAAAAAAAGATAACATTTGTGGAAAAGAGGTAATGTCCTTTATTAGACCAATTAACACAGTTAAAAAAAGACAGACTGCCAAAGATGGGTGAGTGCTGCATGATACCTTGTTTATTTTTACATATATATCAGCTACTGTAATACCTTCCCCTGCAAGATTTCCATCTCAATTAATAGTTTCATTACCAGTGATTTCATCACGTTGGCACCTCCCTGTTCTATCCATTGCCAATGAACCATCTCTAGGCTGTAAGACTCTGGCCCATGGAGCAACCGTGTAAATAAATCTGTCATTTTTGTTTCTATGGAAACATACATATTGCAGGTTTCCCAAGCTAGTCAAGTTAGCCTTCAGTCTTTTTTTATTATTATTATTTTTTATTTTGGTATCTTGCCCTTAATCATTGCAAGATATTTTGCTTTCACACCCATCTTTTTTTTGGAGAGACTATGCTACTGCCAGTATTTGTTCTTCAGTTCTGATTAGTATTTGTTTAACCTTGATTGATTTAATGATTTCTTTTTCATTGAGAGACACAGTCCAACACATAAAAGCCACACAATACAGTTCCTGACCTCTTATCTGACTCAGTCTGTGAAAACCCCATCCTTTTTGCTACCTTAGTTGTCAAAGATCTTCTATGACACTGAAACTTTTTACTTCTTTAATTTTTAATAATTGCAGGCTCCCCATTTTCAGTGTTTAAGTGCTCTAGAGATTTTTGATTACTGAACTTTTTCTCTGACACCTACACAGATATGTTCTCTGGTAAGAACTACAGACTATGCCTATCCAGAGTCAGGGCAGTTTCTGGAAGTCATTTGACATATCAACCAAAATATGCTCCAGTAACCAAGGAAACAAGTACACCCATTGGTGTATTAACTGTTAGTCTAAAATTGATGATATTTCATTAATTTTCCTGACTGCTATAGTTGATAATGTGTCAAAAGAGATCTTTTCTTACTTATTTCCATACCTAATGGTTTACTTTTCTTAAATACCGTCTACAAATAAACTGAACTTCTTTTTCCAATTACTTTATTTCCTCCATGACTGACCATAGGAGGCTTCTCATAAACCTATCTGTCTAGGCCCTTCAGACAGCTTACTGAGGAACAGGAGTTCTAATTAGAGCCAATTTGAAAAGCTTTCAAACAAAAAATAACTAACAGAACTATCCTTGTTACCTTCAGCGCCAGATGAATGTTGCTATCATCTCCTATCAACTGAAGAATCTCTCATTTGGCCTCCAAAGAATCTGCCTGTACCTATCATAAGAAAATATGTAGTGTCCTTCTGCATCATGGAGGTTGAAATTTTCAGGTACCTACTGACATGAGCCACTTTCAATGCACACAGGGAAGTTCATACAGGCTGTATAACAGCCATGAACACTCTTCCCTTTCACCGAGCTGCCAAGATGATGCAGCTGTGGATACATGCTTCCCTTCTCTTGAAGTTAATGTCCTTAATATGGCAAGGTGGGAACAGATTCTCATCATACAAAGCCCCTGTTCCTCTTGTCACGCAGCAGAGGAATCCAAGAAAGGCTTGTCCTTCAAAAGAGTAATCTTTGCTAGTTACTGCTCTATTACTGTCTGATTTTTACCCGTTTCAGATTCTTGGGCAGTTTTAAAATTCTATTAGTGACACAGGAATATTTCCTTCATTGGAAAGCATACAATGTCCACAAGAAAAGGCCTTCAACCTATGGATCCTAGATGCTGTTGCATTGAACATTCAAAATAATGAGCATAATCATTGACATAGCTCTTCCCAACTGTATATTCTTTCCATACTCCTCTCAAATTAATAATTGCAACACTAGCCTGGCTTCACCTTCAAAATTCAAAGCATTTTTTTTCTATTTCAGCAGTGAGAAAGACAGGCTTCTTTGCCTCACTCAACAGCAGCTCATCACAAAGGCCTTTGTGACTATAAAAAAAAATAATCTTGACTTCACTGCTCTGATTTTCTAACAGAGAATCCATCATATCAGCAGTAGATGTGAATGCAAAATGGGTGTCTGGAATAGTACAGGTGTCCTCTGAAATACTCACAGCTCCTTTCCCTGAAGTATATTAGAAAGTGTTTCAGAGCTTCTTGAGCAAAATCTTCCAACTTGGTTTGATTAATTAGTGTAGTCAGAACCCTCTTACAAGACTAGTATTATATCTTAATTAATTGTTTAATGTTTCCTTTGCCTTGGGAAATTTGATTAATGGTCTTCAAATAAAACATCTGGTCATACACAGAAGCAATCACTCACTCCTCTAATGGAGGATACAGATCATAAAGGCGCCGGTGTTAGTGCAGTTAATGTACACGGAGCACACTGCTGCTGCTGTGCCTGTTGTTCCCGCACACAGTATCCATTTTAGGTGATTTTCAGCCAAATGGGTTTCTATGCCTGATGCACAGGCACTCAGTCCTGTACTTGGTTTCATATATAAATTAGTTCAACTCCCAGCTTGCATGGGACACAATATTCATGCATCCAATCCTGTACAGATTGCTTTTTCCAAGCCTGTACTAACTACTCCCTCAAACAACCACAAGAAACAAACAACCCCCCCGTATTCTTCAAGCTTGGCTGATCCTAGCCTTCTCTCAAGGATTTTCGGTCTCCAACCTGTTTTCTTTTTCTTCAGCAAGCCATACCAGCTCTAATATTTTTGTATATAGAAAAAACACTGAGTCATCACAAGTCAATAAAAATCACTCTGCAACATTGTATGAGGTGCACTTCTGTACAGGATGATTCGGATGACCCTGTATGCCCACACAGAGCTCCTCCACCCCAACCATCTGTTAGTGCATGCACATGCCTGCTCACGCAGGTGTACCTGTGAATCATCCCATCTTATAGTTTCAACTAAAAAGGACCCATTTCTATTTGGTGCATGTCCAAGGTAAGTAGCAAGTTACTCAGCTCAGCATGAAAATCACACAGAAAATCCCTCTGCAGTATTCCATAGGTTCTCATAGAACAGCACTGAGATTGTGCATTTTACATGTCCAAAAAGGGTGAGTACAGCTTGCAATGGTAAAGCCTTGCTCAAGACAGCTTCCAGAACACTTTCAGTCTCTCAAAAGTAGTTTCTATCACTGAACTGCATCTCTAATTCCTGTAATTTTGAAGCATTTCAGGAAGGCCACTTAAATGCTCAGTCTTTTTGCCAAGGAAGTATATAGTAGAAATCTATGAATATAGAATTATAAAATTTTATTTTATTATTTGAACTCTGGCATCTTTGACAAAGTGCCTGAAATTAGTGTTTATATTCTAGTTTTTAAAATGGGATTTGACAGTCAAGTCTTAGACACTAACTTTCACGTTAAAAAACAAGATGATTTGTGTCCTCAGAGATTTTAATAAACATCTCAGCCACTACAACTTGCTCCTAATACCTCCAGATGCTTGTGAAAAAATAAAAGGATTTTCCAACTCAGAGAAAGATACATTAAAACTAAAATAAAATTTCTTCCCCTTTATGTGTAATTGCATATTGTTCACAATTAAAGTTCATAAAATATTTTGAGATCCCTGGCTATATACAAACACATTGTGCACTTATGTGCAATCTATTCTGGTTATTAAATACCACATGAGATTCTGAGAAAATAACATGTTCCGATACTAACTACTTTTAACCACATTGCTATGCATTCATCTTCTGAAGGAATGAGTTATATTTGCATATATCACAGTGAAAAGAAAAGAAAGTAAAGATCAGAACTCCACTTAACAGCATCAATATATTCATATCTTTTCCAGGCCAGACACTGAAAAGAAGTATCATTCACTTAATGGGTGATTACGTATGCCCCCCTGCTACAAATATTTAATGATTTATAGTGATGCATTTCTAAAATACTTTTTCAGACATATTTGTGGGAGCTATTCTGGGTACAGGAAGGCACCTTCATCTTCTGAGACTGCAAATCTGGAAAAGTAGTCAACAAATTATAAAGTCATATTTTGGAATCAAGACAAAATGAAGAGTAAAAGGTACTGCCTAAGGTAATGGCTTTTAAGCTATTTAGAGTGCTTTCAACTGACAGTATCCATTTTTTATCCTACTGACTTGAAGAAGCCAAATGACAAAATACCCATTTGAGGTAGTCAGTGACCAATCATGTCTGAAGCACTCAGGACAGAAAAATTCCAGTGTTTATTTTTGTCCAAACTAGTTTGAAGGACATCTGAGAGGTAAAAGATCATCAAGGTCTATCCCATGATGGATATTCCACTCTGATTTGTCTATGGCATTTCCTGAATAATGAAAGAAAAGAGAAAACAGATTGGAGATTTGTGGTAAAAGTTTAAAAAACAAGAGAGGAAATTGGCTATTCTTCCTGGCTCAACAGCAGAACATTAATTTAGTAATGTAAATTCGTATGTGGAACTACTTTGACACAACAGGCTGGTCCAGCTGGCAGCCAAAAGAGTCCATAGGGCAGCCCAGTTTGGCTCATCAACTCTGTCTCAAAGAAAACAAGGTAGTGGATGAGGATGAATGGAAGAACTTGGAGTGGCAGTCCATGAAGAAGACCTCAGACCCAGAAGATCACGGTGCAGCCCATACCTAGAGTCCAGAACAAGGTCCAGGTCCACAAGTAGAAAAGATAGGCCATGCTGGTGAATGGCATAAAGATTATTGCAATAATCAACTATGCAGCAAAACTAAAGCAAAGCCATAATAAAGAAAAGCAACTAGGCATTCAGCCCTAAGAAAGCAAACAATCTTTCCTCTGTTGTTTAGTTGTTTCAGGGCTGTGTCTTCTGATCCTACACCATATCCTTCTACCCCAATATTACATTAAAAAAAAATAAATTAAAAAGGGTTGAAAATAGTGCAAAAATTTACTGCATTTCTATAAATCTGAAAAAAGGTTCTAGCCAAAGCACACCACTATTTATTTGGTCACTGTACATTGATTCCATACTGTGCGGTTAACTACATTTAAATTCACATGATAGAAACATCTTGGACAAGATTTGGTATCCCTCACTTCAGCCAGTAATGAATTAAAATTATAAATATTGTTATATAGGAAAGCAAACAATTACATTCCATTCTGTCTTTGTCTTCAGGGACATTATTCCTAATACCTGGGTGGACTTCTATGTTATTTCACTATAAAGGCTATTAGTAAAACAATAAATTGTATGTAATATAAAAACAGAGCTATTGAATGCCTTTTGAATTTCCTGCTGGTAATTCTTATTATTGAAACATCATATAATATAGCCTTCACTGAACAGCACTAGAATGTAGCTTTTAACTGAAATTGTTGAGACTGTGTTTAGCAAAGGTTGAGTAGTAAATTATTCTGCTTATTTATTATTCAGATTAAGCGTTCCAGAAACATTTCCTATTCTATTAATTAATAATTTGAAAACTACTCAATGCAGAAAGCTATGAAGAGACAGCTTTTTAGAATTTGTTTCATGCATAGAATGTAAAATTAAATTGCAAAATTGTGCATTTATTTGCTAAGAAATAAACAAGTAGTCTTCCTACTCATCACTTCTGTTGTGAAGCTTCCCCAGCTATGTGGAACTGTGAGTCCATT
>JAVJGJ010000002.1:27281165-27295700 GCA_035590215.1 Microhierax caerulescens
TGCCAACACCTTACAGAAGCGAGACTAAAAATAACCTAAATACTAACATGTAGTTGATCACCTAATAAATCAAATTCTGTTCACCTTATTTTACACTTCTCCACAACCTGGCTGCAATATATGTGCAAAAGCTGGCAAATTAACTAACTTTGCCGTATTTACAATAGCCTAAGGATATAAGCCAGGCAAGATTAATTGGAAGACATAATAACTTTTATTAGAACTGGTGATGCATCTGGAAAAAAAAACAAGCAAGCTTTCAAACACGCAAAGCTTACTTCTAAGTTAATCAGTGTGCATATACATGTGTATGCATGCAGACCAAGCAGATGGAGTTAAAAAAACACAGAACACAGACCTATGTCCAAATATAGTCTTTTTTGTTCCAGTTTTACTTCGAAATTCACATATTTCAGAAATCTCTGAGATGGCAGTGCTACATCAGATGTATTATAATCAGTTCTGGGAAAACTGAGATCCTTTAGCCCCATAGGCAGTGTTTAGAATTAAAAGCCACAATCTGTCCAGCTCCCTCTGTTTGCTAGTTGTAATTAAATAGACCTTCACAATTTATATTTTGTCCACAATATTTTTCATACAGTTAAGGTTCTTTTAAAATTAATTTACCAAAACATGTTTGCCTTCTATTTGTAACAATACAGAGCTTCAGTTCATTTAATTTTGTACCCAAAACTTCACACTGAAGACTGATGTTTGAGATTACAACAAACTATTTGTTTGAAAATTGTAAACTGGCAGACATTCCTGACATTAAGATAGATGCACCAGAAGTACATTCTGCTCACTATTTTCTGACAGTATAAAAAGTATGTTAACCTATAAATAGAAAATTTAAGCATGCTTACAACTGCAAAATTTATGACTGCTCCTTCAAGTGTGTGGTCCAGTGGAATTCAACTCCCTGAACCAATCTTTTACAAACACACAATAAACTTCCTTCAGGCAAGAGAGCTTTTTTTTTTATTTATGAGTATATAGTTAATATTACTATCAGCTATGATAGAGAAGGAAAAGGAAACAAGAGCATGTGAAGCATCAGGACATTCCAAAATAGGTATGCATAAATTTCAAAAAAAAGGCCTTTAAAATTCAATTGAAAAATCATTCTGTATTGAATACTATTCAGAAAAAGAAAATTTGCTGCTTTTGGATTAAAAAAAAGTTACGTTTACAATGCCAATGTATTGGCATAATGATATAGTTCATAGCCTTCAACACTCTTTTCCATACCATTTCTAGCCGCAGCATTCTCATCAACATGTTATATAAATACAAAAATAAGTGAATGATGGAAACCTCAGCAAGTTTGCACAAGGTCCATAACTTAGTTCTCAAGACACAAAAGGACTGGAGAAAGCTGCAGGAGGGAAGCACTGCAGACATCAAAGCCCTCCTGACTAAACTGCACCATCTAAAAAGGTTAAACTCAAGCCAAAAGGAAAAAAAAAAAGAAAAAAGCAATAGATCCAGGGATAATTACCACTTATTTCAATGGTGTAAGCAGGAATGAAGATGGAAAGGGGTAAATATCAATTTAATGAGACACTAGTCCTGAAAAAATAGTGATGGGATAGAATCCATGTAAATAAAACCAAATTTAGTCACCATTTCTATAGACTTCTGGGGAATACTTCACCATCTTAGGAATATTTGCTAACTTTAGACAGTTCCTTACTTAAAAATTCAATTCTATGAAGGATTGTTTACTATAAGGATCTAAATCCAGCACTAACTATCTGCACACTGCTCTATATTAAACAACTTTGTGATGTACTTTCCACATGCATGTGACCTGTTCAAACCAGAGATCAATCACTACGTACATACATTTATGATATAGAACCATATTTTCTGAATAACTAATCACCAATTAACTCTTGTAATCTGAAATGGCATGTTCAAAACACTAAAATTCCATTCTCATTTCACACTTGATTGTAACCTTGACTATGAGGTTGCAGAACTTCCCCCCACCCTCAATGCTACTCTAAGTAAACCCCATCTGACACTATAAAAAGAAGCGTCCATCACCCATATGTCACAATCTGGAAAAAAAGGGTAGTTTACATCTATTCTACAGTATCAAGGATACTGCTGTAGAGAAAAGTATATCATACTAATCAGGTAGTTGTGGAAACTGTTTCTCATTGAGCATAAATTGGCAATTGCTACCCAAAGGAATCACCCTAGGTGTTTTGGAGTAAATTAAAATTCTTCTCTAAGAATTAGTCTGTGCAAAAGTCCTGCTGGGCAAACTTATTTTTGCATGTGCATTTTCCATTTTGCCTACATTCAGTTAGATTGTAGGAGATTTGAAATTTCTCATGGGATGATGTTCATTGAAAAAGGGTAATTGGGATAGCACAGCTTGTGAAGCTTTTGAGCAGGAAGAATAAAGGCAAATGCTCTGTTTGTATCACTAGCATTGTAAAATCTTTGCAGGGCTTTTAAAGTTCATTAGCCCAGTTGTAGACAGAAACACTAGGTAATTAGGTAGGTAAAAAAGACTCTCAGGTGTACAATTGCATTTCAAATAACTACTTTGGAAACAAGTCCCATAATAGCACTCAGTGGTCCGTGGCATCTTTCAACCAAAGCGTATTTCACCTATCATGTTTATGACTGAAATGCAGTAACTGTGAAAAACATAACAACTGCTTAATAATGCCAAGCAACCAGGTAAAGTTTAGAGGGAGAAAGGAAAATGGGTTTCAACTCATTTCAGTCAATGGCAACTTCAAGAAGAAAGAAATTATTATGAGTTCGCTTTTACCAGACTGAGCTGGAACTATCTTCCATATTACAAAGCATATAGTTGGAACTGTAATTACCATTAACCAGTCAACTAGTATTATCCAAGAGCGCTCTCTTTCATGTCATACCATCATCTAGCAGCTGCCATACCTGCTCAAGACAGTTTACCCGTGTGCATCTCCCCATTTAAACTAACTGGGGTTATCCACATTCTTATTTAGTCTGATTTGAGTCCAGGTTTGTACCCTAACTCACAGCCCACCTTGGCAACCATTGATGGTTTTGCAACAGTTTGCTCATGAGACAGCCAGCATGCCAAACTCAGCAGAAGTTCAAGTTTCTGTGTGGTGAATGGGTTTTAAGAGGCAGGGCTTTCAGGTCCTGCCCCTGCATGCTATCAGTAACTGTTCCCATTTCCATTCCAGTCAAACAAGTTAGCTTAATTTGTGGATGGTTTCAGTCTCTTCGTACACTGCAGCAAAACAAAAGGGAAGCAACGAAATCCATTACCAGTAGTAACTGAGAGGCCATGACACTAGCGGTCCAGTGTCTGTTACCTCTCTCCTGAGACAAATACCTGCCCATCCTAAACTGAAACAGCTGCTGAAGGTGAGGACCACTGCCAGGTCAAAGCTTAGATCTCACTATTGGGTCACACATGCAGCATACACAATCACCAACTTGATGTCCCTTGGCTGTGTATGCAAGAATTTGCTGTAATCCTGTTTAACTGCTGACAATCACTGGATCATATTCTTATTTTTCTACACTTGGCAGAATTATCTGCATGCTTTACAGTATATGGAGGGCACAGGTTTGACCATCTGGCTATAGATGTCAAACTGAGACATTTTGCAGTGGCAGCATCTGGTTTCTCTACAAAAAGCAAAGTGTTTGCAGCTTTGGGCCTGTTATATGGTAGGGTTACACATGCGTTATCTAGGCTGCCAGATCTTGCATTGCTTTCTTTCGATTAATTTTTTTTTTCCTGTTTTTAAGACTATGCACAGGCATATATGTTTGGTAAAGGTTTAATAAGGGGCTAAAGCTTATTGCATATATTTCTCCCTATATGCTGTATCACATTCATTCACCCCATACTTGAGCCAAAACTATTTTATAGAGATGGTTTTGGAAATGCTTAGCACCAGAAAGAAGAGCTCATCAGCTTCCAACAAGTCTGTGAAACAACTCCCATGACAACATCACTTTCTAGTTGGTCCAAGTTGTCTCCTGTCTGTATAATAGGTAGAAATACTTCAGATGCATAGAGAAAACTGGGGTCAAACACGATTCAATTGTTTTGAAAGGGAAAGCTATTTGCAAAACTGTCATTACATGAAAGAAAAAGAAATTAAAGAAGAAATAAAAAGAATAACTAATTAGTGAGAAAAGCCAGTTAAAGATGATGATCCCTGTTCCCTGCATGAAACATACACAAGCAGGAAATGCATGGTCCTGTGTGGAGGCAGGAAAAGGCATATAATCTATAATTAAGAGGTCACGGCACGTCCTCAGCTTTGTAACAACTCTGGCCCTAAGAAACTAAGAATAATACATGTTACAAATGGTAGTACACAGGAATATCATTCAAGATAGATTACAAAGCTGTCTATACTTTCTAATACCTGGCAGATGTCAAACATGGATAAAAATTATAGTGTTTCCTTAAGAGGGAGTTCCAACAAAAGAAAACATGAGGCCCAGAATTAAAGATTGAATTCTCTTTCTGTAAAGTCATTGCAGAAACATGCCATCGGATTTTTCATACATCCTGTGCCATTTCATTTGGCGTGACATTAGTAAATGACAGAGGTACTTAAAGAGTTTGGAGGACAAGGAACTAGCTTGTAACAAAGACAAGGAAGAAAGTCACAAAAAGTAAGCCAGTGGCGAAGTCTCATTTGTCACTTATAACAATACCATAGCAGACAGTAACATCTTTTAAAATCACCTTTCAGGCAGACATACATAGATAATTTTGTCAAAGGATCTAAAATATACAAAACAACCATTCATGTATTAACACTACCACAGCCCATAGGAAGATACACAAATTCTCTGCCTAACTCTGCCATGGCATGTGGGAATGACTGCAGTTACCCGACTCTTCTCAAAATTATCCCAGTGGTGTTCATGGGTGCAGTACAATGACAATTCTGCAGAGACTGTACAATCTTTCTGCCAGAGGTAACAGTGCACAGAGCAGACAGTGTGTTTGTGGTAGAGCAGCTGGATGCAATACTCACATATCACATGCAGAAAAGGGAATATTTTGCTATTATACCAGCATGCCTAAAAGATGCAGTAGTGTGCTAGCTCCCAATTGTCAGGAATAAATACGTCCCATTGGAGGACTACACTGATTCAAGTGCAAAAAGATATCCCTTATGTGCAGATGCTGCTTGTCCTCTGTTGCAGAGAACAACAGCAGGAATGTTATGTTTGAACATATGGACAAGTTAGTCATGCCCTATCTACTCAGAGAAAACAGAGCCAGGCTGGATAGCTTGCAGGGCAGAACAGCATTTTTTTTTCCCTACAACCCAGTAAAAAGCCACAATGGTGGCAATGAATTTCTATTTTAATCAGTTAATAGAAACAGTTTCTGATTGTCTGGCCAACAGAGGTCTAGAGAGAATGAAAATTTTGCCATATATTGTGTGTATTACTGAATGGATTCAGTCCTTTTTGGCTTTCTTCTAAAGGCAAGCACTCTGCTCTTTTCCTAAGAAAAGACTCTATGGGTTGCGTATTTTTATGACAAAACTGAATTGTCTTCAGCAGAAACTCGCATCTCAGACCACACAAATTCAGTGTGCACCCAGCCCTGACAGGTCAAAGGGAACAAATCAAACCCACTTGATACAATGTTGCAGAATGTTATATGCTGTGCAGAGATATCCCTGACCTTTTTCCTGGATGGACATAAATTAATTTTTGTGATACAACAAAGCTTGAGGAATGCATTCAGTTTAACAATGATAGCACTGCTGAACAACAGGCTGACTTCTAAGGAAGAATGAAAGATATGGTTATTCATTATTCATGACAGCTCAACATGTTTATATCCCTTTCAATCAGCACACTGCATGTGCTTTATTATTCATCATGAACTGGCACTAGGACCACCTCACCTGATACACTGACTTTCGAATGTGATAGCTCTAACCTTAGAGAGAGAGAATGAAGGACACAAAATCAATTTCTTGCATATGTGTCACGCTCAGTGTTCACTCTCTGTTGGTTTGGAAGATACTATTTCTAATCTGGAGACTTGTATTAATATATTTTTTTTAATTTATTTTCAGAGATTGGGTGCAGCATAACACGAAGCTTACATTAAATGAAAATATGAAAGTGTCTTGACGTGACAGCTTTGAAAAATGTCAATTTCAAAAGTTGTGCTTTGCAGGTCTAACTGATATGCTTTCTTCTGACCTGGAGATTGTCTCTCAGGAGAGTTTTCTAAACTAATACTCAGATTAATGTGCCTCAAAAAAACATGCTCTCTTATTATGAACTTATTCTGTACTTATTAGGTCAGACTCCCCTGCTTGGCACTGTAATTACAGTTTATTTTGCTTAGGCTCTCTGGTATGCACCAGGGATAATTCTGAGATCACATACAGTTTGTCAAAAATAAAAATTAGAAAGAAAAAAAGTTGAAATGATGAAATCTGGTTTTCATATCAGATTAGAGAAAGAAATCTGTACCTCTGGATTTCCATTTAAAGTCTGAGTATGTACCTCTGGCTCAATTCCTGAATGCAATTCTTAATTTTGAATTCATCCAGATAAGAATGATTGAACAGTGTAAAAATTCAACTAACTTTCCCAGAAGTAGAAATCTCAAGATTCCTGTGTAGAAATCTGAGACTACAGCAGTCTACAATAATCTTACCTTGAGACCATAATTCAGCTGATAGCAAGCAGATATAAATAGCAAGAAAAATAATCACAGATATTTTCTTATTTTATCATATTCTGAACTTTTTTTAAAAATGTATAAAAATATACCCCTTATTTTTAAGCATGACACTTGAGTGCAGACTTGGCCTCTCTTTCTTCATAGGACTCATTTTTATTGGTAATGTGAAAAAAAACAGCACAACAAATTTCAACCAACCTCATCAACTTCTGCATGGCCCCTTCAGGGCCTTTTCTGTCCTAGTTTCCCCAGTTCATAGACATTTTCCTATCTTTTAGGTTTTGGGTACATTTAATTAGACGCTTGCTAGCACAACTCCATTCTATTCAGCTCAAGTTTCTGGTACCACAGCTATCACCACAATCTCTGAACATGTCATTGGCAATCACTTAGAAATTTGATGTAGGGTCAGAGTTTGTTTTAAACAATACTAACTGAAAAGTCCTGAATTCACTGCTGTAGTCTCAGAGCACATCACACTGTTACAAACTCTCTTCATATCTGCCAACGAACTACAAAAATATGCATTATTCATCATCAGTAAACATATTTTTTCCACCAGTTAGTGACATTTAGTCATCTCAAAGGGAAAGTTACTCAGTAAGTTTTAACAGCTTTCCCAGGTATATACAAGTCCTTTCTTTCTCCTTTGCAACATGTAGGCACCTATCTCTTCAGTGCAACAATAAATGAAACAACACTGAAATATGATGAAATATTATAATGTCAGTGTCTACTACTAAAAAGAGAGAAAAAAAAGTAAAACATATCATCATAGGCATTTAAAATTTGAAAAATATCTTTTCAGATTTTCATCTTGGTAAGCTTTAATGCGGTATTTAATAACAGAAGTGATGCGTCACACCTAAAATATATCTTTCAAAACTAAATATAACCAAACAAACACAACTAGCATTGTCAACTGAACTGAGCTGAGCAACTGTCATAATACTTTCCTGTAAATACTCTGAATGTAAAACAGTCATTTTGACTACTGTACTCCTGTGAATAGTTTAAGGAACATGAATATTCAAGCAAACCAAATTTTAGTAAAAATATTCATGAGCATAATTCACACTGTAAAATAAACCAAAAGCAGCAAAAAATTTAATATTAGTCTATATTTATTTTTAAAACTCAAAGTTTGTTTAGTTTCAGGGTTATACAAATTCAAGCTTCAAGGTACAGGTAATTGTCTTTGATCAACAGAATATGTAGTTCTGAGGTTTATAACAAACAAACAAACAGACCATTCAAAATAATTACACTTGATTTTTAGGTGAGACTATTTCATTATCTGTGTCCAGATGAAGTTCTGTGTATTATTTTAATAATTAAATGAGGCTTATAAGAAAGATGGAGACAGACTTTTTAGTAGAGCCCATAGCAATAGGACAAGGAATGATGGTTTTAAACTAAAAGAGGGTAGATATAAGAGGCCAGATAAAAGGAAGAATTTTTTACAAGGAGAGTGGTGAAACAACACTGGAACAGGTTGCCCAGAGAGATGGTAGATGGCCCATTCCTTGAAACATTCAAGGTCAGGTTGGACATGGCTCTGAGCAACCTGATCTGGTTGAAGATGTCCCTGCTTATTGCAGAGAGGTAGGACTAGATGACCTTTAAAAGGTCCCTTCCAACCCAACCCATTCTATGAATCTATAATTTCACTACCTCCAGCTGTAAATCAGTACAAATGAAATGGGGATTCGTTTTGCCATTTTTAGAGCCAGTTTTCATGAGATGATTAGTTTTACCTGCAGGTACTGGACATCGTGAGCTCTTGCTCATTCCGGGATGCACTCACAGACCCCTAACGCTTCTGAGCTTGTCCCTGCAGCAGTGGATTGCTAAAGCCTACTAGCACCTGGCTTACTAACAGCTTTACATTCGTGTGTCTATCATTTTGGACCATCTGAACCATGCTTCCTTCTGTATGTTTTATCTTACTCAGAGGGTTTGCAAAAGGTGTGTTTCAGTGAAGTTTGCCCTTCAATTCTAAAGGCTTGAGAGCCGCCTAGTGGAGGCTTCTGTCTGAATCCCAACATTCAGTGAAGTCTCCTTTTTATCACAGCGTATTCCTTTCCTTACTGGTATCACTCCTGACACTGTTCTTGTGGCTGAACACCACAAAAGGACGTCATTTGACTTCATATGTTTGTCTTCTTTACAGAAATGTGTATTTCTAAGATATAAAACTGAACTTGATAAAAAAAATAAGGCAGAATTGTAATTAAGTGTTGATTTCCACTCTGACAAAAATATTTTCTAACCTCACAGATCTCAGCATTAGACAACCTCATCAGGTAGTGGCCCGTACTAACAAGGAACTTAATTCTGTAGAGCCAAGTCTGAGGAAAATTAGAAAACACACAAGAAGACAATAATACACTATACATTATTAATACAAAACATCATTTTGATTCATCAGCACCGAAACCCACCAAATTAGGCAACTGTAAACTAAATAGAATTGCAATCACAAAGTCACATTTCAGATAGTTATCTCTTTTCTTCTTGTTTTGCCTATAGCACATTTTATTAAAAACCACAAAGGACACATGCAGTGATGTATCTCTGATGCATCAGGCTGAGTAGCAATTATTCTAATGCAGGTATGTATAAACTCAGTAATGTAAAAAGCTGTAAATTAGACTGTCTCTGATGTTTTCTTTTCATCTATCTATTATTGCTTTACATTTAGAGGTTAACTAAAGATGAAAAACATAAGCAATTCTGTTTTAAGCCAGTCTGGACTTCAGGAGTAAAATCTGATGTGTATCTGTATGTGTATTACTTAGATCTAAGCAACAGGAGTCTGGGCTTTTTCAGGGTTGTAATAACATAGGCCACAGCATTAGGAGAGCATCCATTGCTCAGTAAAAGCCAAGGAAGAAGGGTGAAGAAGCTTGGGAATCAGGGATGGTTCCAAAGCTCAGAAAGAAATATGCCAGGCTGGATTTACAGAGCATGCTGGGAGTCTAACACAGTTGCAGGCATGGACAGACCCTGCAATTACACAATGTGGTTTATGTGTTATGGCCCTCATGGGACAACAAACATGTCTCATGATCCCTGTGTGAAGAAGTAAAGCATGCCTACAAGAAATCCCAGTGGAACTGGAGGCAAGTCAAAGAACTGAGGAAGGCCTGGAACAGGAAGCTCAGAAGTGATGTGGAAGAGTTGGAGATCTGTGACAAATGACAGACTCAGACAAGGCAAGGAAGTGCCTTTAACAGTAACTTTGTGGTCTCCCTGGCTGAGGTCCTATCTCATGACAGGTAAGATTTCTCCATTATGAGCGTGATGGAGAAATGAGCTTCTGCAAAGAAATAGACTTCTAGTTTACTCACATTCCCCTTGACTGTAACACAGTTTGCAGGTACCACAGAGTGCCACAAATTACTGCAAACAGCCTGACTTATTGTGGCGCTGCTTTAGTTCTACCAAATGAAATGCCAGAAAGAAACTAACTAAAAAAAACCCAACAAAATCAAAACATAGCATGAAATGGTGAGTAAAAAAAAGTGAAATAATATCTTAAAGAAACGACATTTTTTTCCCCAGTATCCACCCTGAACTGATTTCAAGATCACTTTTAAAACACAGAATACTCCATCCAGCATCTGAAATCAAAACCACAAACACAGATAAGGAGCTGAAAATGTCTATTTTCATTCAGAAACCTCCATCAGCTTTTGAAACAAAGACATCAAATGGTAAAAAGGTAGAATAAGTGCAGCAAAGCAGCAGCATTGACAAGAAAAGAATACCATCTTACCTAGAGAGAGAAGGACAAACTAGTGAAAAAGCATACAAACTTACGTCAATATACTTGTTTCCTTTTAGAGGTTTACCTGTCAAATCAATATACCAATATTGTATAGTATATACAATATACCAATAGGAAACCTATTCCAGGAGTAGTTCTCAAGAGAAAATAAGTGTTCATTGAGATAAGAACAATCTTCCTGCTCTGTTGGTGTGTAATATCATGTGCACTGAGACCAGTATCATCCCAGGCAGGCCAAGCAATCCTGTTTTAAGTCACCATTAAAAAAAAAAAAAAATATTATTACATATACAGCTACTGTGTAGCTGGAAAAAAATCCATGTATATGTCTAAGCAGAACTGGAAAATACATAATAATTGAAGAAAAAATATCCAAAACAACAAAGCTCAGCTCATAACCACACGTTATAGCATGCCCTCCCAGAATATTCATCTGACATGAACAACCATTGCCATTTACCATGAGATTATGGTTTAATAACCACAGGACTGTCTCACTAAGATAAATCCTTGGAACCTTCCAATCTTTCAGCTGCTGGTAATTCTAAGAAATGATGGAGCAACTTTACAAAATCCAGTTTCTTATACAGTGTTCTTAAGCTTATACAGGATGTTTAGCAGTTCAAGATATTTTGCTTCGTAAATAATTCATCCCTGTATTAAGATGAAGGAAAGAAATCATATATCTATATCCTGACTTTCAAGTATGCTTTCTTGATAGTAAGTTTTTAATATTTGGCTTAGGGTATTTTATTGGTTTAGATGGTCTGGATTCAAACAGAAATAAGGTTGCTCTGAAACTGATAAATGGTATTGTTCATCTAGTGATGTCTTTAAAATTTTCTATGATTATTAAAAAAAAAAATAAAAAAAAGAGAGAGACATAATCTACAATACCTCTTCTAAGGAAAAAACTTTCAGTAAGGAGTTGTGCTATGACTGATGCTGTGACATACTCCAATAAAATTCCCCAAGAGACTACTGCGTTATTATAAATGGCAACCTAGACCACAGACTGCAATGAAAAAGAATATTAAAAGTAATAAAGTTAAGCTGCTACTTCATATTACCTTAAGATAGGACTTGCAGTCATAACTTAAGTCAAGCATGATCCAAACTGCAGGCAAAGTGTGATGGATTTTGTTTTACACAGATATATGATTTCTCCCTCCAATAAATGAAGAAATTAACCTACTGAATCCTACAGTCTTCATCTCCTGATCATTACCTTAGATTATTATGATAGACGTGCTAGACTCAGAGAATAACTCTGAAGGATTCCAGGTTCACCTAGGAGGTTAGAAAAGGGATCATTTTTCTGTGTTCTTCCCCAGTATTGAAGCAGATTGTTTTGTGGAAAAAAAGACAGTGCAGTTTGTCAAGATGTTCCATAAAACATAATCAAGGAAGGCTATATGCTCCCTGAGGTGTCTGTTCTCAGTGCATAACCGTCAAGGATCCAAGCAGGCAAGCTTTCTGTCCTCTCAGGCAGAGGTTCTGGAGTAAAGTGAAATGACACCAGAGTAGAGAACCAAGTATTAGCCTCTCTGTGTATCACTGACTTTGCCTGTAAATAGGAACTGGCAAATTGTTTATGACTCTTACGATAAAGCAATATTAAAAGAAAAAATAATGTGTTCAGTTCTGTGAAGTTTGCCTGTAAAGCATGCATAATTATACCTCTCAAAGATCAAGCAAATGGAAGTAAAAATCTGCCTGCTGTGACATATTTTCATGAATTCTGTCACAAGTCACATACTTACACACAAGGTAATCAGAAAGGTACAAGGTAGTCAGAAAGAAAAGGAAACCTGTGTAAATGTGAGGGGAAAAAAACACTATAGAGAAAGACAAATTGAAAAGAAAAAAGTGAATAGGTGGAGAATTCTGAGAAAGAGAAACACAGACATACAGTTTGGCTTCAGATACAAAGGGAGCTTTCTAACATCCTAACACATGGTTTCCTAGCAAATACAATGTTCGCATAGCCACATTTCCATTTCCAGACAAGACATTCAGTCATGGAAATTATGAAGAAAGACAAATAAAAATTGCCTCAAATGCAATAGACTCACATAAGTTAATGACAATTAATTTTTAAGTCATCCTAAGTAAAATTATTATTCTGAAAGAAGATACCTATCAAGGACTCCATTAAATTGACAGAACTGTGTTAAGGATATTGATTTTAGCTGGAAAAGTACTGGTAAGAGAAGAAGGGGAAGTAGAAAGATTTTTTTAAAAAAAATAATTTTACCTATGTTTTCAGTCCTGCTGTAAATAGGCTGAATGCTGGATTTGAGAACAATTGCTTTAGACTGTTTTACAGTAACAGCTGTGAGTGTTGAAATAGCTACAGACATTATGTATTAGATCTTCCTGTGAAAGAATGACCAGTGATCTACTGACTTTGAATCTATGCTGATTTACACCAAGTACATACTGCACAGCATTGGTCACATGGAAAACGAGATGGGAGGAGAAAGGAGGGAAAATAAATTATTTTTATTTGCATTTAATAAAATTTGGCCTACAGGCTTTATGTGACTCAGTACGGAACATCTGGAATTGATCATAGGATCACAAACTGGAAAAGAGTCATCTCGCTTCTACAAATAAACACATTCAGTTCCTCTTCCAGAACTTTATTTTTTTAACGATAAACTGCAACAGACATTTTAAGTCTTTTTAATACTTGTAGCCACAGTATTTTTTAGTATGTTTCAGTATTACTTTTTAACATCACAGCATCTGACAAATGTTAAATTTCATTTAAGCCTGGACTGGCAGTAGCGTTTGGGATTGTCCTCTACACACACTCACACACAATTAACTCACTACTATTTTGCTTCAAAATTTACGAAACAATGGTAGTCTTGCAACTTCAATTTTTATTAGTTCCATTACTCACAAGCATCGTGGGAGCAGCACAATATATAATGCAAGATGCAGCACTGATGAACTACATCGACCGACGTTTCCTATCTTTAGAGGTATGTGCTAGCTGTATCATTCTGTAATACTGCCTAACTGCAAAGAGGTTTGAAAATGTACGAATGTTTTTCTGTGTGTGTGAATACAGAACAGCTTGTATGATAAACAATATCAGGAAGATAAATATTGAGTTTCTTCAAATAAATAAGTAAAACTGTAGTTAAACCTTTAAATATAATGATTTCTAATTGCCATATCATTATTTATTCCAGGATATAATTTCATAATATTTTTTATTCTGTTACCACTTGTATTTTTGTATGACATCAGTAAAGTTAGCTTAATATGCACGTTTATAAGACTGTTGCAGTCCATCCTAGGGAGCAGTATAACCATATTGTCACCAGTAGAAGTATTAACAAGGAGATAGAAATTTATCAGGTATTTTTCCTATATAGAGATGAACCTACCTGGAAAAATAGTTTAAGACACCTTTGTGTTAACTAGCAGTGTATCTGCATTTTAACTAGGAGTTGAAATAACCCCCTTACAGTATCTGTTTTCAATTAATTGTATAAAAGTACCAGTACCTGCTTCTTTTTCTGCAGTAAAAAAACGTGCCAATACGTTTCCAGTATTGATATGCTGTAATCATATATAGTATATCTTAAATCATTAATACATCCTTGGCTCGTGACTTGCATTGGACGACTTTCAGAGAAGTTTAACTTGCCTGATCTTGCATTCCCTTTTTGTACAAAACTCTCACTTGTCTTAAGTTCACAACACAGAAAGAACTGAAGGATTAGCCTGGTGTTCTGTTCCCACTGTGTAGACTGAGATTTAAATTTTCTTAGCCTTATAAGAAAAAGTTCACATGGTATTTCCATTCATCTGGTACCCATTAAAAAAGATGCAATTCCACCTGTGACACTTGGTGCAAGGGGCACCAAACAAACAATGGGGGAAAGGGTGAGGCAGATACTGAAAGGAACAGTTGAAAACACTTAAAATAAAGTTTTTATAGAAAGTAATTACACAGCTTCCTGGGGACTTATGGTCACATAAATTGGGGGGGGGGGGGGGGGGGGGAAGGCCCCAC
>JAVJGJ010000002.1:27295730-27318195 GCA_035590215.1 Microhierax caerulescens
CAGTAATTGGGTTCCTTTGTATGATCTTTACAGAAATGGCTGCATTACAAATAGAAATTGCTTTTCCCACTTTAAAATAAAACACCTTTAATCTATGCACAAAGCACCAAATCAGAACACCCTGTCTAGCTGTTGATAGATCACAATTGTGTGTTTGGGCTTAAATATTGGCTCGGTTTCCTCTTCCTCCCAAAGCAGTAATTGGGTTCCTTTGTATGATCTTTACAGAAATGGCTGCATTACAAATAGAAATTGCTTTTCCCACTTTAAAAATGTTAATAATTTGAATCTAGGTATAAAGAATCATCTGTTTGGATTTTTTTTTTTTTATAAAGCCAACAATTTGACAAAAAAAACACCTTCTCAAACATAGGATATCAGTATTTCCATTATCCATTTTAAATGGATAAAAAATAGCCACACTAGATACTGTCTTGGTCAGAAGAGGTGTATTTATGTGAAATGTTCACATCTGTAGATTTCCTGCAGAAAATATTTTGAGACTGCTTTACCAGTGATCCTACAGGAGGAGTTATGAAAGGTTTCTGGAAAACAAGTAATCAGAGATCACGTGCCCTTAAGTATCTCTGGATGCTTCCACCAGAGCACTTTCCCCTCTTTAGGCAGCAAAACAAAGCATCTGGTTGTCAGTAATCACATCAAGAAAAAAATTGTGTATTTTTGTCCAGAACTGTGAATGCTAATGCCAGTCTCACATGTCCTCTTCACATAGATATAGAGCAACAGATTATCAGTCTGAAATAGATGGGGGGCAGGGGGACCAAGAAGGAGAGAATAGCACAGTTTAAGGCAATCATGAATGAGCTTGTAATCTATACAGAATATACACATATATCCCTGTATTTTCTTCCTGTGTTCTAACTCAAGAAGAGGCTAGAAAAATGCAACCAAGACATACTGGGATACGTGGAAGAATTCCGTGACTTTTCAAAGATGACACTGTCACGCCTGGCAGGACTGAACAATTATAAGGCTGAGATTAAAAGTGAAGTAGAGAATTTGCTAAGAAGAATTGAACGAGCACAAAGGGACATTGACTATTTTGGATCTGTCACAGATTCTAATACATGTGTAGAAGTACATGAAGACCTGGTGAAACAGCAGCTATTTGAAGAAGCAGAAGAAAAAAAGAAACTTAAACTCATGCTTAATGCAAGTAAGAACAGTTTACTTTTCAAAACTTTGATGTCAACAAGCCATCTCCTAGCCAATGCATGCATGCTGATATAGGGATAACAGATTTTCACAAGTTATGTGAATGCCACAGATAATTGCACGTTTTGGCTGTGTAAATACCAGATTTAAAAAACCCAACCCAAACCAAACCAAAAAACCTACAAAACAGGTATGGGAGAGGAAGGGAAGAAAGTATAATGCAAACATTTATTTTGCAGAAACTCTACTGCCTATCAAACCAATTCTTTGGAAGCTGCTTATTATTGTAATATAAAAATTACAATAATAAGCCTCTGAAGGTATGCTCTTGCAAAGTCCCAGAAAAAATGCTAATGAATTTCTGAGTATTGCAGCTGTACCAAGGAATTAATGGTGGTCTTTGTTTTTTGCAGTGGGCAAGGGTTAAAACCTCAACTCAAAAGTGAACTCAGGAGTTAATAAAAGTCTAATTCATTCCTACAATCTGCATCTGTTTTGCTGTCCTCAGTTTTTCTTTCTCTCCCTCTCCCTTCCATGTACTTTGTCAAGGGAGCACATTGGCTTAGCTGCAAGCAAAGCTCAGTTCTGATTTGAAAATTACATGTTAAGGTACCTAGTATGAAGGATATATACACAATCTATATTTTTTTAAAACAACTTAAGTTTTGTAAATATCTTTCTTAAGGTAAAGTTGAGTTATAGATGTAAATTACATATTGTAGATATATTTGAAGTAATGTGGTTCCTTTTCATTCAAAATTAGTAAGAAATTAAAACTAAACAATAAGAAATATAAACTGACATTTTTAAAAAAGCCAGGTGAAAGATCTTTAGCATCATCAATTACACAATTCCACTAACTTCAACAGAAGTAAACTGATTTAATTTTACAAATAAGTTTGCAATTAGTTTCTTGAACTTTTCCAGCAAGAGTATTAAAGCAGATGGTAACAGAAGCAATCACCTATTCTGTTTCTAAACTCTAATCCTACACCACCATCTCTGAATATCAAGATTTCTTTTTCTTCATACATAGATATTTTTTTTAACATTAGGTATTTTTTCTGAGAGGCAGAAAAATTCTAAGATTTTTAAACTGACTGTGGCAAGGACACTTTGAAAATTGTACCTTTCTCAGAGTTTCAGATGGGAAAAAATTGCTTTCCATTTTCCCTTGTTGGGAATTATTACTTCAAATTTTATTGCAGCGGTTCATAACAACCTTACTTTAGTCAATACTAGTCAGATACTTTTCCCATTGAAGTTGATGGCAAAACTTGTCCCTGTGTAGATTTTACAGCACTTTGAAAAAGTAGCAAGACCCTCAGTCTAGCAAACAGCAGCTCTGTTTCTATGCTATCATATGTTAACCAGAAGTTACAATTATATTGGCTGAGTCAATCCAAAACTCTAGCAAAAAAAATGCTTTTTTTAAGTCCAGCTTTGTTACTGGTTTTGGTTCAAGTTCACAAAGACTTGAAAAAAACAAGTAGAATTGCCTTTTTTACATACAGTAGTTGATAGAATCATAGAATCACTTAGGCTGGAAAAGACCTTTAAGCTAGATCATCAAGTCCAACCGTTAACCCAGGACTGCCAAGTCCATCACTAAGCCATGACCCAAAGCACCACATCTACATTGTTTTTAAACACTTCCAGGGATAGTAATTACAACACCTCCCTGGGCAATCTATTCCAATGCTTGAAATTATCTTTGCATATTTGGGGGTATGATAAGAAACAGTGGGCTTTGAAGGTATCATTGTAGAGAATGTGGAAAAAAATTTGGTAAACTTTTTGCTCATTATGAATGTCTCAGTTTCTCAGTCTTCCTCCAAACTGTTATGAAAACCCAGGAGAGTTAAAAATCTTCTCTCATGAAGAAAGATGCTATCCATAGATTTCAGATAGTAACCTAGTTATTTCTACTGCAGAGCAAGATGTTGCTAAGGCTGGCTAGCTATTTTGATTCAAAGGCTTAAAGTTTTTAGAATCTATCTAAGCAACAATCATTATTTTTGGGAAAGCTATTGTGCTTGTTCAGGGAAGGTGCATCCAGAGTGAGGACTTCTAACAAAAAAATCCATGCTGTAGCAGCACTATCCAAATTGCTTTGGTTAGAGGGTATCAGTACACAGAAATGACATAAAAGTTACTTTCTACAGGCAACTGGAATCTTGCCACTGACTTCAATAGGTTCATATCAGGCCAAATAGGGAGGCTGGTTTTGCGTTCTCCATTTCATCTACTGCCAGAACTTCCTGCCTTAGGGCTTTGTTTGTTCTGTTTACTAAAATGGCTCCACTTCACTGAAAGCAATTCTTTAAGTTTCAAATAGTGTCTGTTGTAATTTATGAGTGCCTTTGGTAAACAAGCTTGTTAATACGCTTTGCAGTAGTTTCCCCTGGAAAGGATGGTACTTGATAGAGATCTTGGCATCTAAATGCCTGATTCTTCACAAACTTGGTGCTTTTTGGTCTTAAACTTCTGTGCAAAGTGCATACAATATGAATTTAAGCCAAAAGTATAACTCGCTCTCCGCTGGTGCTGGTTTTATCCCTACAGTGAAGTAAATAACCGGGTAATTTCACCAGCCATGCTTCTAGCAGAAGAATTGATAACACAGACATCATATCAGTTCATTAAAAGACCACTTTAATGTATGAGCATCCCTGATTCTGTGATCTATATATTTGTTCTTTGTGCTGCAGGTATTGGGAAGGGGAATGGGAAGATAACTCAGTGTTTTGGCTTTCTATTATAATGTTCTAATTTTATTTATCTTCTTATTATGAATGCAAAAAAAAGAGGCTAACAGAGGATAAAAGAATTTCTGAAACAAAAATACTATTCACATGGCATATAAGGAAAATGGATATTAATTTGTATGCCTTCAATAAGAAATAAATTTGGTTATTTTATTGTGCTGGTCTAAAACAGAAGCCACTTCTCTGACGTAAAAGCTATAATCCTGTAAAACCACTGAATCACTAACTGCTCTTGCTCTCCTCTCAGGTACACAGAGTCCCTTTTGGATAACGCTGGCCTAATAGGGGCAGAAAAGAACACGCTTTGTGTAGCTGAAGATACGTAGTTTCCTTAGCAGGAGATGCTGGATATATCGTATAAAATTAGATTCAACACTACTTACCATAGCCATGCTGCTGACATCTTTACTGATATATTGACCCTGGCCTTATAGTTGGATTAAAAGGAAACTAAGTAATGCAAAAAAAGAAAACTAAAACTTTCACAGATATTCTAATTTATTTTTTCTTCGGGTGTTTTCTTGCAGGTTGTGACCACATGCTTGCAGGTATTAAGTCCCTAAAGATAGTTAAGAAGACTGGAGATAAGCATGGCTCTTGGATGAAAGATCCTGGCAAAAAGCATACAAAGATTTATTTATTAAATGGTTCTGTAAATAATGTTATTTTGGAATTTGCAAATATCATGACATTCATGGAAAGCAATCACACACTAAAAGCTCGCAAAGTCACCTTGCCATTTCCCTGGGAAGGAACTGGCAACATCGTATATCAGGGTTTCCTGTTCTACCACAGATATGGCTCCTTAAATGAGATAATTAAACTCAATATTCATAAAAGAAATATAATTGACAAAATGCTGCTGCCAGGGGCTGGAAGGATTCCTGCCTATCAGCTTTCTCCATCTACAAAAATAGATCTTGCCATTGATGAGCAAGGGCTCTGGGCAATTCATGCAGAACCAGAGACTGGAGGAAACATTGTAATTACTAAAATCAACCACATAACCATGGCAGTAGAGCACACTTGGGACACATCATGCAACAGCAAGGATGCTGAAGCAGCTTTCATGGCATGCAACACACTCTATGTTGTCTACAACTATCCTAGTGGAGGCACTTCTCGCATTCAATGTGTTTATGACGTTTTGGGTGCTGTAAATACTCATGAAATCCCAGTATTGCATTTTCCAAAACGTCAGGGTAGCCATTCCACTATACATTACAATCCTAAAGAAAAGCAACTCTTTGCTTGGGGTGATGGATCCCAGATCATTTACAAGCTACACACAAAGCAGAAAGTTTAGCAGCTTTTCAAATACACTTAAAAGCTAGCAGTCCAATGTTATTGAAGTGTATTAAAATTACATTATTCCCATCTGTTACAACTTTCATCTATTTCACATAAATTTAGGCTTACATACCCCAGTGATCTTAAAGTAATGTCCAATTAAGAATATGTAAAGACATATATGAATTACATGATGACTAAATACCACACGTGTACACCCACACAAACACAAATTAGCCTTAAAGATTAAGGTGAATTTAAAAAAAAATAAAATTCTCTTTGACATGTTCTCTTCCTATCAAAACTATGTATTCTGCTTCAGTGCCATGGAAATCAAATTAGAAGTTCTTACTGTCCAATACACATTATCTGACAATCTTCACTACCCTGAAGCTCACTGTAGGAAGCCTTCTTGTAAGCACTATAAAATCACATGCCTCCAGAAAAATTATAAAGTTTTAACAGGAGAGATTTATCATATCACAAAACATGAGTATACATCCTCAAAAACATGGTTTATTTTTAACATACGCTTCTTGTACATTGCATCAAGGCTACTCATATACTCCTAATCAATTAACTTCTAGTGTTTCCATGAAATTTTTGCATTTTTTGTTATCCATATAGCTGTACAGTCCAATTTTGATCCTGCCAATACACTAGTTGCAGCTAAATATTCAATTTCATCAGCTTCAATTTGCCACTTTTCAATTTTTTCAGTGTATCACTGCTTGTGTGTCAGAATAAATGTTCCTAGATGATCTGTTCTGTAACATACACTATTTTTGAATGTTTTACATACCACTCTGTTTGTTTCCTTTCTTATTAGTCTTCGTTCGGTATCTAGTTGTGAGGCATTTTCTCAATACTTCAAACCATTTCTGTTGCTCATAGTGGGTTCTTTCTCATACCGTTCTCCAACTCCAGCAAAATACCTGTACAGAAAAGATAGCCCTGATGAGCACAATAATATAAGTGAGGGCATGCCACTGGTCAGTCCTGGTTTTGAGAGTACGACATAAACTCCAATACAAAAGTATTTTTGCTTCAAAAGTATTTTAAAAATCCAAACAAACTTTAGACATTTTTACTTGTGAAATACAGGTACTGGCTGTAGTTTTTGGATTTTAATGACAGCTGTATTTCAGTTCAATAACAACAACAACCATCCCAATAAGAAATGATGCTTGAAAAGCAGTCCTCAGCTGATTTTACAGAAAGCTCATTTTGTTCTTTACACTGAAAGAGCTGTTGTTCTGTCTAAAAATAGCTTCAACAGAACAGCCAAACATCAGGGAATGATTTCAAAAAGGAGTTCCAGTAAACAACTGAGAGTGTATGGACTACTGAGTTGCAACAGTGCTACTCTGCTTTTAGGAAAAGAAACTACATTGTTCTAAGCAGCCTTAATGACTATAGCACTAATTCTGTGTTACAGAAGCCATAGGAAGCACAGCTAAAGACATCCGCAGGCTGAAAGTAAGGTGGGCTGGTACTAAATTCCTGTGTGACCATGGGTCTAAAGGCACATTCAGCTATTTGGCCTTCTATTTCTCATGTGTAAAATTACAAACACAGAAATACAAAATGGTATTAGCCACCTTTGGAATGCTTTGAAATCTTTTACTGCAAAAGAATGTGTAGTTTTATTTACTTAACAAATAAAGGGTTTTGATGTAAATACGGGTTGAGTCTGCTCTTTAGAAAAGGCATTCTTGCAATATGCTATGAGCTACACTATTACACAACAGAGAAAGCCCATGTTATTCTGTATAGAGATTTCAATGAGCAATCCTCAAAAGTTCAGGCAGGGTCCTCTCTGAACCTTGCTGTCCTGGAAATCCAAACTTCATATTGAATTAAAGGTACCGCCTAGTTTTGATAAAAGGAGAAGTGTTTGTACAGATGAACTTGACTAGATTATTTCATATTGTACAAAATGCAAAAGAAATTCAAACAAGAAAGTAGAATAACAAAGTTTTCACAAATCTCAAAATTGAGGCTTGGTTATAAGGAGGGGCAAATTGTCAAGTCTTCTACTTTCAAAAATGTATATGAACAATCAAACCATTTGAAATGCTGGAATTCCCAGATGTTAATTCTGATACTGATTTGTTGGAAAATGGGCTGTGGGTTGAGGGAGCACATTAATTTTGTGAATTGTAGTGACAACAGTTTCTCAGGCTTACAGCAGCAATGACACAGTTGAGAGTCACGTGAATATGGTCTGTTCTGCTATCAGTTAATATTCAGGTAAAAGAAAGAAGGCATACTTTCTCCTTCACCTTCCTGATAATTTCATAAATATATACAGATTTGATTAATTTTCATGACGTAGCACACAAACAGATATTTTTGAGAAAGTCAGAGAGACATTTAGTTAACTCTGGGATGACAAAAGGCAAAACCAAGGGCTGTTTGCTCAGAATCAGAAAGAATCACAAATATCTGAGCAGAATAATCTGCTCCAAGATACCAGTCTCCAAAAAGTAAGCACAAATTACTGCTGGCAATGCCACAGTAAGCCATGACAAGACTGCATGAAACAGGGCATTGACTTCCAGTTCAGGTAGATGATACAATTGGTTGTTACTATGGGAATGAAATTGGTACAAGGAGATGAACACAGAGAAGTCTTCATTGAGAACAAAAAACACACAAGGGACAGTTTACAACCTCTACTTTCACCATCTAGATAACACCTACTGCTGTCCCTATTACTCCAGTACTTTCATGCTGCACTTTCTTCATGTGTCTGTTTGATCTGAATCACTGACTTTTTGCATCTTCCATGATGCATTTTCATTTTCAGACTCTATATACAGGTCCTCTTGGGTGGGCTCTTCTGCTTTGCTGCAGCTTTCAGAGTGGAATCCAGTGCTCTCTGCTATGCCAGCAGGATTGTCATCCTTGCAACAGCAGCAGCACTCCTCAGTGCTTTGGCTGTAATAAAGGTCCCTTTCCACTGATGCCAGTTACCTCATCCTTTTCTTGCATTAAATCATGACAGCCCCTTCCCCCATTGAGATCAAATACCAAGGTTTCGTTGCACAGATACTTCTTGCCTTCCACACCCTCCACTCTTTCTGCCAGCTCTTCTGAAGAGGGCTGGCTCAGGTCAGAATAATCTACAAGGACTGTGTCCCATTTGTACTTAAAGGAATTGGGATTATCATGGACTGGAGGGTTTTCAGCCCTCTCTGATTTACTGACACCCAAATGGTAAATTTAAGCTTTCTGACAACAGTGTGCTTTCTTTTCTGGATTTTGTGGATGCCAAGGATCTGTGAACTGTATGTTATAAGCAACTGCTTTATAGTATAGAGGAATTTGATGCTAGGAGCATGGTGTCAATTATGCCAGTATAACTAGGTTTATTTTTACAGTGCTCATCAAAGATATGCTTCTTTCTCATAAAATAATCTTTCTTTCTCTTTTTCTTCTTAATTTCTATCTGCCTGGATCTGAAGGATGAGAGCCCCTCAGCATTCATGCAAGCAGTCACCACATAAGAAAACCACAATTATTACGGACAGGTTTATCATTAAGCAATGCAACTATTACATGCTTACTGTCATCCTGCTATGTAACAGTGCATGTTTTTCCCTGTGTGCTGTTTCCCAGCCTGTATGCTTGTCAGCAGTCACAGGACATTGCTGCAAAGACATGCATGGAAGCTTAGAAAAGAAACTGCAGAACCAAAACCATTGAGATAGCTCTTCTAATACTGAAGAAATAGCTCCTCCTGAAGGCAAAAATCGGGATCTGTAGCTCTTTATTTGAACTTTTCATGGTTTTGCATTGCATATGATAATACTTTTTTATCATACATGCACTATATTGAACCCTAAGCCCAGAAAAAGGAATATAAAATCCAAGAAGTGCAGTTACAGAAAACCAAACAAACGTACATACAGCTTGCATTTCCAGATGTGGAGGAACTCTAGCATATAGGCAAGAAAGGCAGTAGCATTTGCTGGGGAACGACAGTAGGGAGTTTTCTTGCTGGAAAATCGGCACACTGCTTGGCACCGCTTACAGCAAGTAATGTATTTCAGTATTAAATTATTGACTACAATGGTCACTGCTTATGTTGCATTATATTGGTAAGAACTCTGTCTATACCAATTGTTTCTTCTCTAAGCAGCTTTATTTCTGTGCAGCTTTCTTCGTGATGACATTTTCACCCATTTATTTCTATTCAAGGCCTAATCCAAAGCCTGCTGGAGTAACTAAAAGATTCTAATTTCTGTTGTGCCTCATAATGCCTCACATATCTAGAAGAATCCTAAAGTTTTGATTTCTGTCTGTTTAAAAGTGGGCTTATTTGGACCTCAAAAATTGGGCGGTATTGGTATGAATACTTCAGAAAGTGGATTTGGAAGGAAGGCCCAATTTGTTTTTATGTACATCCCATGAAGGGTTGTGCACACCAAAAGGGGCATCAAAATGTCTATAAGTGAAGATGCTACCTTTTCTATTAAATGTGCCATAAAATTCTATGTTGTCATTACCGCAACTGCAGAGGGTATTTAGAAAAACAAAATGTTGCTAATAGTTGCCCATTTTTACTGAATAAACGACCCTGCACAAGAAAGCAAATCACACAGGGAATTTCCCTAAGAAACAAGGTCTATAAGAAAGAAACCTCTTACAATGGGTTACTGTAAAACACATTAGAAAAAAGACAAATATTGGAGCTTTGTTAATTTTGTTAGTATCTCAAAAGCGTAACATTCTTTTCTTGTAATTGAAACTAACAGTTCATTTAAAACAAAAAAATCTTGTACTTAGTGACATGAAAATAAGGTCATCTGGAGGTTGTATACAAATTATAAAGGGGGTGCACATACATGCCCAGTATGGCAGGATTCTTAGTATTAGAAGTGAGTTTAATTTATGACTTTCCCAACATTTTCCAATGTTATATGTGTAAATATATGTGCTGCACACACACATATACATACGCATAGTCTGAAAAAATTGGTGGTATGTGGTGAGCACTGTGTTCTTTCCTGCTGTCCATAGTGACAGCATAAACCATGATATTAATTTGTCTTGGAGTTAATTATTGTAAAATATGCCTAAACTATTATGTTATTTGAAACCCCTTTTAAAATAATTTTGAACAAGTAAAATCTTTATGTGGAAATTGTTAAAAAAAAAATCTTAAATGGTGTCTTTGTGTCTATATTTAGTACAGATAACCATCTGCTTTTCCTTCTTCCTTTGAGCTGACTTTTTTGTGGTATTGATCCATGCAGTGAATCAATTCCTACCCCATGATTACAAAACTAGGGCTTTTGTTTCTCCTTTCTGAATGGCTTCTTAAGAGTAGGGGAACAAGGGAAAAACTATCTGTGGAGTATGTTTTGCAATTTGAAATGCCTTAGAAGTATCTCAAAAAGTAAATACTTCTGAGGTGGTTAATTTTTGAGAGTTCCTAGTAGGCACTGAATGGGTTTTGTATTTCCCAATACTGCCTTCATCAAACTAATGACAGTCTGAAAGATCCAGTGTTTGGAAGCAGCTGTAGGAATACCCATTTTAGAATGTGTTTGGACTGTATCTGCCTGTAAAGAATTTTTTTTTGTTTCTGACTTGTTTACTTAAACTTCTTTCTCTAAGTAGAAAATGTAGGTGCTACATGGATGTATCTGTCACCATAAAATGAAAAAGCAGTTTAGTTAGGGCTGGTTTTTTTATTCTCAGAGTAAACAACTTCTAATTCATCTTCTTTCCTTTGTTAAATAAGCCAGTGATATCCCACAGAATTTGAGTATGTTATGGTCTACATTTCCTTTAAATTATATGGTACTTAAAAAGTGGAAAATACCAAAATTGATAAAATGTCTTAATCTTGAGAGCTAATATTTAACCAGTCATGTTTTTTCCATAATGCTTGTAACATGTTACGTATGTTTGTACACAAGATTGTCTTGGCCTCTTTTGAGTAGTCAGGCATCTCATTTTTGCTCAGACATATAGGTAGCGTTAGATAAACCTACAAGAATGTGCTTTTACAAAGTAATTTTTTTAAAAATAAACTCTTCGGTATTCTGGAGTAAATGTATTTACTTACTGGTACATGCAATGGCTGATTTTTGTATTTTCACAGCTTTTACATTGTGTGTGTCATAGAGGTTCCAGTGTTAGCCAATATAGAATTTGTGCAGATATATTAAATCTAATTTGTTTGAAACACCTGTGTCTTTCCCTACCCAAGGCCAGAAATACCTACACAGAGTATGGAGGTTATTTAACATAAGGAGTTTCCAGCAGTACTTAAACTGTATTTTTACCTTCAATGCCAACAGGAATTCAAAACAAAAAACACAGCCACCGAAAGTTATACTGTCAGTCATGACTTTACCACATCAGTAGTCATTTTCAGCCTGTAAGTTTTCTCAAACTGTGAGCTCAAAGAGTTGAAATCGGTACACACTGTAGAAACACTTCTTCTACCCACTTTCATGAAGAGGACAGTGAGTTTCCCAATGGCACAGGCTGAGCACAGGCCCAGTTGTTTGCTCCTTAGGTCCCTACCATCCAACTATCATGTCCAGTTCCTGCTACCTCAGTACTGTTTTCTGTGAGCCAAACCAACTCTTTCCAATTCTAGCTGTTATTAAGGACTGAACTTTTGGCCTACTCATTTCTACCAAAATTAGTTTGGAAAACCATCAAAAAAAAATGGGATGTAATTCAGTAAGGACAACAGCAAAGAACTAGTTAGGCAGGAATGATCAACTGCACAACTACAAAAAAAACCCAAGCTTGAAATATGTAAAAAGCTACTGGAAAGCCAAAGAGAAGCATCTGTCCTCCATGTCTCTGATGGACAGAAATAATTCAAACTTCAGTCAGGTTAGACATCAGAAAATTCTCTGACTACAAGGCTAGTGAACCTTGGCAAGACCTTTTTATCTTAGAAACTCTCAGTGACAGGAGACTCACAATTTCTTTTGTCAGGAACAATACAGGCTTAAGTAATCTTGCATTTTGACAGGTCACCACAGATGACAGATCACAACAGTAGTTAGCAGCAGAGGAGGAGTGGTCTTTGGGCACTATTTAAGCCATCCTGGGAAGTTAACTGAGAAAAATGAACATATTGTCAGGTGTCTATTTGCTTTCTAGGAATCTGTTCCCCTCCTGAAAACTGGTGAAGCTCCAAAGATGATAAAAACACTTGACTGGACCAACTTTTCTGTATTTGTACATGGAACAGTCTGTGTGATCAAAAGTTGGATTAATTTGCTCTAAAATATGTGATCAGCACAAAACCACTGAAAACAGATCATTTTATAACTCTTAGCAGGATTCTCTTGACCAGTGTTTGTGATGACGATGTTAGAAACAATTTTATTAGAATGTTCAAGTAAAAAAAAAATTAAATACAGAACTATTACACTAGATTGTTCTGTGACCTCAAAGTTAATAATAATTTTCTTATTCTTAGTTAGCTGGAAAAGGAAAGAATCCAACATATGAACACTAATTCCTAATGCAATGAGTTAGATCAGGGGTCCAAAAACTATGGCCCGCAGACCAGATACAGCTCCCCAGGGTCTTCAATCTGCCCCCCCGGTATTTACAGACCCCCCCCTGCCGGGGGCTGGGGGGGGGGAAACCAAGCAGCCACAGATGTCTGCCTGCCACTTAATCCACACACCAGCCCCCTGTTTAAAAGGTATGAGGACCCCTGAGTTAGATCATAAACTTCTTACACGTTTATCTGTTATCCAAATATTATTTGATAAGTAATCCTCTTTACATTTTTTTTGGACCAGTACTTATATTTTATCTTTTTTTTTTTTTCTGACCCCTTGTAATGCTGGAAATTATCTGTAACTATTAACAAATATCCAGAAAGAATTAAGCACTTTTGTGGGTTTTTAAATACAGTTCTATCAGAATATTTCATTTAAACAACACATGCTTTATCAGAATATTTATTTGAAGCAACACATATGCCCAATTGCTTTCTCTTTTCAAGGCCCAATCTTACACTGCTTGCATTGTCACTGTCTACTTACTTCAACTGAGGATTAGAAGATAAAGTGTCAATGTAATTTCCTGTGTACTTACTAAATTTGAAATCAATACTGTCCCATGTGGATGGACAGCCCTCCCTGTAAGAGCTACAAAGATTCACTTCAGCATAAATACACTCACACTGGATTTTTCCAAAAGCAATTTTAACATGTCTGCAAGATGCAAGCTGATTTAATGCCAGCTTTCCAGTGCCACATGTGCAGCTGGTAAAAACAACTTTGACAGAAAAGATTTTCTTTAGAATAGGTGCAAAACCTGATTTAAAGACTTAACTCTTTTTTATATGGATCCAGAAAACTGAGGGAACCATCTGAAATCAGATATTTCAGTCCCAGAGGCAATCAGCTCTGAAGGACGTGCAGAACTCATACCACTGTGGAAAATGTCCTATCAAGATCTCAAACAAAAATAAAATAAGATAAAATAAAAAAATCTATTTCAGTAATCTTTTCAGCAAAAGCAATTTTGCTGAATGCTATGAATTACTTGTTTTCTCCCGCATTTTGGAGGCTAGTGACAACATCCAGAAAACATGCATTTCCTATTCAATTCTTCGGCCATAAAATGTAAACATAAACTTGCAGGATTAACAATGACAGCAGTAAAGTCAAAATGTATTGCTCTAAGTTTACAGGACTTGCACATAGACAAACTGAAACAGCTTCCAGGCTACCCTGCAACCGTTTCTTTTCATGGCATTAGTATTGTAAGAAAAACAACGTATTCCCATCCTTGTTGCACATTTGATACAACTACATTCCTAGTCAGGCTTAACAACAAATAATTTCTTTTTAAATTTCAAATAAATATCATTAATTCCCCAACTTATTAATATCATAACTTATATGATATATACTTTGAATAAATCTTTTTCTAATCTAATTTGTACTGAAAACAATGGGGGTTTTACTAACCAATAAGCATAAAGGATGTATATTTTTTTCTAAGTAATTTAAAATAGGTTGGCAATGGTCATATATTTGTATGTTTATGTTTTGACATGTACAAGTCAATATACATAAACAGGTAAAAATATGGGCACACAACTGTTCAAATATAAAACAATATATGTCATTGTAGTTTTGCAGATGAAATCATAACCCTAAAACCAACTCTCTTAAGCTTATTTCATGTTGTGAAACAAAGCACCTCCTTTTTCTTGAAGAGCAGATGTAATTTGTTTAAATTAAAACATTTGAGTTGTCCCCAACAACTACCATCCATCTACTCCTGCAACATAAACCTCCATATGTTTGTCAGACAGAGCACAGCACTGAAATCCAGGTGGCACAATTAAGTTGCAGTTGATTTTATTAGCTATGATTTTACTCACTCCCTAATGTAATGGAGCTGTAAGACAAGGAAAGTGCTGCTTATCATATACTTCCAGCTAAAGCAAACTTATTGGTGAAATATTTATATTAACATGACATTTGTCTGATGTTACTCACAATTTCAAATTAATTTCAACACTGTGTCCTGGTTTCTGCTGGGATTGAGATAATTTTCTTCCTAGTAGCTGGTACAGTGCTGTGGTTTGGATTTAGTATGAGAACAATGTTGATAACACACTGATGTTTCAGTTGTTGCTAAGAAGTGCTTACCCTAAGTCAAGGACTTTTCAGTTTCTCATACTCTGCCAGTGAGCACAGTGCTGAGGTGACAGCACAGTGAGCCAGGTGCACAAGAAGCTGGGAGGGAGCACAGCCAGGACAGCTGGACCAAACTAGCCAAAGGGATACTCCATATCACAGGACATCATGCTCGGTATATAAACTGGGGGCAGCTGGGCAGTGAGGACTGATTGTGCTCAGGGACTGGCTGGATGTTAGTCAGCAAGTGGTGAGCAATCACATCGTGCATCACTTATTTTTCTTGGGTTTTATTTCTCTCTCTCTGTTATCTCCCTTTTCATTACAATTAGTAGCAGTATATTTTACCATATCTCAGTTGTTAAACTGTTCTTACCTCAACCCAAGGGTTGGGGTTTACCTTTTTTTCCCATTTCTCTTCCCCATGCCAGCAGGGCAAGGGGGAGTGAGTGAGTGGCTGTGTGATACTTTGTTGCCAGCTGGTGATAAACCAGGACACACTGTAAGTATTAGCATTCATAAAAGTCACATTTTAATTTCACCCTTGTGGTGTTTATGCAAAAAGAATTTGGTTGACTGTTTAGTGAGGAAATACATCATTTCATGACTATCCAAGAGAAACAACAAGGAATGTTCATAAACAAGTTATGAATACTTCTTAAAATGAATGTGGTATGTACACAGAAATAGAATCCTGATATCTGACAATGCACAAGCAAGACAAAGGAGAAGCTAAATTCAAATCTTATTCATTCCACTGCTTCAGGGAAACAAAAATTTCATCTGTATATAACTGTACTGAATAAAGTGAGATTCTAGGTTCTTTATGAATGGTAAACCAGACTTTACAACAGAACACTACAGCTGTGGTTTTTAAAGAAGCCTAAAAGAAGTGTATCTTTTTTCTGAATATATCAGCTAAAAAACACAGAACGGATCTTAACAGGTGGAAAAAATAATTTAAAATACCCAAAAGTGAAAAATTTCTCAGGTTGAACCTGTGTGTCACAACTCAGGCCTAGATACAGAAAGTCACTGTCTTAAGCTACAAATCATCATCATACCAGCAAGTTTTTGATACTAAGGTGCTACTTTTGGTTTGACATAAATTCTTATTTAGAAAAAAAATTAAGGATCATGACAATTACAAATATGCAAATAAATCTAGTTCCATAACAAGAGCAGAGCACTTCTGCTAAAAAGAAATATCAGCACCACAATAAAGATGACTGACTGTAATTATTTCCTGTTCAGATAGGATTTTTTAGGAGACACGATCTCTTAACTATGAACATAAAAAGTCAAGGACAGTTCACATTAAGAAGCTGCAGAAAATAAAATAATATGTTATGATAATGCACAGTAACACATACATTTAACTAAGTTTGAATGCATATAATAAAATTCAACTGCAAGTTACCTGAAAATGCTTGCTAACTGCCCAAGTATCAAGTGCTCATATGTAACTTTCTGTGATAGATTCTGTTTTTATTTGGACTAACAGAAATCATGGTAAAACACAGAAGAAATGGTTTTAGTTTTTCAACAGAGATAAGCTTATTTAGAGGCTTATATAGCTCAATCAGTGTGGAATCACAACAGGATTCAGAGGTCATCTGCAGTGAAACACAGGTTTTCTCAGGATCAACCAAATCTCCTGCAGCTATGGCACTTCAATCAAGCCATAACCAACCCTTATAAGAGGGCTTCTGCTGGTACTTAACCTGGTTCTCTACCAGCTCCACTCCCAATGTGGTACAAAGGTACACAAAGCCTGTACAGCTTCTATCCCCAAATCATAGTCCAGTTCTTTTCCCAGAACGATACAAGTAAAATGAGGGGAGCAGGAAGTTCATGATTTGTGAAGAATGTCTCTGATTTTCCAACTGGAAATTTATATTTCAGGCAGCTCACAGTGGAGACTTTGATTTGGATTTGTTTACCTCGAACTGTGGAGATACACCCTAAGACTTTACTTGGTGGTAAGATCCATGCATTTATGCAGAGACCATAAAGTACACTAGACATGCATATCAAATTGAGTGAAAAGGGCAGGATTATTTGTTTTGACCATAAGAGAGAGCAGAATTTTAAAGGTGTCTGATACTATTTATAATGCCCCAGTGCTACCTTCAAATTTACATAAAACCTGCTGTGAATTCTAATATTCATCATCTTATATTGACTTTCTTTCTTGATAATTAGCTTTAAATTTATAGGCAATACATTGGAAAATTAATTAGCATGGCTGTAGTCAGATTTTACAATGTGAGACTTTAGATCCTAGTGCCAGTTAATTAAAAAAAACCCCAACCATATATCAGGTGACATTTTTCTGGTGATTTCTAAAATATAATGGAAGTAGAGTAACCAGGATGTGGGCAGTCACCTACAAATTAGGCTTACAGCTCAAAGCCAGGGCAGAGAGAAGAGACACATTAGACTTAGGGGAGAAAAAATAAAAAAAAAAAGTGAAGAATTGCTGAAAATCTGCAGGTCTGGCAGATAGACAAAATAGGTCTTAGGTGCTAGATCAGGTTTCAGAAAACCACACAGTTTCTCACTGAAAGCAAGGAGAGGAACAAGGGAACAGGGAAACGGCTAAAAGTCAGACTACAGAAGGAGTCATGAAGTGCTCTTGGACCGGAAACCAGTATCGGGCTACATGTTCCCAGAGAACCTGTAAATCTAGGAGTTCCTGTTGTATATGTCAATCACGGCCAATTAGTCATCATTTCCAATCTATACATGCTATGGTACACACACATAGGTTATCAGCTACTGGATCCAAGACAATCATTAGAGACAGGGACCTGCTGCTTTTTTGTGTTGGTGGGTTGGGTTTTGGGGTTGGGTTGGGTTTTTCGCAACAGATCTTGATGACTGCTTGCAGGCTGACTTTAAAGATAATCTTAAAATGCATATCAGCAAAGAACTCAGTTGCCCATTCTTCTTTAATCTCCACAGAAGGTATCATTCATCGTCTATTGCAAAGAACAGAAAACAACAGAAAGCTGATCAGTAAACAAATCAAGAGCTCAGACATGTGACCAAGTTCCTGTGTATCAGCTGAGTCACAATAACTGACCTTGCCTGCTCTGGCTAATGTAGAGGCTAGATGAAAGTGGCTTAAACTAATCTCTACTGCCTGGGAGTTGGAACAAGTCACACACCACAGCTCGTTTCGGCAGCTAGGCAAGCACAGAGTATTTTGTTCTATCAGACTAACTGAATCATAATACCAAACAGCATTGGCTGGAGCTGCCTACAGTCTGCCTCTAAAACAAAGGTGAAGGCATGACTTACTGCATCTGTATGTTTGATTATGAAAAAAAGAACTGTGTGACAGCAACCATAACAATCACAGACAAAAGCAATCAAGTGCATTGTCTGGGGAAAAAGAGCGGACAGGGACCCTTGTCTTCTGGCTCAAAACTTGAAGGTAAGATGAACTTTCTGCTGTTACAGTCTCTCCTGTATTTGATGGTACAGGAATGTATGTATATTTTTAAAATAAGAAAGATCTTATTTAAAAATATGCCTTACTTGAATCAAACTTAAACTCTGGCTAAAAGCTTTCATGAAAAGATAGTAGAAAAATGTCTATACCTTGAGTCAAGAAACTGCATAATAATGTCTTATGTAATTCATGATACTTCCTAGTATGTATTTTTTTTAGTTTCTCGATGCAATAAATTTAGAGAAATGCCAAATCCCCCAGCGTTATGAGTTCAGTCTGACTGAAACAAGTCCCATGACTCAAAATTGCCTCAGTAAAGTAGATGGAATAACGGCGTATATGGTACTGTATTCTCTACACATAAGCACGCAGTAACTTACAGTATAAGCTCTATTTTCCAAGCTGCACTAAGAGGGCCTTTGCCTGATGGTTAGAGCAAATGCAGATGTTTTAAACAGCTGTGACTGCCTGAAAAGACTGCAGCTGCTATCCATTAGTTTTTAATATACTATGGTAGGATTGCCAACCCAAAAATTTATAAAATGCCTCAACATATGGAGCTAGTATTTACCTGGGAGCCAATGAGCGCTCATACCTAAAACTCTCAAGATCACTTGTGCCTGATTTAAACGCTGAGCACTAGATGGAGCTGTGTCCTTGTAGCACTATTAGCTAAATCTAGATAGTTAACAGCTGTCTCAGGTACAATTCCAATTAGTTACATGCAAGCAGCAAAGATCAACGGCTTGTTCAAATGTCTTTAAAAATGCTGAACAAAAGTAATTGTACGTTCCTGAAACTGGATGTGTCCATGAAAGCTTCTGGAATATAAACCGAACTCTGGGGAAAGAAACAGCTCAAGTATAGTGCTTTTTGACAAAACTATATGTATGTTAGGAATTTTTTTTAAAAAGTGTATTTTGTCTGTCCTAGTAAGACTTTTCTGAAAAGGAGACTTTTATATCATGTGTACTGCAACAGAACATTTGACGCTGTAAACTGAGAGAGAAAAAAATAGTAAGTTCTGGTTTAGTATCAAGTAGCTGTCTTGCAAGATTTCAAGAAAACTTCAAGTGAAACTGTATGTAGAGACAAAATACCTTTATTTAAACTCTCATCTTGAAGACTTCACTTTAACTCCACCAAATAATGACAGGGAAAAAAAAACAACATAACCATATCCTACCCATTAAAAAACAAGCATACCACCCATGTATGTTAAAAAAAATGGTTTCAAAGGATATGACAAACCAGAAGAAATTGGTAACATGACTGGCCACAAATCTCTGGTAAAGATAAGGGTTTCCTGCTTTAATAGCCATAAGCTTCAATCCAGGGAGCACAGCCATTTAGAGCCTTCACCTAAGTGTCTGTTCTGGTCCTTACCCTTTGGTGACTATGAACCTTTTTGCCATGTTCCTGTACAACCCAGTAACAGATCAAGCAATGCACTGTGAAAGACCCACTAACGTGTGCAAGCCTAAGCACCATTCAGGCAAGCTTGCAGGATCAGGAACATGAACTCAAATAAAGGGCTTTTTTTTGTAACGTTGTCAGCATGACCTATAATGTGACTGTGCCACTGAGGAAGAGAAACTTGGCCAGCTCTCCTGAGTAATCCTTAACAAAATAAAAATATACCCTGGCCATTACATCTAGTTGAGATAAACAGTTACAAAACAACATGTGGGATCTCACAGACAACTTTCCACTGATTTTCAAGATGGAAGAAATGAAGATGGTCAGTAAAGCAGTGTCCAGCAGCATTCTCTTTTGGGGTTCCTAACTGGGGTTTTTTTCATAAGTCTTTTCTGAGAAGGATGGTTCTGATCTTCCTGAATAAGCTTCATTGTTATATAAGAGAGGCAAAGACTTAACACAATGCCAGCTTTGTGACAGTAATATGTCTGCACTACTACAGAAAAGAAACAAACCACTCTTATGAAGGGTGGACTTCTGGAATGGTAATTAGCCAAGAGGCCAGGACAGCTGAGGGAGTGCTTCTGAAACCCACTACACTGAGAAAAAGAGATGCAGAATTAATCCACTTCAGTCAAAATGATATTAAACAGGACTGACAGGATCAACAAGCTAAAGGTAGCCCAAAATTAGGATTCGCTCAGCTTTCTGGTGGTACAATATTATAGTAGAATCAGCATTCCACATATCAAACAATACAGGAACAGGACAGTAAAACGACTACACAGGAACGCTGCAGCAGCAGCAGCAGGACAGTGGTTTGTTGTCTATGCTTAGCCTATGCTGCTCAATCTCCCTCTGCTTCTGCCTGTGCTCCTCAAAGGAGTGGCAAGAATAGCACAGCCTCCCTGTTCCAGGTCTTTTCCCTTCGCAGCACCAGGGCAAGGCCATACTTGCCTTCCCATGCACTGGCTGACACTGCTTTTCCCAACAAAACACTGGAGTACAGCACGTACCAGCAGGGTTTTGACTATTCGAGGTCAGGACTACACAAGAAAGGAGGGTAACAACCCTACATGGCCATAAAAGAGTAAATGAGGTCCCAGGTGCTGCTTCCATCACGTGAAAAGTCACACAGACACCTGTCCTAGACCACCAGTAAGGCTTGTTGGGGAAGAGTAGAGGAAACTAGGCTGGTGTTGAAAGACTCCTAGCTTTACCCAGACTGTTCTAAATTCCACTAAACTTTTCCCAAATGGTTTAACAATAATGCAACAATCATTGCTATAGCAATACTTTACTTTTTGGTATCAGTATTACAAAAGATGCAAATGTTATCAACCATTATAATTTTGACCACTCCTCTGCATGACCTATTTATGGTCATTTTTTTAGTCATACTAAATCTAATACTAGTCATAGAGCGTTTAGTCATATTTTATGACTACCTTAAAGGCAAGAGGAAAGACAGGAAAAATTCAAAAGCAAGCCAGATTAATACACAGCCTGTGGATTCTTGCCCATCTTAATTATTCTTTAGCATGTTCAGAGATGTTTCAAAGGCTTTCTACTTCACTCCCTATTTTCTCACTCTCCCACCTTGGGCATGTTTGCTCTGTAAGTGAGGTCCAATTCTGTATCTGGAATATCTGGTATGTGATTCATAGTCTTGGTCTCATACATAAGTTTAAAAGAAAACTGAAATCATACATAACTATTCACAAGGTCAGAGAGTGCATCAGTTGGTAACAGGGAACAAAGTATTCCAACATTCCAAATACAGTACAAGCTTACACTTGGGAAATTCTAAAACTGAGGACAATTATTATAAGTAATAGAATTACATTAAACCAGCATGCATATTCAACATGCTTAAGACTATTTAGAGGGAAGTCAACATCACCACAGGAGACAGCAAACTGTGGTGGTTGAAACGCAACTACTCCACAAGCAGTGAAAATAGCACCTGTTAATTACATTGTCAATGTTACAAACTCTTTATCTCACTTTCTGCTAAATGCTTGCTGTTTAGCCAGCTCCCTAGAAAACTGATACAATCAGAAGTACTCAGCACACCCATGCTGTAAAGTTGTGTCAGTGTTACACATGTGGTATGACCTTTTTGAGTAAAACGAAGCACTTGGCAGCTTTTGGATCAGCAAGGCACCCAAAGTGACCAACCAGTAAACTTCCAAGGACCAAAACTTGCAGCATTTTTCGTATTTCTAGAAGTAATCCTGGAATCACTACAGACAGAAGAACCTACGCCTTTTGAGTGTGAGTCTTGTTTTATGTTTTTGCTTCCTTGGAGACTTCATGTACTACAGATTCTTGCAAACATAAACATAGTATTAGAGAATGTTTTCAAAACAGCAGCCAACAGAAATATGACACAAAATACTTACACCAATATAAATGGCCCATGCTGTTACTTTCCCAAGAGAATTAAAACAGATAAGAAGTTCTTTAAATATAAAAATACCTGAGTTTAATTGTGTGTGTGGGTTTAAGAGTATTACTTTTCTCTATTAATAACGTTTTGGCTAACCTAGAAAATCCCTGGTATGTAGGAACATGCACCGAAAATATGCCTGGTAGCACTATTTAAATCAACATACTTTTATTCAATTTTTCTACTTCCAGTAATAAGGATATGAAAAATAAAACTCAGAAAATGGGGGGGGGGGGGGGGGGGGGGGGGG
>JAVJGJ010000002.1:27318945-27346211 GCA_035590215.1 Microhierax caerulescens
GGTGCGGGCTGGGCGGCGGGGCAGGGCAGGGCGGCGCGGCGGGGCGCGCAGGCTGCCGGCGGCTGCTGCGGCCGCGTCCTGAGGGGGATCCTGAGGGGGATCCTTCGCGAACCCTGCGCGGCTGTGACGGCGGTACTCGCTGCTTCTCCTTCTTTAAATACTTTGCTCCTGCTGTGGGAGTTAAGGACTCCACACCGCTGGGAAGACTTTTAAATAGACGCGGCTCCTGTAAGTTAAATATTTATTCTCACAGCGAGCAGAGTCTTGGAACTTGAGTTCAACGAGCAGTTGGGCAAATAAACCGCTTTATTGACATAGGGCAGTCGGTCCGGAGACTCGGCGACCAGCACCGACAGCTGGTTGCATCCCGGTTCTCTCCCGTGGGAGTGAGGTGTTCCTCTCCCCCACCTCCTGCCTGTAATTAGGAATTAATCCAGCGAAGAGGTGCGTGGGGGAAATAAGATAGTTAAAAGGATATTCAGCAAAGAACAGCTGGAAGACGCAGCTGGTTGTTAGGGGCTGCTTTACTCGTCCAGAGATAAGGGCAATAAGAGTATGAGGTGATGTCAAGTGATCCCCGGTTTCATCGTCCAGTACTCATGTCATGCTGCTGCGGAAAAGATACCTCCCCCTTGACACTCGCCAAAAGGATAAGGAATCACACCTCTCTGGGTATGATCATTTGTTCGGTTTTGCATGAGGCAAAATAGGTTGTTAAGTATTAATTTGGTAGGTCGGTAACTGCGGATCTGACTGTATGTAGGTGAAGTGCAATATGTGCTTTTGGAGATTTGCATGTACAACACGTATTTCCAGAGTCATAAAGGTCTTGTGCAATTTCACGTTTTCAATTGCAGGGTTTGGGCAGGAGGGGGAACAGTGAGGGGCACTTCTCTGTGGTTTTCGTGTTTGGTTTGGTTTTTTTAAAAAAATACGTGGACAGGTGCATGAAGAAGGGCTTCATTCTGAAACTTGTGTGGAAATGTGGAAAGAGGGGAGAGGAAAGAAGGCTGAACTTTAGCTTTCCGTGTTTATTGATTTTGCTTGTGTTCCTAAGTTTGACTCGGATCTGCTGTATGAACTTACTAAAACAAATACATCTTTCATCTTCCTTGTATCTTCCTGATAAAGAAATAATTGGAGTAGAACTCAGCGTACCAGGAGGGTGAAAGGACAAATTAGGACAAGCCTAAGTAAATATGGATTGTTTTTAAATGATATGGATTTACCCTGCATTTACTGATAGTTCCAGATGGAAGCAATTTTAAGGGCCTCTGTGAAGCTAAAAGGACACCCAGTGAAAGTTAGAGCTGAGGGAGAACTCAAAAGAACCTTAGGTTTGTCTTCAATACAAGTATAGCTTGGTACCAGAATATGAGGGGAAAATAATATGTAAAACCAATATAATTTGTAACTGATAAAATAATGTCAAGTCCCTAGTAACAAGGCTTAAACTGAAGGATAGCTCAAGATTGATCTTGCCACTGTGACTGCTGATGTTTTTATCTGTTGTAGATAAACGTGACATGCCTGTAACTGTTTTCAACTAACGTTAGCATCACTTTTAAAAACTTAAATGCTTTATTTACCTAAGCCAAGTAATAATCAAGTGTCTTGGCAAGTGTTTATAGCAGTTTAAGTATCGTACATTTGGGACTCTGCCCTGTGGAAGGTGCAAAATTAAAGGGAGGGGACAGAAACTGAGATCTGCGTGGGTGAAGCATGGTAGGAATTGGGCTGGGAGCATTGTTCCCTGGTTCCATGTTTTCTTGCTGCTTTCATCTCCTGTCCCAGGACGCTGAGGAATTAGAGGAATGGTGGCGGAGGGCACTGCTGCGTAGCACTCCAGCAACCCCATCTATATAAGGGCTGTGCTAGAAGCAGGGAGGGCAGGAAGGAATAGAGATGGGATAGTAAGTGCTATCCTCCCATCACTCCTACTGTATCTGATCTCACTTAGCCTGTGTTGATGTGGTACCAGCAGTGTGGAAAAGTGATCAGGGGTTTGTGTGTGTGTGTGTGTGTAAACAAAGAGAGAATACATTGGTGCAGGCATAGACTAGAGAAGTGCTTTCTGGGGTTTTGACTCAATTTTCCGTGTTTCCTCTGTCACGTTTCTGTTGCACTGAGTCTCTGCTACTCTAGACTGTCTGGCCAGGCTCTAAGGCAGCGTGACTTAATGTGGTAGACTGTATTTAAATGGAGGATGGGAAGAGAACAGATGGAAAAGAGTAAGTGAACACCTTAAGAATCACCTTCCCTGAACACTTTGATAGGGTCTGCAAACAAGGGGGAAAGGCAGAGGGGAGAATGTACTGTAAGTACAAAACATGGGAATATGAAAAAGAACAAAAAGATTATTTTTTTTTTCCTCCATGTGCAGCGTTGCTTCTAGCCCTCATTTACCTAATCTGTTTCCTGTTTCCTCTTTCCGGTCTCTCTCTCTTCAAAACAAGCAAACTCCCACAAAAACCTGTAAAGCACTTATCCCTAGACGCTACTTCCACTCTTATTAGACTATTCAGAAACAGACCAGAAACTTAGTTCACTTTCCCCACAGCTAGGGATTTGTTTCAGCTTTTCAGCTCAAACAAATGAGAGCCTTGACCTGGGAAGATTAGCAAAGGACTGTACTCATACAGGTGACACAAAGCCTCAGCTGGGCTTTGCTTATTAGCAAAAAAAAAATCCACCTTCCCCCCTCCCCTCAAAAAAGATATTTACAGGAATAGGATGAAACTATTTCCTTGCCTTAGATGTCCATAGTATGATTCAAAGGATTTAGTGCTTATCAAAGCAAATAAACAATGCATTAGGAAATGTGTTTTGTGATAATGATCACTCAGATGCAAATGTGTTATAATTCAATGTACTGTTGAATTATAAAATTCAAAATCAAGGCTTTTCTGCATTTTCCAGAAATACCTAATAGTGTAGAAATAGTAATGCAACCCAAGACTATATTGTTTAGGGCAGAAGGTAAGGACTTTCAGAAGTCGCTCTTCTGTTAGTGAAGTTGGCATCATTCAAATCTTTGGAGATGTTTATCATCTCAGTTTGCCACCGCATCCTCAGAGTTCAGTGAATTCAACTTATTAAGGTATAATCTTGAAGTTCTCATAAACTGCTGAATGAAGTTTAGCCTGCAGTGCCTGCCCTTGGAGGCATGCTTGATCAGTTACCAGAGTTCAGTAGATGCATACAAAATTATTTTGCTTCAGTAACTTAATCCCTCAAAAGTTGGGAAGTTTAAGCCATGAACTCTTTTAAATTCTCTAAATTTTCCCCAGTTTGCTCTTGTCTATTCTGTGCTATCAATTCACCTGTTACTTTGAAGAGCTGAAGACACAGAGACTCCCGCCTTTGGATAATCTGTTCTTTAACTTTGTCTGAGCACCAGCTCTGAGGTGATAACATGTCTTTGATAAACTGTGACAGCTTGAATTTCTTCCTGCCACTCCTTTACAGTATTTTATAGTTGTTCTTTTAAATAGGTGCACAATAAGCAACAAAATAAAGGTACTTTTTTTTTTTGGTAGCTAGATGCCTCTGCTTATGTGTTTTAGCACAATGTTTTTATTTTAAGTCTCTTGTGACCTTGTAACATTACAGTTACCTCTTGTTTCCCTGCATCTTCATGTGTTTTATTTGCTATAAAACCATTTCCCGATAGCACTTTGCTCTTATTTGGCAATTCATTAATGCAAAGAACAAAGAAGTGAAATTACAAAGATAAATCCCTTTCTGAAAGAAACATAGAAAGTAAATCCTAATAGCACTGTTGCCTGTCTAGGGCAATTTGTGGGTTTTATATTTATACCATGCATCTGCCAGGTTACAATGTAGTGGTTTAAAGGACTGCAAGTGTGACCTGGATTTTAAACTCTTAATTTGATAACCTGTAAAGCAAGATTGTTAAGAATATTGTCGCTTACTAGTATTTCTGGAAGACCTGTAACCCAAAGCTGCTGAGGGGAGAGAGCTGTATCTTTTCATACTGGAAATTAGTACCAAAGAGGAAAGATTTGTTGTCTTCACATGCATAAGACAGGACATTATTTCTCTGCCAGATGATCAACAAACAAGCCAGGAGCCATTAGTGTTTTTCTCAACTCTGTGTATGTGATACATATATTCTTATATTTATTTTATATCTGCATCAAAATGCGAGTTCATCTGAATTTTCCAGGTAAAACCTGAAGTAACTGGAGATGAAAGTTAAGAATTGAATACAGGGAAAATATAAAGTGCTTTGTGGTTTAGAGAGGGGAAAAAGAAACCTAACAGTGACCAGATAGTATGTGGCAGACAACACACCTGGAATGGAATAGTAATTAATGGATCTGACTTCCAAAAGTTGCAGTAACAGAGTGTGAACTGCAAATTGTATGAGAGGTCTTTTGCATATCACCCAAGGATGTGGTGCTAAGTTGATGATGGTGTTTTTGAAGCAGGTGTGAATTGGGAGAAAACAGATCAGCAGGCCTGATCCTGCTTCGGCAAAATCTTGAATTAGGCTAGAGGAGTGAAATAAGATTGAATGCTCCAAGTCAACACATGCTGGAGAGAAGAAAACAGACTAGTCCAAAGCCTGGCTTTATTACAAGTGTTGCTTATCAAATGATGACTGTGAGTCTTGTTTTATTAGAGCAACGATGTAATGTGTATGAATATTCATAGAGAATGATTCACTTGTTGGCTATGTCTTTGTACCCTTTAAGATCAACAGATTGTATGCCAGTTAAAGTAATTACTAAAGATAAATTTAAACTGCTGAATTCTAACCTGGGTTCAAGCACTGACAGTATGGGAACTGCTTTTTTTTTTTTTTTTTACTTTTTTGTCTTCTGAAAACAAATGTGGTTGGTCTCCACATTCAGAGGTGACTTAGCTGGGGATGCCTTCCTGTTTCTGTCTGTACTGCTCGTATAAAGAAGCATTTTGTTTTGTTTGCGCTATTTTCAACCCAAAGTGTATTTCAGAAGTCTTAGTTTGACAGGGGAAAGTATTTTCCAAGTGTATCTTGAATATAGTGAATCACACTTTTTATTCCACTACAATACAGTGCAGATGGTAGCATCTGCTTTAATAACACATAATCAGAACATCTTATTCTAATGACATTGCAGTAAGATTTATGAATGTGTTTCTGTGATGGTGATGAACTAATGCATGTAATCCAGTCAGCTCCCAAACAGAAGTATTTTGATGCTTCGCTCCAGAGTAAACAGTTTATCTAGCAAAGACCTTGATGAGGTAAATCCAGTATTTTACATAGATAGGAAACCAGCACAAACCATCCTGGGAAGCAATCCTTTTTGCATTTTGCTAGGATGGCATTTGCTCTGTGCAGCATTGGACAGAAGATGTATTAAGATTTTCTTGCATAAGACTTCTCAGTCTTTTACTTAAAATGTTCTATCATTCTGTAGTTCATAATTAAATTCCTGTTAAATCATCTTTGTCCAATGCATTCAGCACCTTGGCGACATTCCAGCCAATGTTAGCCTATATACTACTACAAACAAGCTCTTGGGGAATTGGAAGTAGGTGATCCAAAGAGGTGCCTTCTGATCTCAGCTGTTCTGTGATAACACTCCCATATGCTTCATGAAACTCTTCTCATTAGGTTTAAGTGCAAGTCTTCACAATGGAATTAACAAAAGCTCTTACCTGAAATTTAGTGTTAATTCCATTCTTTTTTTTTTTTTTTTATGTGGAAAACCTCTTTTTTCAAGCTTTTATGCCCAACCTAAGGTATGAAGTTGTGCTTTGGATTATTGATGTTTGTAACCTCTCTGTATACTTTGTAGTGATGGTACAACTGAAAAATCACATAAGCATGAATCTTCTTCAGTGGCCATACCATCAATTCCTAAACAGTTTCACTGGCAGATTTATCATCACCCAGCAGACCAGGAGGAAAAATGGCAAAACAAGTGACTGGATCTTGAGATGTGTTCAGGACATGCATTAACAACTTCAGAAACCATGAGACTGTAGGAAATGTGCTAATAGCTTTAGCGCAGATATGCAGATATGGACCCCAGCTATCTTTGTTGACTGTCCTTACACCTACTTACTACTAAAAAAAAAATCAAACAACAAAACAAACAAAAAACCACTCCCCAAAACAAAATAACCCTCCTCTAGCTGAATTTAAGGTACATTTATGCAATTGCTATGTAAGCATGTATACATATATAAGTAAAGCATTTATTGTAAGCTCTTTTGTAATACATACTTTAATAATTGTTTCAAAAAGGGAAGAAGAACAAACCTTAAAATTCAGAGGCTACTTATATGAACAGACTGGTTGTAAAATATCAACAAAAGTAGGACATATAATTCTCTTAATGTGTTTGTTTCATCTGAAAAAAAAATCAAAAAGAGTCAAGTGAATAGTCTTCTTGAAAGTAGTCTTCTGTAATGAAAAGTATATATACAAAATATTCCAGTGTTAGTACAGATTATCTTAAACCTGAAAATCTCACTCATAAACATTATAAATTATTATTTTAGTTAAGAGATTAATAGTTAAATATTTCTTGAATTAAAATATCCTTCAGTGTAGGAAGCTGAATGTATCCAAAGTAGTAATTTTACCTGAAACTGAAAAAAGCAGTTTATGATCTGATATGGCAAACTTCATGTGTACAAAATGAAAATCATATTAGAACCTTTCCTTACTAGAAGAAAGGAGTTGTAACAAGAAGCTTTTGTGCAAGAAAAGATCTGTTCTGGCCTGCTTTGCAGAATATACTGTAGTGTTGTGAAAAATACTTAAGTCTACAATTAGAGTTAATTAATTAAATACCTACACATTGTCCAGTGCATGCAAAATTTCATAATTGTTTTAGGTTAGGCTAAGGATTAGGAAACTGTTGCAAGAATTGTGGTCCAAATCTGGTTTGCTTTGATTGTAGTCTCCACTTTAATTAGGAAATTTGGTAGCAAACTCAGTTTCATTTGTAAGTTTTGAAGCCCAGCAGGTTCTTGTTTCATATAAACTACTTGCTAAAGGACAGACTGTAGAAGACTGCATTTTTTTTTTTAACATGGGGAGAGGAGTTTGCATACAGAGTAAATTATTTGGTACAAAGGGAATTCATGCTTTTGAATTAATATAGTTTTGATTCACCAGCTTCTGATTATCCAGGGACTAATTGTGAAGAACTGACTAGCAGCTGCTAAGTTCCTTTGGAAACCCAGATTTGGGTACTTAGAAGAGGTTTGAAATTACTTGGGACTGAAAAACTACCATGCTAGGCAGCTTGCCTAGTTTGCCCAGCAGTATGCCTGTAAATACCATTTTACAGTGAATGTATTTTATTTGCTTTCCTTAACTAATAAAGTAAACAGTATTGTTTCTGTCACGCAGCAAAAATATTCCATATGCATAAGGACTAATAAAGAAGAAACAATTTCCGTGTGACAGAGCAGTGTTTCAGTGTTTGTTAACATGATCGTATTTCTCTTTTCAAGTAGGAAAAGACTAGATATTTTTTAAAAAAAAAAAATTAGTAGAACTGTTTCAGATATTTCCACTGCCGAGTTTTTGAAGACCACTGAAACACAGGGGACTAAATCACTTATATATATATAATAGCAAATAAAATTTTACTTACAAATTTAGTGTGAAATATAAAGATGTCACGATCACTGATATGGGAGCAGACTTAGATCCATTTTCTGAAATAAACTGAAGAAACTGACTTTTCTGAAATAAACTGAAGAAACTGACAGTGAATTCTGACTTCCTTTTCTCTCCTAAAACAGAAGTAAAATGATCAATTTCATCCAATGGACAGTCATTTGAATAGTTCAGTCTTTTTTCTGTTGTTTTTATTTTGATTTTTGTGCGCTGTCACTTGGCCCCAAGTGCCAGCAAGTTCTGAGCTATTTTTCACACAAATTAGCCAGTAGCTGTTGGGATTAGAGGACTTTGCAAGTCATTAGCCTGAAATAATTTCATTGTGTGGCTGTTTTAATAAACAGGCCCAATAAAGGCATTGTTGTCAAACAGTAAAATACATGATTAAGTTATTACATCAGGAACCTTCATAGATTTATTCACAGTTGGACCAATTATGAGTAGTAAGCCTTTCAAACAGTTCTAAAAAGCTGCCGAGTCTTAACATTGAAATACTCTGAAGTAAGGCAGGATGCGTAGAAACCTGCATCCCCTCAGGTGACATTGCTGTTCGGGACTGCGACACTGCTTTAGGACTTCTGGCCTTGCTATAAAGGCATTCGGGCCCTTTAAAGTAATATGAGAATTCTGTTTCATTTGTCTGCTATGTCAGGATGAAGGTGTCTAATCCATTTATTTCAGAGCCAGCAAAAGTTGACTAACTATATCTTGCTTCAGGTACCGTTATACTCTAGCACTGGCAGTAACAACTGTGATTTTTCTGTTTGTTTCAATCAGATGGAAGAGTTTTTGTTTGGTCTGGAAGTAACACGGTAGTACAAATTTTAGGGCTACAATTTTATTTTTTGGCAAATACTTCTGAGTCATTTTTCACATTCAGGTAGTTAATTACAATACTTATCTGGAAATAAATCTAGAGAAAGCCTATGTATGTTCATTATAATGGTTTAATTTCTATGTTTTTCATACCCTAAAAGTAAAGGGAGTTCACTATTAAAAGAGAACAAAAGTGATCCTGTATACATACGCAACTGATGAATTATGCTGACAGCAAATCCTGAACATCAGATGTAAATGTATATATAAAAACCAGAAGAATACTGAGTTTATGAATGGCTCTATTGCTAGGTCTAGTTCTTGCATTCAGTTTCTGTTAAGAAAGACATTTTTTAATTTGCAAAACTTCCAAAAGCTTTCTGAATTAAGTGTCCTAGCAAACCTGTAAGCCAAAATGACTAACCTGGAATATGGTAGCTTTGGAGGCTCATACATGGAACCAGTTTTACTGAGCAATTAATCACTTTCTGGAAATTATGTATACTTTTAAAGTTTTGCAAATTTGAATAGGCATTCTGATACATGGAACTGTGGCTTTGCATTTTCTTATCTGAGTCCTACATATCATATATATTCTATAAGGAGAAATTTAAATTGATTTGACTTCCCCTTGATAACATGCTTTGACACTGCAACTTGCTCATTTTACGTTTGTATTGAACTGAGAATAAATGCCTTGAGATGGTTGGCAGACACAGCGTGATGGCCTTTGTGGTTGGTGAGAACCTGTGAATGCCTAGCACGGTTGATAATAAAAGGTGCTACATACAACAGTAGACTTCCAGGATCTCTGATGTATCCTGGGCCATCAGATGTATCTACTTAATGGAAGCAGCATGGTGGGCACTGCAGAACTCTTTTGTAAGCCTACAAAAAGTAGGCTTGCAAATGCTCTAAACTGGATATAGTTACCTGAAACTTAATTGTTTCAGTTGTGGTAGCATGCATAGATGAATGTGAAGTAGAAAAGCTGAGCGCTTGGGTGGGTTTTCAGTGTGGTAAGATCCTTTGCTAGGTAAATATTTTTCCTGTGAGCTCCTCTGTGGAACGGGTCATTGAGGAGACATATGTATCTATCTAGTCATATGTTCGTTACGGGCTGCATCGGTTTCCCTCAAATGTCAGGTTCTGGTGTCAGTGGGTGCCTAATCTGTCTCTAGTCTTCTTGGTATTCATTGTTTTTCCAATACTGGAAAAACAAGAATAAAAATGTCAGGTTTTTCTTGCCACTTGTGATGTTTCTTCAGGTGGGATATATTACAAGTTTCTCTCACCTGTGTGAATCTTAAAAATATTAAATGTTGCTTTTGGATATCAAGTTACTGTTGCATCTGTCTTGCAACATTGCCTCCCTGTATAATGCTTTTTCTCATGATTAGAAAATTATGTTAATCCACTAAGCGTGGAAAATAAATATGATAGGAAAATATATCATTCTCTGATTTAGAAATCAATTGTGACGCAATGTTTGATACAGTTACCTCCTTACTTGTTGGCCAGTTCTGCAAGGAGTAAGATGTCCTGTATTCTAAATAACGGAGGAGCAAAATCAACAAAATACGTTATTTTAGATCAGGATTTAACTCACTATGGAGAATTTTTGCCTCTTAGTTATACCTATTCTTTAGGCAGAGAAAGAGAAAAACCTTGAAGACAGCTTTTTCCGAAAATATTTATTTCTGTTGATCTTCAGGAAGCGATCAATCTAAGATATTTTTTTTATATATAAGCATAGGCATTAACTGACACAGCTGTTAAAATTTCTGTTTTCATTGATGTGATGAGTAATGTGGGATATGGTGCTTTTCATAGTGATCCATTTGTTGTTCCTGGTTTAATGCTTTTAATCCAAGCAGATTAGTTATGTTTCTAACAGAAGTATGTTTTTCCTTTCTTTGTTTCACACACACTTCCCTCAAAATAGGTCGTGAAGGTTATATTTATACAGAAGTACTTGATACTGTCAGTTCCTGTTAGTGTGAATTCAGCATGTTTGTTGTGTTCACAGATGCAGGGAGGGTCATTAGATGAGCCTAGTGATGTTTCCAGTTATTTAGAAATTGCTGCACCAAATATTTCAAAGAGGGAACAATACTAATACAAAATTTAAAAAGTCAAAAAAACTGTCCTTTCAGTATTTGTTTTTAAGCCTTATGTCTAAAGCTGAGTTTAGACTTCACAAAAGTCTTCATATCACATTAATATCAAGTCAAGGCAAATTCAGGACAGAGCTGTATAACTTAAGTAACCCAAGAGTAGGTAATTTCATAATGAGAAATAATCTTAAGAAATATCTCTTAATTTTGTCTGTGTTGGACTGTTCCTCTATGTAGTATAACCTGTGTAGTTCTAAAAACTAAGCCAGTTGGCTGAGGAGTTTTTGCTTTTTGTTGGCAAAGCAGCTGATTTTTACAATATCCTTTGTGTATATCATGGAACCGAAAAAAAATGGACATTGTAAGCAAATTTGAAAATCAGACCTCCTTACATTTCTTTGAGATATCTAATCTTCTGGCCCTGTGTTAGCCCTGGCCTCTTCCAATCAAACATCTGTGTTTTCAGACTGATACTCAAAATGTTACCTGCCTAAGTTAATGCAAAGTCTTTTGTTTCACAGTGCTCATATATACTTCTGTATCCCTAGTGGATTTATATACATGTACTTAATAGATTAATAAAGTTATTAGTTGTGCTTGTTCTGCTGAGTTCATTCTGTAACAGCATAATGGGCAAGAACAATGATGTCCATTTAAAAAAACTTCCTGAAATGCAGAAGAGCGAACAGAAATTGAATACTAGGATTTTCCGTAAGGGACTGGCCTGATCCATAGGCTGTCATGGCCAGGCTGAGAAGCCTATTTTTCAGTGAGATTTGAAAGAGCATTGGAACTATTTATGAACCATAAGAAATGTTATTCCTAATTCACAAGTTTTAAAGAATGTTGTTTCCAGCAGTATAGTTTGTCGAAACTTTTGGGATTTTTACAGAGGATAATTTTGAATATATATACCTAATCTCTCATTCTGTCAAAGTCTTGTCTTCCATTGTACTCTAGGGCAAAGAGTTCATTGGTGCATGAATTCTGTGTTTACTTTTATTATCATTTCTCACCTTTTAATTTACTAGAGCATGAATTTACTTTCACAGGGTCATTCATTGTATCATTTTGCAGCTTGTTTTTAAACTCTTGCGTGTTTTTGCTGTTTTGGTTGTGGTTGTTGTTTTTTTTTTGTTTTGGTTGTTGTTTGTGTGTTGTTTGGTGTTTTTTTTTGGGGGGGGAGCAGGGCAGGGGGTGGGGGGAAGGGATGTAGTTTCCCAGGCATTGGATGTTAACCTTCATGGAAGAAAATTTGAAGCTGTGACCTTGAGGCCAGTGAATAACTCTGATTAGAAGGGAAAGAAAAAAACGTATTTTATTTTGAATGTCAGAATTTTGGGGGTCCAACTCTTCTTAACTGTAATACCTTTATAACTAAATCTGAACTGTAGTACCAAATCTGACTTTTGTATCCCATTCATCTTTGCATTTATTTTAAGATCAGCAATGTTGTCATTTTGGTTCGGAAACTTTCCTTTCAAGTATTTTACCAGGTAATGCTTTATTCAGTTAAATTTAAAGCTTTTATTCATTGCAGGTTTTTTGTAATTTTAACTAGCTAGAAATGGAACTAGTTAGAAGACAACTGAACTAAAATAATTAAGAGTGGGTTTTTTTCAGTTAATGCAATAGTAAATAATGGCATTTTGGTTTTAAAACTTGCAAATTTGGAAGCTATAACATTTCCCTTTATACTGTGTATAACAAAAAACTTAAAATATCTGATAACAATTTAAAATTAAGTTATGAAGTGCTTTTTTACGCTTTTATGAACAATGTTTAAAACAACACTGAAAGCGTGGAGGGCTTTCTACAGTTGATAGAACTGCTATACCAAGGAGCTGAAGAAACCTCACTTTGCACATGCCATTCTGTCAGCATCAAGAACTGCTATACCAAGGAGCTGAAGAAACCTCACTTTGCACATGCCATTCTGTCAGCATCAGCTTTGTAATGTAAGGATGAGATTTTGTACAAACATGAGTCAGGAAATTCAGTTATGGTACTAATAGCAACTGTAACTTAATACCCATGAGTCCTGTGGAGGAGTTAACTATGAGGTGATTTGTGTTTCTAAAGCATCATAAAGTATCAGTCAGATCATTTACCATATTTTTAAGTACTTACTTTTTTCCTTCCCTCTCCCTTCCCCCAAAATTGAAATTCAGACTTGAGTTAGCAAACTTAATGGGTTTATTTTTGAAAACAGATGTTTGGCTTTGACTTTGCTACATCATAATCCATTAAATTTAACTACATTCAGTTGCCTTCATATTTTAAATCAAATTATTTAGTATAATATGTTTAAAAGCAGCATAGCTCTTACTGCTTGTCACACTAACTTTTAGCAGCCGCACGCAAACATGGTGGTTTTCCAGTGCCAGAGTAATACTCACCCACTTCCATAAGTCAGTTTAGCTTGTTTAGTTAATGAGCTTAGCTCATTTTCACCATGAAGTGTTGTACTAGTACTGTGCTTCACCTAAGGATGTCCCATCACATAAGGACTCCCAGCTACCAGTTCTTCTGCCATCCACCTGAAATGGTTCAATATCAGGTCTTTGTTCAGTTTTGACTGATCTGTATTTCTCTATAGAGCTTCCTCCTCCCCCGTAGTGTGGACCCTTTACACTTTCTAGCTGAAAATATATATATTTTTAAATTCCCATTCTAGTTATTCTTTAAAAAAAACACCCTATAGTCTTGTTTTCATTATTACATAAAGGTAATCAATGAACAAAGGATTCTATTTACTATTTTATGCCAATTCCAATGAAGTATATGAAGGGGAAATAGGGCAAGTAGTACCTGTATTAACAAATAAAATAAATTTAAACTGTAATCTGATGAATAGATAGTTCTGGAAGTTGCTGTGTAAGTAGTGTACCTTAGGCAGTCATTCTAGTGATCATTGGAAATTCTTCTGTTCCCAGCAGCTGTGGATGGTTATTTAGAACTAAGGATTAATTTAATTAGAGAGGTATGCCAGGTTCTAAAAGTCCAGGATCCAAATATGTATTTGTAGCTTTTGCATGTGATGGTGTCATGAGAACTTCTGAGCCAGGTTGGAGAGATGAATCAGCAGCTGCGTTCCTGTGGGGTGACAGGATACAATACAGCATGTGGCCGGGGGAGAAGCAAGATGGGAAATGTCAGGGGTGGAAATTGTGCACAGTTGTTCATACCAGCTCAGTAGTTTTCTTGCAGCTGAAGAAAGTGTGGAGGACTTCTGAGGCTTACCCAAGCCACTTGATATTCCATTGTACCATTAAGTACAAAACAATGTGATACTTGAATTTGAATCTTTAAACAGTTTACAAACGTATTTATTCATCCCAGAAAAAAGGTGGTGGCAGTTATTTATTAGCTGTGACTTCTAAATGTAAGAGGAATCTGTAGGCCACCCAAAGCGTTGATATTAAGGAGAGATCTGGATTTCAAGAGTTCTTGTCAAAAACCATATCCCTCTCCATAGCTGATAAAGTTGGCAACCTCATTATTACAAGCAACCTTGGAAAAACATCTGACTTATGAATTGCCTAAATGTTCACTTTCTTATCTCTGGACAGCTGCTGGTTCAAGGCACCATGAAAGATTCAAATTTAATTAAGGCTTTTCATAACTCTGAAGAACATCTTGCTCATAGTGAATATGTCTGTTAAATATTATGTTCTTTTTGGACACAGTAAGCTATAGTTTTGCATACAGAAAGTAGGTTAAGAAATTTGCAAGGGATATTGGCTCTAAGTACAGTAGTTCTACCAGAGATTTTTCATTTTATTTGAAAAGCAAATCTCAGATTGGGATATAGGGTAAAACTAGCTGAGCAAAATAAATCTGAGGCATTCAGACCAGTTTGTCTGCACTTCCTGGAAGATCTTATTACTTAGGTAATTATAATAAGCAGGGTTGCAATATCTTTATCTGGGGGCTGGGCTCTAAATTAGTATGAGTGTGTGGCTTGGAAGGGATGTTAATAATTTAGACTTGCGTCTGCTTAACAGTAAAACTTTGGCTATTAATAGTGAGCAATTCTTAATGATCAGGCAAAAAAGTAAATTATTTTCTTCTTAGGGACCTGGAAAGGTGAGTAGGTTGGTTTTTGTATTTTGCTGGTATATAAATTAATCTAATAAATCCTGAAGGTTAGAATTTATTAACATCAAAGGTTGTACTGTAATGTTAGAAATAGTTTTTGTTCAGTCTTTACCAAAGCTGAAAAAACTTATTTTTCAAAATATATGTATATTTTTATATAGATAGATAAGTCGTGGTGTTATGGATCTGTTGATAACATTCAGGAACGAAAACTGTATAAGGAACTGCAATTAAAATACCAACAAATAGATGGATCCTGTTTGAGGCACTCAGCATGCCTTGGGATTGATACAGGTGTCTTGTTATTTAATAATAATTAAAAAAAGAATCTACAATTACAGATCGTTCTATAGAACTAGATCAGAAATAGCAACTGAAAGCATATGAGATCTAACAAGCTATTTTCATAATACTGCTCAGAGCAGGCAAACTGTAAGAAGGGAGTGTCTGGGAAAGTAAGACTTGCCTGAAGCACAAGCAACAGGTCTGTCTAGAAAAAGATGTCAAGCAAGTAATATTACATTATTGCTCTGGAGCGAAGAATGTTGCTTTTATTAATAAATCGTTGTTTCATCAGCAGGTTTTACTCTAGCTTAATGCATTTAAGTAGCAAATACACTGTGGATACAGGTGAGAAAACATGCAGAGTGTGGAGGCTGGGAGGAGATATTATAAAGACTTCGTTCAGGTGGTACTTTTCAGCAAAACGTTGTGGTTTGTGCCAAGGTCTTGATTGAAGGTTTTTCAATAAGTAAAATTTCAAGTTTGTAATGTAATATATCAGCATTTTTGGTAACTTTTTTACCACAGATGGTCAAATACTATATTTGATGTTTAGAAAGAATGGTAGTCCTGTGTTTCTTGTTAATAAGAGCTGTGTATTGCTGTAGCCACTTGAAGCATGCGGAGCAGTAGCTTGCAGCACAAGTAAGAGCATGCAGTGCAATCTAGTAACAGAAACTCTGTGCTGGTTTTAGTATGTTTCACTATTTTTCTCCCTTCTAATAATTTTGAGCCACTTGAATGTCCTGATTGACCAACACAGCTGGTGGCCATAGATTTCTGGGGGAGTGGCCGCTGGCCACATGTGCCGAAGGAGCAAGGTAGCCTAGGTGTCTCTTCAGCAGCTGCTTACAAAAGGTGAATTTCCTTTCTTTTAAATAGTTATTGCTGATGTTATGGTTGCTTTGAACTAGGGGAAATATTGCAAGGAAGGAGGCTCATTGCAGTTGAGAATCAAGGTATCTCTAAACTACTTAGTGAATCTGCTAAGTTACAGATAAATGTGACAGCAGAAAATGGAAATCTACCAAAACCAACAAGCTGATGCAAGGGATTAGAGGGAGCATCTGTAAAGTTTACATGTGTAAGCGTTCTGAAATTTTAGATTTATATCAGCTGACTTAATGATTTTCCAGATTATTCTGAGCATAATTCTTGTTATTTCCCATACCATTAAATCAGCTATTTGGGTCAGATGCATTTTGGTGAAATTCAGTTACATTTAGTATTGTTCATGCATAAATTACTGTTTTGACAAAAATGGAGAGGCCAAAACGAACCATTCAGTTACATTAATCTTTGCCTTGGGTGACACTAAAGATGTTTCATTTTGCTTTCTGAGATTGCATTCTCATATTGCTCTTCTGATCAATTTGATCTGGGGTTAAATAATGGCTTACCCATTATGACAAGCTGTAAATGGCAGAGCTCAAATTAGAACATAGTAGTTTCTGACTCTTATTCCTACATCTGTCCCTCTAGATAGTGGTGTTATATACATTGATTAGATTGGACATAGGACACACACCTTACTGATAATACAGAGATTATTAATAAATTAGCTGTGTATATTTCACCAGCACCATGGAGAAAAGCCTGCATCTCTGGATTCTTAGTGTGTAAGAGAAGCAAATAATTTTGACCTGTTAGTAAAAATTTTCCATTGAACTGGACTATTACTGAGATTGAACAGTTCTTATGATGCAATAATTTGGACTGAGCCTTAAGTGTATTTTTAGGGGTTATTTTTTTCTCCTGATGGTCCCTCTGAAACAAAAAAAACTTTTATTTTAAAGCTGACTTTATCTTCTGGCTGCTGATTCTACGTTCTAGTGTTTAGGCAGCCTCCAACTGAGAGAGTAAACGTGGGTGGTTTAGCTGTCAGCCATGCAGTTGGTCATGGTGGCCGGTGTTTGAACTATCACTGGATGAATATAGTACAAAAATATTTTTGTCTATGTAAGTTGCCATTACAGATTACTGTAACATTTATTTAAATTCAAATTAATTGAATTCTTAGCATAGGTAAATGCATGATAAATACAGATTAGTGACTTTTCAGTGGCATTGGAATAATCAGCCCCACAAACATGAACATTGTCAATACGCATATCTACAACCTGCATCATTTGAAGGATATCTCTAGCCATTGTCAGATGAGTGTCTTCTGTGCTGCTTAGAAAGCCGTTAAAATTGAACAGGTTTGAATCACAGATTTTAAAACTTGCTGTATCAGAAGACTGAATGTCAGAAGACTGAATTGCACCCTTCATGGAAGAGAAATCAAAATTCTGTGACCCTTTTTAAAGGCTTTGTCAGTGTTTTGAGTTGTATGTTAGAGCACTGCAAATTTTATGCAAAAGTGCAATCCCTGTACATTGTTGTGTGGGCACTGGTTTCATACTTCAGCAATGAATGATGTGCAGAAGGGCCAAAGGGGCTTATTTCAGAGAGGTTTTTCTCACTGGCAGTGAAATGGACAGCGTAGATTCTTTTCCCCTTTCAAATGTAATCTGTTGACGGTAGTGACTGCCGCTTGACTAAGAATCCAGCAACATGAACTCACAAGTAGAGACTAATTTTGGAACATTTTGTTTGTTGTCCTTAACGTCAGATGGGAACATGGATGTCTTTAATCCAGTTTTAGAGTGGCAGCAGTAACTGCATATTTGGGGCTATTTAGTTATTGGAACTGAAAGAACTGTATTTTCAGTGTAATTAAAGAAGTGGTAGAAAGATTGCATAGTGGTATAGAAAGGAGGAGTAAAACTGAATTCAGAACTGTCTTTACTCCCAAGGCAGCAATCAAAAAGCAGAGCTCTTACAGAATTCTGCTTATAGGTTAAGCATGTTTTTCATGATGTGATCATTCCTTCATTGAAACAGAGTCAATCATCTTTTTCCCCACAGTACAAAAGGTTGAAACGCACTGAACTTTGAATCTAGGAAACCATTGTTAAGGTTGAGGAGTAGGAGAATGTCAGGCTTCCAGTATTTGAGATTGTTTGGGTTTGTTTCCATCTGCATTTCCTTGTTTTAGTAAAATATGTTTAAATAAATACATAATGGATGAAAAACCTCAGAAATCCCAAATCATCTGTTGAGAATAGGAACAATTCTGTTAGTTTTCATATTATTAGGCTGTATTTTTGCTAGTGTGGACTTTTGCCTCTGTGGCTTAATTTATAATGTAACAGTGGCATTTTTCTGTAAGGTCTGATTTAGTGTAATACACGTGGTTTCATCTGTCTTTTCAGCAGAAAGAGTAAAGGTCTGAAGAAATCACAGATGATGGCTTCTGACGCTAGTCATATGCTGGAAGCAGCTTTGGAGCAGATGGATGACATCATTGCAGGTATAATAATGCTTTATTTTTCACCAAACTTTTTTGGGATTAACTATGTTTGTCTTTTTCCCTCCTCCAATTTTCATATTTGTTTGAGGGTTTTTTTATTTTTAATTATTATTCTGAATTTTTCAAGTTCTCTGTGACATGCAGATTTCTCTGGTTCAACAGTTATATGAAGGAAATTTAAAGTAAAATAAAGGAAGAAAACCCACAATTCCACCTTAGGCATGAATATTGATGTGAGAGATTTACTTTACTGTAATGCTACATGGTAGTTTAAACACACCCTAATTAATGTGGTAACATTCCATATCGTATGTGTTAAGCTTTTTATATCAGTGTGTCTTTGAAAAAAGTTTTCACCAAGGCTTCCAGTTAGCTGGATAGTGTATATATCTATATTTTACATGCACAAACACAGATATATACATACATATATATACACACACACACATAATATTCTTTATTTATTATGTATATTTTTAAAATACCTTAGTTATTAATTACCTTCACAGCCTAATATATTAGAATGCGTATCTTTCTCTTGACATTTATATCCAGGAGTGGAGCTATGAATTTCTTTTTACATAGCTGTCCACTAGAAAGGCATATGATGTAAGACAGAATTTACAGTCTTTTGGTGTTCTCATGATAAGGCAATTAAAACCTTTTCTCTCAACATTACAGTATCCAAATAGAGAAGTTGATTTCTGTGGTTAGGACTCAGTAGCCTTGGGGTTTGTGTTCACACACCATTCAGTATGAGCTCCTAAAAGAAGTATCTGGGTAGGGCCATGATCTCACCTGTGCACAATAGTAAAGCATTCCCTAAAGCTTTATAAATTTAAATAGTGACACCCATGCTGTGCCTTCTTTTTTTTCTTTTTTCCCAAGTGATGAAGAAGATGACATCAGCCTCTTGTTGCTGCAGTTGTGCTTCTTCCTGCTCTTTTTCCTGCTCTGCTAGTAAAACTTTATATCCAGAGACCAATATGGAGCTTCAAATATTACCGTCAGACTAGCCGTGATTAGGCAGGAAGTCATTATCCAGGATTTTTAGTTTAAGGAATCTCTAGATTATTTTTTTCCTCATCCACATATCAGTGTTCACTTTATTCTAAATGTGCAAACTTTAACAGACTGCTAAAATACACTGAAGTGTAAATGTGAATATGTGATAGATATAACTCCAGCAATAACTCTTCACACCAATAGAACAAGTTCCAGGCAAACAGGAAAATTTAGATATGTATTTCCTTCTCTTCGTTTTTTTGAATGCTAATCCTTATTCAAACAATATTTTAACCAACAGGAGTTAATTGCTTTTTTTACCTCTTACAAAACACATAAACAAATAGTCAGAGAAGCATTGGACTTCCCTCAGATATGTAAAGAAACTGAAATAATTTTTTAGCCATTGCAAAAACTTGGGTCATGATCCTAGCTAGTGCTATAAAATAACCAAAGTAATATAGAAGCCCATTTATAGAAGCCCCTTTAATAATGCTATAGAATCTGCGCTCATAGATTACCTGCATACATAAGGAAATTTTAACTCAGTATCTCTGTTCTGTGATGATTTTACATAGCCCAGCACACATTGGTGATATCATGGATTCACTGATAATTCCATTCTTCAGAAAAATTAAGAGAAAGGAAACCAGACATACTCTATTTAAATTGATTTTCAGATTAGACACTAATTTTCTTCCAGGAGTTGTCAGAGCTTTGTAGTATGTCATAGGAATTAATCTGCTTCCGTCTTTTCTGTTAATAGTATCATGCTTCCAACATATCTCAAATTGTCCAGGATCTCCTTTTATGAGCAATAAAGACCATGTATTCAACAAACAGACCTATCACTTTGCTTATCTGAGCACTGCTGTGTTTTGTTTAGAAAAAAATCCAGTTTTACTTGAAGATACCATTTCATATTCCCTTCTGAAAAGTTTTGCAGACTTACAGGCTGTATGTTTTTTCTGCTGAGAGGGTAACATTGCTACTCAGTAATGTTTCTTTGAATGGAAGATCTGAAAAATGGTTGTCGTGAGGCTAATTCTGGGTAGGACAATAGTTGTTTAGTGTTGGGTATTTTTTCCAAGGTATGGAAAGATAGCCTTGTAATATTTGGCATAACTGATTATATGGTGAAGTATGACTGCCTAAGAAAATAACGTATTCTAGTTTCATGTTAGAAAAATAATTGAGGTCAGAAGCCAGGGCTAATTTGTTTGGTTTTAATATTCTTTTCCTTTTTCCCACTCCTTTTTCAGATCGTTTGTGTCCATAATGGTTTAGGGCTTAATCTTGATAAATAAGGAATAGAATAAAATTGTTCCAGGCTTCCAAACAACATGGCTTTACCTCCCTCACTTAGTTGCTGTGATGGTGGAGACAGTGATGGTGAGAAGCAAAGCAAATGATGAAAGACTTACTCTGTGTGAAGCAGCAGGTTCCACGTCCCTTTCACAGCTATTTTGTAGTGGTATTGGTGCTCTAAAACAGAAAGATTCAGGCAGGTTTGTTTCCACAGTGCACAGATAGGTCATGAGCAAAATGGCAACCTCTTAAAGAGACTTGACTTTATGACTTCACATTACTTAGATTTTTAAGTCTCATGTCCATTGATATTTATTATAATAGAGAAAACAGGCTTATATAAAGATACCTAATCGGAAAAGAATATTCCCAAACAATGCATCTGTCAGGTCTCCACCAATGTTAACGGAATACTTCCCATATGATTTCAGATTTGTATCTACCTGTACCAATTTAAAAAATCATATTGATTTATCCCTTTACTTATTTTTAGTTATAACATAAAGTAAAAGCTCAACTGCATGAGAAAATTGTTTCTCTTATTTATATATTTATTTGTTATTTTCCATTACTAAATATAGATAAGACATTTTTAAGACATTAAGTCTGTTTTGGTCGTGCTCCTCTAGCCAGTTTTCTGTGTGTTCCAGAACTGTTTATTGAATATTCTGGTATGATTGAAGGACCAAATACATCTGCTGGAGCCTATACTTGGATACAGTTGTTGACCCAATTTTTCTTCTCAAATTGAGGAACATAGTAATTATTCATTCAAGTTTTATTCTCTCTAATTCAATCCAGTAAGCTTCTGCATGCAGTTTGGGCAAGGACTGGGAAACAAGAATATTCTCTTGGCCTGTATGGCAAGAGGACAAATAAGGTAGGAAGCTCCTTCAGAAGGAGGACTGGAGTTCTATCATTAAACAAACCAGGACCGAGAGTCTTCCAACTGCAAATTTGTATGTACATAATATGCAAATATTGGAGAAATCATCTGTGCAAATGTAGCTGCTCTTAGACTGGAAACACCAAAACATAAATGTTCAGAGCTTGTGCTATTTTTGCCGTATCCGGATTCCGTGAATATCGCTAGGCAGTACTGGATTTGAGACTAAGGCTAAACTTCATGACTGTTGAAAACTTACGTAGCTGATGAAAAAGGTGATTCCTTTGGAATGAAGCCTGAGTGGATTGTAGGAGAGCTATGCACTTCTCTTGGACTCAGAAACCTTTGCTTTAGGCACAAAATGATCATTAATTGCTATTTTAGAGAAGTGAGAAGTTGAGAGACATTAACTTGCAGTGGTTAATTTTTGAACCTTGAGTAGATGTGTACATATATATATACAAAACCTGTTTAATGAGAAAGCAGTCCTGATTTCTCTTACTAGTTGTAGTTGTTATTATTAAAGTACTACATTGTGGTCTTTTCCGTTAAGAACTGGGCATGCAAATAGATACTACAAATATGTACAGATTTGCAGTCCTACTTTTAGCCTTGTAATTTTACAAGTCATGTCCTTAACTCCAATTGTTAACACAGGTCATACATGATTCTGATTAATCCAAATAAAAAGTCTCACTGCAGATTGTGCAACTTAGTGCAATACAAAATGTATTAGTCTTTAGAGTGCATGAGGGTAGGATTATGAAGCAAGATTAACAAATTGAATTTCATTGGGCTTGATCAAATTTGACAGATAGGTCAGTGTTCCCAAGTCTTTTATGCTTCAGTACATCTGTACTGATAACCCACCCTCATAGCTATATAAATTAGGCATGCTAAATGATTAGCCTTATTTCACTAAAATAGCAAAAAGGGCTAATGCAATTGTCAATGAGCATCACTTATCCATTAGTTAGAATGATGTGAACTCACAGAGGCTTTCTTTAGAGAAAGCGCCCGTATGTCAGATCTGTGTATGCATTCTTTATTTGAGGTGCATGACTGGCATTGCTTCCCTCTGAGGTTTGACCAAGTCATTACTTTCCCTTTTATTCAGCTTGTACCCCATTTGTTAATTTTTTTTTGCCCTATAGGAGGATAGATTTTGATTATTTTTTCTTTGCAATATATCCTAATGAGTTAAAATAATTTTTATTTTACTTTTATTTTATATCAAACTGCTTCTCTATTTCAGCAGTCTACAAATCCATTATTTCCTTATGTCAATAATTACCATAACCACAGGAACTAAAAACTCCTGTCACAATATTATAGTCTGCTGCAGCTCCAGAGTCTCTTCAAATTCACCAAGTAACCAGTGTAACTACTGAGCTTCCTTTTAACCAGAGCTCCTGCTATTATTGGTTACTTAAAAATAATGAGAAAGTTAAATGTGTTATCACATGGGTGTATACATATGTTTTAGTAACAGTACTGAAAGATTAAAAAATATAAATAATAAAAAATTTGTCAAGAGGTTATCCAATAAGTATGCATGTTTCAGTTCCCTTCTCTTGAAGTGGCAGAATGCCTGTGTTCAGCTGTGTGCTACAAATGCAACTGCTTCCCACACCCTTGCTGAAAAAATGGCCTTTAGAGGAAATTATACTTAGGAGTTGAACAAGATTTTAATTCAAGTTTACTATATTTTCCTCATGGGATCTGGGGGGGGTGGGGTGTGGGTGGGTGGGTGTGTCTGTGTGTGTGTGTCTCTGTGTGTGTCTGTGTGTTTCCTTTCGGGTTTTGGGGTTTTTTTCCTTTCTTTTATTGTTCTGCCCCATCATCATTTTACTATGAAAACTATTTAGAGTTCAAGTTCCAGAACTATGCTGTGTTCTTGGATGTGTTAGATCACTAAGTCACCTCTAGTTGAGTGATTAGAACTTGGATTAAAAATGCAGGAGTGGACAAAAAATACTAACACTGTCATTTGAACCCCTTTAGATGAATCTTAGGTTTTGTGGAATATGGTTTTCACTGAGTTCCTACATAAGTAATAAAAACCCCAAATACTTCCTAGTGACCTTATCCTTTACCCATGAATAGTCATATATGTCATCACAGGATTCATTCAGCATGTAAGAACTAGTCTATCTTCGTGACTTAAAGTGCTGTGAGACAACTGTTCTGTTTCATAAGGGATTGAAATTGTCCAGACCAGACAGAGAGCTCTTAATCCTATTTTTTGTGGTGTGTGTTGGGGGTGGGTGAGTGAGGTTTATTTGAAATACACTCTGGGTGACATGCAGCTGATGGGCAGTACGAGCTTCTTGTGATTGTGTAGAATGACTAGAGAATAGCTTCTCTCTTTTCTTAAAGATCTGTATACTTCCAGATGGCTTTATGTTTTTATCATTGACATCCTATTCAAGGTTCACAGTATTCTGAAATTCAATATTTAGTTTCTATAGTAAAGGTGTATAACTTTTTAATACAGACATCTTTGTAGAATTTCATTTTAGAGCACTGAACTGACACAGACTGTAGTTGAACTAATGATGAGAGAAACAGAATAATTTAAACAATGAGCAATTTCTTTCATTATAGATCAGAGTAATTGAGCAGCAACAGCTGCAGTGGTTTTCTTGTATGTTCTAACAAAATTGTAGTTGTGTTGAATAGGCTGTGCTTCAGTTATTAGTGTATTTCCTTTTTATTTTCTGTTCTTTTTCAATCAGTAATTTAGGCTTTTTCCTGAACCAAGGAAATATATGTACACCACTTGTTTATCTTACTACTGCTATGCCTAATTAAGGGGAGCATTTGTGAAGTTGTACTATACAAGACAGTATAGTGGCTTTTTGAAACCATTAGCTAGGGCATATTTATACATAGATCTTATAGCAATAGAGATAATAAAAATGAAATTAAATAATAAATTACTTGAAATCAGGTCTCTGATAGAGAAATATATAACTTCCTGCCATAACAGTTCCAGAAAATTATCAAGAATATTGGGAGGGGATAAAAATGGGTGACCTTTAACCATCCCGGACATTAAAGAGGGAAAATATAAAAACTTAACACAGATATTTAGGTTTTATAATTTGTAGGTCAGCATTTATTTTATAACAGTTCTTACAGCTTGTTAGGTTCTGACATCTAACTTCAGATACTTGATACTCCAGAAAAGCTAATTAGTTAATTCCTGAGATACTGTCAACAATAACAGAATTATGACACTTTAAAATCTTTTAAAACTTAAAAAATATAGCAGTTCACTGCCTTTCTATTTATTTAATCCACAGTTCTTCACATCAGCTATCTGTGATCTTTCTCTTAGGTTTGTTAACAGCATCTAAGACATGGCCTTACAAACTGTGCATGCTTGAAAACCATTACAGCCATTTGACACTATATTTTGTAGGGGCTTTACACATGCTGTAGTCTTCAAGTTAAGATGTTGCATATTCAGGTGCAGTGCTGATCTGTGGTTTAAAAGCATGTGAAAATCATGGCAACTTGCATGTTGATTGCTCATGTGAAGCATTGTCTACTCATTCCTTCCCCAGGGTTGCCAGAGCAACCTGAAGTTTGGAATTTCCTCAATTTTGAGTGCTTAACTTTGCAAGAGGTCATTATGGCTATTTGGGCTACTGTCCCAGAACATGCTTCCCATACTCTCACTATCCTAAGCATATTTTCTCACAGATAGTGGGGCTCTGAGCACAAGGCGGAGCGAAGACACTCTGAGTCTTGTTTGTAGTACTGATGGATTCCCTCTGAAAACAGGGCAGTACTACACAATCCTATGGAGCTGAAAGAATTGAAAACTTGTTTCTTATAAACAATGATCTTTTACAATAATAGATGTTTAAAATTGTTCTGTGTGAGACAGAATTGTCCTTTGAATGTGTGAGTCAAACATTGATCAAATTGGTCTTTGACTTCCCTTGCATGTGTTTCTAAGTTTTCTTGAAAGTAAGAGTTAAAACTAACTGTAAATGAAGATTTTCAATTGAATTATGTGACTTTAAATTCTTAATCTTTGATGATAGATAAACAGCTCTGTTAGTATAAAACAATAAAAATACAGTCATGACCTAGACACCTACATCAGCTTACAAAAAAGCAGATCTGCATTGTGTTTATGCAAAACAAAATCTGTACATCACAGGTAACTATGGAAAAGAAACTGAAACGTAAATGGCTGGAAATGCGATATGTAGCAGAGAAAGGCATTAAACCATGATGGCCGTAACCCCCCATAGTACTGAAAATCTGAGGCACAAAGGTTCTTTTGTGGTTTATATGATGTGATCTGTTTTTCAGTACATTTGTCACTCACTTGTTTAACAGGCTAGTGAACAGATTTCTAAGATTAAAAGTTTAAAGTTTTATCAAATGGGATTTCTTTAAATTCAGAATCGTAGCTTCTCAACTTCCTACTTGAAGTCAATGAACTTTGATTTGAGAGTCTTCTTGAAAATCAGAATAGTATAATTTTTGAGACAGGATGCCTTTATTTCCTTACAAATGTAATGCTGTTATTTTCCCTATGCTTTCAGAGATTCATTTTTTTCATGAGACAGTATTCATGTTACTAGTAGCTTACTACTGCTTGCTACAAATGATTATGGATTTTGTACTAAAAAGGTGTGTTTGTTGTCTCTCAACACTGTTTTAGTCAGACTACTGGTTTTACTGGCCTTAAATACACATTTTGTGTGTGTGCGTGAATAAAAAAAAAAAAAAAAGAAATTGGTACAAGTATTTGTTCTTTGCCTTTAATGAAACATGTTGATCCTGTTTTTCCTGTGTGATGGAGACTTGGCCTCAAATCTCCATCATAGCTGCATAATCCATCTTTTTTCACCAGCTGTAAGGCTGGCTGCTTAGCTTGTGTTTCTGGATAGGAGAGAGCTTTTTGTTTTAGGTGTATATACAGTACCTAATGTGCTGCACATCACAGCTTAGAGTCTATAACTATGTAAAAGTAAAAAGGTTGAGTAATTACAAAGATAATTTGCATGAGAAATTATAGGCAGTTCTTGAAAATTTTCTCAAGGATTCCATGTGTGGTTGTAAATAAAGCTCAGTTGAAAATCTTCTGATTTTGCATCTGAATGTGGTCATTAACATTTCTAGGCTTGGAAAATTTTTCATAGGGTTTCCTGCTAATCCAGCTTTACGGTTGCTGTTCCCTGTAGTTAAAGATCTGAAAGCAAAGGTTTGAGGAGAAGCCAATATGAGCTATGATTCAAAACACACCATTTGTGATGTATTTTGCATTACAATATTAGAAGACAGGAATGTGTGAGCTACCTCTTCACTCCTTTGACAGAAGGCTTAGGAACAAGGAGTATGAATTATGTCCTGTTGAGACCTTACTACTAGTTTACATAAATTCACGTTTTCAAGGCTATCTTCCTGGGAGAGAGACTTGTGCTTCAAAGAAAATTACACTTTGTAGTCTTGAAGGAGAGAGGAAGAACTTGGACAACCTATATGCTCATGGAGTAAAAACTCAGGTAAAAAAAAAAGTTCTGTAGCAGTGTTATGATTGACTGAAGGGCCAGAGAAAACGTATGTTTATAATTTTATTTTAATCACTGTTGGTCAGATATGAAAAATATTACTCTTGAATATTTGAGCTTTATACAAAGTCATCCTTAGCCCAGCATGGAAGTAGCTTTTGGGTTTTGTTGTGGAGCTTTTGTTGTTTTTTTCTGTTTTCTGGAG